>OY744613.1:34518554-34951054 GCA_963556255.1 Allolobophora icterica
AAAGGGGTCATAAACCCCGCTATACCAGGGCCACCTGGGTAGTAATACAATTTGATGAAAAGCAGTCGATGAAACATCATTTGATATGCAGTGGTAACATTATACTTAACTAAAGATTCGATACTCATACATACATACATACATACATACATACATACATACATACATACATACATACATACATACATACATACATACATACATACATACATACATACATACATACATACATACATACATACATACATACATACATACATACATACATACATACATACATACATACATACATACATACATACATACATACATACATACATACATACATACTGTACAGTGTACATACATACATACTAGAGTGATTCGAAAATCTTCGTTAGGAAGATCGAGGTTGGAACCCACCATTGCGGACCATCTATTGAAAAACTAAGATACTGGAAAATTTTAGCCAAGTTTAACCATATTTAGGGGTTGAACAAGTCAATGAAAATATCCTATGTATATTTTAATTATAGGCCACTGCGCCTTTGTGGCAAGCAAACAAAATCGATAAAAAAAAACATGACAATGTTTTCACAGTTTCAGTTTTCAAAGTTTTTAAAGTCTGCGATGAAATAGTATTTGTGTACGCAAAATGCAAGCTTTTGACCGAAAACAACGTCAGAAATGTCTTGATTTGTCAGCAATGAGTAGCGATCGTTTCCTCACTGGCGGCGGCACTGTCTAAACCTACCAGCAATATCTTCTTGTTCGAGTCAGGAAACTGAAGGCGATGCTTATTAATGACTTGTTGTAAGTACTGTTTCTGACCTTCGTCATTTGTCAGGATTGAGTTGTAATCCGGATTAGCTTCACACTTCTCTCGCGGGCTAGGCAAAAGAACTGCGACTCAAAGGCAAGTGTCGAACTTCACGGCCTAGAGATTGGGCAGCAGCAGCCAATAGATGTGGTGCTTCCCTGTCAGTGACTAAAGTTCGATACAAAACTGCAGCTATCTGCTTAGTCGCAAAGGGTCTCTTGCTGAGCTGTTCATTAGATAGTTGCTGTTTTCATCCTCTTTGATAGATTACCACATCTGAGTCATTGTCTTCCTCTGATGTGTCCTTATCACTGCTGCTCGACTCCAGATCTACAGAGCTTGTTAGAATTTCCATATCATTGTTTCATTTCTTACGCCGCTCTTCTTCATCTTTTGCTTTAATATTTTTTCCCATTTTCTGAATAAGAACTCTATAATTTCCTGCCACATAACCACTTCGACCTTCTGTCTGAGCAAATAGGGAAGCTACTGCTGGGAGGAGAGAGTGACATTAAACGATATTTTGACAGATATTTAGACGGACATTGACATGGACACGACACGGACACCGTCTCTTCAAAGAACACCTCGCGTCGCTGATCTGCCGTAGGGAGGTGACCGCTCTCAAATCGATAACCGAGGATGACCACTCTGGCCATGCAAATTGCCACTTCAGGGCGAAGTGAGGAAACACCGGGAAGTCATGGTACATTCTGGTAAAACTAGGAGTAGTGAATGCCTTATTGGTAGGTCTAGACCTGACTATAGGTAGGCTGGAGGTCTAGATCACCTTTAGCCCCTCTATGGCTCGGGTGTGAACCATTTACCTAGTGCAAGGAGTCGAAACTCTCCTTTACCTTTGGGTTGACGACAACACGAAGATCCTCTGCCTTTAGCGAGTACGCAGGCAACGTATCTCGAAGGAGGGGGGTGCGTAACAATAATTATCAAAGAAAAGTAGTTGACTAAGAAGATGACAATTTACCCGTCCAAATATGGTTTTGTAAGTCGATTCGATTTCTAGGCGTTGCTTCTTGTCATGGTTGACGAGTACTTTGATGATCGCCTCCTCATCAGTTCCTGTGCAATTCACACAATGTAAAACTTGGGATTACATGAGATAGTCTACAGTCCACACCTTCAATCGACATAGTCTAAGACAGGCATTTAACATTAAGTGTCTTAATTTATCCTTTATTTGTTCTGTTGATTTTGCTACAAATGTCATCATTGCTGAAGAATACGCCATTCTATATTGGTTTGTAATACTTAATATAATTATGATAGGTAAGTGTACGTGGTATATCTTAATTGGAATATTTTAATTGGAATATCTTAATTGCAATAATTTAATTAGAATATCTTGATTGGAGCATCATACTTGGAATATCTAAATTGCAATATCTTAATTAGAAAACCTTAATTGAACCCTGATGAGAGGAGGGCTGAGCAAAGACCTAAAGAAGAGACTTGTCGAGGCACTGGTATGGAGTGTGGTACTGTATGGGTCGGAGACGTGGACCACCAGGAAAGAGGATACCAAGAGATTGGAAGCCTTTGAGATCTGGATATGGATAAGAATGGAAAAGGTGAGCTGAACGGAGCGAATGACAAATGAAGAGGTGTTGCAAAGAGTAGAAGAAAAAGATCACTAATGACAACATAAGAGAAAGACAAAAGAACTGGACTGGACACATATTAAGAGGAGACCCTCTTGAGAGAAATCATAGAGGCGAGATTGGAAGGAAGGAGAAGGAGAGGAAGACCGCGACAGATGATGCTGGGATGGATGATGACCGAAGGATACAGCGAACGGAAGAGAAGAGCACAGCGAAGACAGGAATAGCGTCATTGGAAGTGGAAACCTGCCGAAGGACAGAGAACTTAACGAAGAAGAATTGAGCCCGTTGGATGGCCACACGTGTGCGCGTGAGCCCGCCATTGTTTGATATGCGTTGTTTTGCTAACTGATAAAATAGTCAATTTCTAACCGACATAGGCATCATATAGGTCAGGGCGCAGACTGATTTGTTTTCGTGTTTGAGCGGTGCTATATAAATGCAAAATTACAATGTAAAACTGGGTTCGTTTCAAGTGCATACCTAATCCTTTCATGGATTTGCGAAGGTCTCTGGCAGAAACCTCTGGATCGAAATCCGGATTCGAAAAAATCTAAGATATAAAAAAGACAATAAATTATAATAATTGATATGGTGAACGGATCCATGTACCACAATGCACTACAACTCTAGAACGATCTCCCTTTTGAATTCTGCAAATTCTCATTCTTCTACAAATATCGCCGCTGAGCCACCAACATCTGCCTTAAGCTTCTCTATTTAACACCCTCAGGCTTTCCACTCGACATTAAGTCTCCTCTTCATACTTACATGTATGTATGTATGCATGCATGGTCCTAGGGTCCTTACGTCACACGGCATTAGAACGGTTTATTCCTAAAAAAAAAGATTCATTTTCCCCAACTCAAGTTTCGGCAGCTGCGAAGGGATGCCTGGAACTACTGAGTTTTTAATGTATGTTTGTAGGAATATATATACGTATGCACTTATGCATGCATGTATGTGCGCATGTATGTATGTAAATATTTATACATGTATTTATGCATGTATGTACGTCTATATGTATATATGTCTCTGCACTTATGTATGTATGTAAATATCTATGTATGGATGAATGTATGTAAATACGTATGTATGTATGTATGCATGTATGTATGTATGCACGTATGTAGGTATGTATGTATGTATGTAAATACGTAAGTATGTATGTATGCATGTATGTAGGACGGTATGTATGTAAATACGTACTTATGTGTGTAGCTGTGTATGTATGTTGGTGCAGGCACTGAGCAGCCGCAGATTCCTATTCCATGCATGTGTGCTGTGGCTCTGCAGCCTATCCGGTGGTCAACTGCTGTTCCTGCTGCTTCTGCTGTCGAGACAGATCAATACCCTACAGCACCCTCATTATGAGGGTTTCGGTTCCATACATGTAAGAGGGTTATGCGTGTTCACCTACCGTAGCCATTGTTGATCTCCCCGTAAGTCTTCTTTTCAAATTTACTTGAACTCCGCGTGACCTCGACTGTCCTTAAAAGGTGGCTTTTAAAGACCTCGAAGAGAAGAGGAGGAAAGCTGGATGAATTCCAGGTCTATCAGGATGACGATCGACCGACGACTGTCTGCAGGATGCGTCCAACTGCGGCATCAGCCCACAGTGGGGGAACAGCACCGGCAGCGGATGATAGCCAGGCCATGCAGACTCTGCCCATGGATGCACGACGCCCCTGATTCAGCAGCTAGAGCAGGGATGATCATATTTTATGCATCTCTCTGCGTATACATCAATCGTCATGAGCCATCGATGGCCCCCTGAACAACATCTCGTACGATACACCCTCTCCCCTTTGCTAGAACTATATCCGTAGCAGCATGAAAAAATTAATTAGACTCTATGAGGGACACGCAAGAGCACTCGGTGCTCAATGCTCCAGGCCTACGTAATGCATCCAGACAGACTTAGGCCTACAGTGGATTTCAGGCGGACTCCTGCTGAACCTGATGGTCATCAGTGATTCCCTTCGCTCGATAATTTGTGCAATTATGTCAATTTCACATAATGTCAGGTTGGTCGATCACAGTGCCACAGATGAAAACCACATCAGTTGATACTGTAACAGTTATCATCTACAGTCGGAATTATTGACTGCAGTCTTTCATAGTTACAGCAATAATTGGCGTTTAGCTGAATTGAACTAGGGCTTAGCCAAGAGTAGGCCGAAAAGCTGTAAAGATACATGTATATCACCTATGTCTGTAGGTATGTATGTAAGAGGATATGTTCCTATGCATTTATGTATGTTTTATGTATGTATGCATGTACTGTATGTATGTATATATGTATGTATGTAGTATGTATGTGTGTATGCATATATGCATGCAATCCATACATATATGTAGGCATGCATACATGTATTTGTGTATGTATGCTTCTATTTATGTATGTTTTATGTACGTATATTTGTATGTTTGTATGTATGTGTGTATGTGCATGTGTATGTATGTATGTATGTATGTATGTATGTATGTATGTATGCATGTGTGATAGATGTGACGCCATCCTGGGTTGTGGTGACCCGTAGTGGCTTTAGTAAGTTTTTTAAATTTTCTACCGTTGGCGCAAAGACAGTTTTGTTTGTCGGAATAATCTGAGTTTTGTAAGTTTTTCGACGCAGAGAAGGTCAGCAGAAAATATGTCTCAAGTTTATGTTAATGTGAAGCTGGTAAACAGGAAATAGCGCATCCTGTCAAAGATCTGATGTTCTCACTCAACAACAAGGTAGAGGAGACCGGGGCAAGAGATAAATCTTACCTAACATGCCACGATTGTCCCGGTCTCCTCTGTATGCTCTGATATATTCAGCAGTAAGTGATAGAAATTTGTCAAAGAAATTCGAGCTAGTCTAGAAGCTAAATTATCTAGATGGTTTTTTAAGGGAAAAATTACAACAGGTTTGAAATGTACAATTAACTTTTGAAATCAAATGTTTTTAGGTTTACAGCTTCAAGACTTACGATTGCGGATTGGTTAACACGTGCAACAAATGCATACAAGACCCACCCTCACTGTGGTTGATGTGCGTTCTCCAGGAGGTATTTATAGTTATCTATTATTTTAAATGGTGATTCATTATATCTTAATTGGCACAGTTGAGCTTTTTTTGCCCACTCTCAATAGCTTGACCTCTGCTTTCTCAGTTTGAAACCTGATAATACATTATGCAGGCACACTTCAGATTAAGTAGCAGACTTTCAAGAGGCTCTTAGCAGACCTTACATAAAAGTTTTACATTTCATAAGATCAGCAAGAAGACACTGAATTCATTCACATACCTTTTAAATTGCCAGGTGCAACGTTCAAAAAAACCATTACAGGTAAATATTACCTCCACTTTGCAGCGTATCTAAGGCCGACGTTTGAGATATGAAGACATATCTCTCAGAGAAAGAAACACATAAATTCCGAGCAAAAATTATTGTGCTTCAAAACCTAATCTATATATATTGTAATCTAATGTCTTCCACAGCCCCATTATCATATCAGTTGATGGTCGTTTCAAGCGAATTGCAGTCAAAGTCATACTCCACTGGAAAAGCTAGGGTTGATTTGATCCGATGAAACTGAGAAAGCACGTGGAATTGGCAGATAGCAAGCAAAATGATAAAACACAGAATGAAGCAGTAGGCTATGTTGAGAGAGCACTTGGAGCAGAGCAAGCCGCCGGATTCAGACCAGGAAGAAGCACAATTGATCAGCTATTCACAATGAGACAGATACTTGAAAAAAGCATAGAACACAAACAGAAAGTGTTCATCAACTTCATAGACTTCAAACAGACATTCGACAATATATGGCATGATGGAATGTTGAACATTTTATCCGTATTTTGCTAACGGATCTCAACGAAATTATAAAGCAGCTGATTTTAACGCCAGCGGTTTTGCAAATCAAACTCGATTCAAAATTAATTCATTTGTTGAGAAAATTAAAATATGCATACACGATACAACATGGAAATTCTTCCTTTGTCACAGACTCAGAGTCAAATAAAGCTATAATCACGCTAGAACAACTGAGGGGGTTGGAAACGACCCCCTGGGGTGTGCAATGAAGACTTAACTGTGGGGGTCCTTAAAAAAAGACCAACCTCCCGAGAATTCCCACCCTGGGTAAGAGTTCATCCAAATATGAATAAAACCAATAGACTGCTACGATAATGACGTAAGTAAACGGCGAATTTAATTGGTCTGCTTTCTTGTTTCTAAAGTCTACGGTCTGATTCCGTAGAAAACAATGCATTTCGTATCGATTAAGTAAGAGAAAAAGCAACGCCAGGGTCTGTTTGTAATTTGTTGGGTGAACGCTTTAGTACACCGGATACTGTAGGCTTTTGTCAGTTTTGTGATAATTGATATTTCGAAAGTGGGCAAAATTTTGGAAAGTAGGCGTCTAATTTGTTTCGAATTTAGTAGGCTGTGCATTGTGTTAACTTCCGGTTATGCATTGTATGTATAGCATGACGTGGTAATAATAATGATAGCGCTGCGCTGGGTTACGTAATTGTTTTAATAATCCATTCATGGCATTTGTTTGTTGGTGACGTCATAGACCTATGACGGTTTACTAGTGAGGAACGCTTTTCTTTGTCGCAAACTGCAGCTAGTTTTGCCTACACTCGGCGATTGCAATAATTATATCAATGTCTAAAGTAAAGAATTCAAAGGGCGTTGTGTGAGAATATAAACTTAGTTGGCGATTCTGTAGACCTAACAGGTCAGGCTGTCAATTATGTAAATCAAAGCTTAAAATTTGTGGCGGTTCGATACGACATAGGGTCCATGCATATTCATGTGTAGTCCAAGCATCAGGTACACCTACTGAAACACAAGGACGTTGATCATCTTAGTCATTCAGACGAAGCCAGGGACCTATAGCACACGCATGAACAGGCTACGGAGCGGAGCACCAACTACTCTGGTAAGTCCTCACTTTAAACCAGTGTGTAACGATGACTACCTATTAACACTGAAGAATAATAACCCGCTCGGAGCAACCTCGTTCAGTGACGCAGCTTTGGTCTAAAACGTGGGGGTACCAATTTTGATAGCCTATAATACACTGCTATTAATGATACTCATTAATCGTTATAACTAGGCCTATATATTTTTGCCTCAGGGCACCTTTAATCCCTCAGGAATCTAGGTAGGCATACTTTGGGGTACTTATATTTATTATATTTATTATTATTATTATTATTATTATTATTATTATTATTATTATTATTATTATTATTATTATTATTATTATTATTATTATTATTATTATTATTATTATTATTATTATTATTATTATTATTATTATTATTATTATTATTCGATTTTTCAGGTAAACATTAATAACAATGATGGTAATCATGATAGAAGTTATATTAAGGGTGTACAATGGTTCAGTGGTTAGCGTGTTTGACTGTCAGACAGAGGTCGTGAGTTCAAATTCCCGATCAGAAAGACTTTATAATTTATGGGCATGGTAGTCGATGAGTTAGAGCGTTACTGCTGAAGTGAAGGAATTGACCGAGGTTGGCAGATGTAATAAAGGAGGCCTTGAAATTGACCAGTGCCAAAAGTCCGATACGAAATAACCGTCCCTAGCTCTCTTTCTAGCCTGTCTGTATGTCTGTTTGTTTTTGTGTGTGTATCATGTGTGTGTGTTAGCGTGTGTGTCTGCCTTAACCTGTACATGTATTTGCGCATGTATTTATGTGTTGTTGGTGATACATCGGCCTAAAATGGTGCGCTATCGTTCGCATGCGCATGGATGCATTTGTGATATCCGTCAGTTGATCTAACTGCACTATAGTATGTAGCTCATTGACTAGCTGGCTGACTGACTGACACTTCGTCACTAAATTCTTATCCTATCAAAACTTTTTGCTAGTTAACTTTTCAAGTTCGGGCGCAAAAGCCTGTATTTTTATCTACGCCGAAGCCCTGTATTGCCTAGGGAACTGCGCATTCACAAACTGATACCTACAGTCCAAAAAGTGTTGCCATGGCGGAGGGTGACCTCGGATCACAAAAAGGTCGCCAAAACAAAAACCCTAAATATATGTGAAATTCTAAAAGAAGTCTCAATAGTTACTTGAAAGTTGTGAAATTTTCAGAAGCAAAATAGAAAGACAAAGAAGAAAGCAAAGAAAAAGAAACAGAGGGCAAAAGAGCAGCCAAAGAAGAAGGTAGGTATAAAGACAAAGTGGAAGGTAAGAGAACAAGATACAGAAGAAGGCAAAGAAGAAGGTAAGTGAAAAGACAAAAAAGAAGACAAAGGAGAAAGCAAAGAAGAAAGCCAAGAAGAAGGTAGAGAATAAGGTAAGTAAAAAGACAAAGAAGAAAGCAAAGAAGAAGGCAGAGGAGAACGCCAGATAGAAGACAGAGAACAAGGCACAGAAGAAGGCAACGAAGAAGCAAAGAAGAAGACAAAGAAAGAGGAAAAGAAGAACGCAAAGACAAAGACAAAAAGAAGACAAAGAAGCAGCCAGAGAAGAAGGTAGGTATAAAGACAAAGGGGAAGGCAAGATAGAAGACAGAGAACAAGACAGAGCAGAAAGGCAAAGAAGAAGGCAAAGAAGAAGGTAAGTAAAAAGACAAAGGAGAAGGCAAAGAAGAAGGCAAAGAAAAAAACAAAGAAGGATGTAAAGGAGAAGGCAAGAGAGAAGACAGAGAACAAGATACAGGAGAAGACAAACAGGAAGGTAAAGAAGAAGGTAAGGAACAAAAAAAGGAGAAGACAAAGAAGAAGGCAAAGAAGTAAACAAAGAAGAGGGCAAAGAAGAAGGCAAGAGAGAAGACAGAGAGAAAGACACAGAAGAAGGCAAAGAAGAAGCCAAAGAAGAAGGTATGTAATGTGACAAAGAAGAAAGCAAAGAAGAAGGCGAAGGAGAAGGTAAATAAAAAGACAAAGAAGAACGAAAAGAAGGAGGCAAAGGAGAAGACAAGAGAGAAGACACAGAAAAAGATAGGGAAGAAGGCAAAAGAGAAGGCAAGGAAGTAGGTAAGTAAAAAGACCAAAAAAGGCAAAGAAGAAGGCAAAGAAGAAAACAAAGAAGAGGGTAAAGAAGAAGGGGACAGAGAGAATGATACAGAAGAAGGCAAAGACGAAGGTAAAGAAGACAAAGGCGAGGCAAGAGAGAGGACAGAGAGCAAGATACAGAAGAAGTTAACGAGGAACGCTAAGAAGAAGGTCAGTAAAAAGACAAATGAGAAGACAAAGAAGAAGGCAAAAAAGAAAACAAAGAAGAAGGCAAAGGAGAAGGCAAGAGAGAAGACAGAGAGAAAGACACAGAAAAAGGCAAAGAAGAAGGTGAGTAAAAAGAGAAAGAAGAAGGCAAAGAAGAAGGCAAAGTAGAAGGTAAGTAGAAAGACACTAAAGAAGGCAAAGAAGAAGGAAAAGAAGAAGGTAAAGAAAAAAATAAAGAAGTAGGTAAAGGAGAAGGCGAGAGAGAAAATGATACAGAAGAAGGCAAAGAAGAAGGCAAAGAGGAAGGTAAGTAAAAAGACAAAGAAGAAGGCAAAGAAGAAGACAAAGGCGAGGCAAGACAGAGGACAGAGAGCAAGATACAGGAGAAGACAAACAGGAAGGCAAAGAAGAAGGTAAGGAACAAGAAAAAGGAGAATACAAAAAGAAGGCAAAGAAGAAGCCAAAGAAGAAGGTAAATAATATGACAATGAAGAAAGCAAAGAAGAAGACAAAGGCGAAGGAAGAAAGAAGACTGAGAGCAAGATTCAGAAGAAGACAAAGAAGAAGGTAAATAGAAAGGCAAAGAAGAAGGCAAAGAGAAAGGCAAAGGAGAAGACAAGAGGGAAGATAGAGATAAAGATACAGAAGAAGGCAAAGGAGAAGGCAAAGAAGAAGGTAAGTAAAAAGACAAAGAAAAAGGCAAAGAAGAAGGCATAGAAGAAGGTAAGTAAAAAGACAAAGAAGAAGGCAAAGAAGAAGGCACAAAAGAAGGTAAGTAAAAAGACAAAGAAGGAAGCAGAACAGAAGGCAAGATAGAAGAAAAGTAAAAATCAAAAAAGAAGACAAAAAGAGAGCAAAGAAGAAAGCAAAGAAGAAAACAAAGGATGCGCAAAGGAGAAGGCAAGAGAGAAGACAGATAGAAAGATACAGAAGAAGGCCAAGGAGTAGCCAAAGAAGAAGGTAAGTAAAGAGAGAAAAAAGAAGCAAAGAGGAAGGCAAAGAAGAAAGTAAGTAGAAAGACAATGAAGAAGATAAAGACTAAGGCATATATGAAAACAAAGAAGTAGGCAAAGGAGAAGGCGATAGAGAAATTGATACACAAGAAGGCAAAGAAGAAGGCAAAGAAAAAGGTAAATAGAAAGACAAAGAAGAGAACAAAGAAGAAGACAAAGGAGAAGGGAAGATAGAACACAGTTAACAAGATACAGAAGAAGGCAAAGGAGAAGCAAAGAAAACACAAAGAAAGACGCAAAGAAGAAAGCAAAGATAAAGACAAGGAAGAAGGCAAAGGAGCAGCCAAACAAGACGGTAGGTATAAATCAAAAAGGAAAGGCAAGATAGAAGACAAAGAACAAGATGCAGCAGATGGCAAAGAAGAAGGCAAAGAAGGTAAGTAAAAAGACAAAGAAGAAGGCGAAAAGAAAGAAAAAAGAAGAAGGTAAACGAGAAGTCAAGAGAGAAGACAGAGAGAAAGATACAGAAGAAGTCAAAGAAGAAGGCAAAGAAGAAGGCAAAGAGGAAGGTAAGTAAAAATAGAAAGAAGAAGGCACAGAAGAAGGCAAAGGAGAAGGCAAGATAGAAGACAGAGAATTACATACAGAAGAGGCAAAGAAGGAGTTAAGCAAAAAGACAAAAAAAGACAAAAGAGAAAGCAAAGAAGAAAGCTAAGAAGAAGACAAAGAAGGGTAAGTAAAAGACAAAGAAGAAAGCAACGAAGAAGGTAAAGAAGAAGGCAAGAGAGAACACAGAGAAGAAGATACACAAGAAGGCAAAGAAGAAGGTAAGAAGAAACACAAAGGAGAGAGCCAAAGAAAAAAGAAGAAGGCAAGATAGAAGACAGAGAACAAGATACAGAAGAAGCCAAAGAAGAATGTAAGTAATATAACAGTGAGGAAAGCAGAGATGAAGACAAAGGCGAAGGCAACTTAGAAGAGTGAGAGCAAAATATAGAAGAAAGCAAAGACGAAGGTAAGTAAAAAGAAAAAAAAGAACGAAAAGAAGAAGGCAAAGAAAAAGACAAGAGAGAAGACATAGAGAAAGATACAGAAGAAGGCAAAGAAGAAGGTGAGTGAAAAGAGAAAGAAGGCAAAGAAGAAGGCAAAGTAGAAGGTAAGTAGAAAGACACTGAAGAAGGCAAAGAAGAAGGAAAAAAAGAAAATAAAGAAGTAGGTAAATGAGAAGGCGAGAGAGATAATGATACAGAAGAAGGCAAAGAAGAAGGCAAGTAAAAAGACAAAGAAGAAGACAAAGAAGAAGACAAAGGCGAGGCAAGAGATAGGACAGAGAGCAAGATACAGGAGAAGACAAACAGGAAGGCAAAGAAGAAGGTAAGGAACAAGAAAAAGGAGAATACAAAAAGAAGGCAAAGAAGAAGCCAAAGAAGAAGGTAAATAATATGACAATGAAGAAAGCAAAGAAGAAGACAAAGGCGAAGGAAGAAAGAAGACTGAGAGCAAGATTCAGAAGAAGACAAAGAAGAGGTAAATAGAAAGGCAAAGAAGAAGGCAAAGAGAAAGGCAAAGGAGAAGACAAAAGGGAAGATAGAGAGAAAGATACAGAAGAAGGCAAAGGAGAAGGCAAAGAAGAAGGTAAGTAAAAAGACCAAGAAGAAGGCAAAGAAGAAGACACAGAAGAAGGTAAGTAAAAAGACAAAGTAGAAGGCAAAGAAGAAGGCACAGAAGAAGGTAAGTAAAAAGACAAAGAAGGAAGCAGAAGAGAAGGCAAGATAGAAGACAGAGAACAAGAAGAAAGCAAAAGAGAAAAAAGAATAAGGTAAGTAAAAAGCAAAAAGAAGACAACGAAGAAAGCAAAGAAGAAGGCAAAGAAGAAAACAAAGAAGAAAACAAAGAAGAAGGCAAAGGAGAAGGCAAGAGAAAAAACATACGCATGGTGTAAGTAAGTGGGCTACGTAATCAAGTACATATAGATGCCATATAAATTCCCATATCTTGTGAGATGAGAAATCCAGCTTATAGGCATGTAGTGCATACATGATGTAATCCATCTCAGATCTGTAGTTATTTCTGGTTATTTTAGAGATTTAAAATTAGGGGAGGTACGATTAGGACTGGGGAACCTTCAGTGGTGTGGCGCTCATTCAAACGGAAATAGGTCTACATGAAGACAGTATGTTGAACATGCTTTTGTCATCTGCACCAGATTCGTTCTTTATGCCACTCCCTCTGTCCTAAGGCTGCTTCTATTCTGATGCATGCACTCATATGTACTAGGGTTACATATGTTAATGCCATCTACGCAGGTCTCTTTTCTTGCAATAGCCAACAAAATTTGGCCGTATTTCCACAAACATTGGTTGCACATGCAGTGGCACATTGAGTTTAAGATCCTGTTGCTTATTTGTAATTGTCTTGCCTGTTGTGATCCATCCTATCGTAGGGAGCTGTGGGTTTGAGTCTCATCTGTCCCTGGTTGCAGATCTCTTCATTCTGCAGCACATGGTTTTCTGGTTGTCCCTTCATATCGTACTTTCGCAGTGTAACATGTGTTTAAGTTTAACCCTTCACTTTGCAACAGACTGCCACACAATCTGTGACATGAGCTTCTTGTTACCATTTCCCTGCCTTTATTTCGTAGGAAAGTGATGATCATTTTGTTTGATCATGGTCATACGTTATCAAGTCAGTAGCACCTCTCAATAATTAACAATTAACAGGCGGTGAGCACGTGCTGCTGAAATTACTTTTTAATCAGTTATTGATTCAGAGGTTGTAGTTTTTGTTGACCTGGAACTTTAGGTTTTGTAGGTGAAGGCTGTGCATGTTAATTAAATTTATTTGCTGTTGTAGTGCGCTTGTACAAGTGTCGCCAGCTGGTGTGTACTTGTGGACACTGTTTGACGATGGATCTTGATTGTTGAGTACCGATGTAGCTTGTGCAATGCTCACTGCAGCCTTCAGAAAGACTGTGGCAAGGGATGGATGGGCAGAAACTATACTTGCCCGAATCCACAGATAACATCTGTAAATTATCATTTATTCTTGAATACTATAAACTGCTGGAGTTTATTAACGTACAATTAAACAAGAATGTCTTCTAACTGTTAGTTAGATCTAGATTACCGTTGTCTCTTCGCATTATAAATATTATTATTTGTATACAAATTGTGCCTTCTATCACACCGGTGTCTAATGCACAAGGCACCAACCGATGGTGCACCAAAGCCTAGCTGTAATCAGGTCAATATGACCTGATCCAGAAGATCAGTCTACTTAAACAGAGAGGTAACCTAGGCTATAGACAGGGGCGAATCCAGAAGGTTTATCAGGGGGGGCCAAAAATTTTGTACTCATCTCTCAAAAAAGTTGATGACCTTTTTTTTAGTCATTAACCTTTTTAATGTCTTCAGTCTACATCTACGTTCTTTGTACATTTTACTCGTCCACGCCTACAGGGGGGGGGCACGCCTGTGTAAAGATCATAAAACGCCCATAAAACACATGTCAAAAATAAATAAAAATTTCAAATGGGGGGCCATGGCCGGATTGGCCCCCCTGGATCCGCCCCTGGCTATAGAGGATCGGAATTTGAAAAAGGTAAGTCTTAAAGTTAGTAACAAAATGACATAAATATGCGACTTATGCAGAACGAACAGAAACAGTGAGAGAGATCCAAAATCTAGGTAAAGATCAGTTCTAGTTTACAGAATGACCAGAAAAAGAGTCAGGTAACTTGGTAGAACACAACTGAAGCGACTTTGTCCACAGATATGGCTTTCAAATGGTTGGAATCGCTGAAGCAAAGCAAGAAAGTTTCAGATGTGATTTAAAAAGGAAGGCAACTCTGCCTCTCATTCCACCCTATCAAGGTTTATTTATGAAAGAAAAGGATGGAGGTGTTATGTCTGATATGAAGGAAGGTGTGTCAGATGGTTTGAGCCAAGTTTCAATTAGAGCAAGAATATCTACCGGGGTAATCAAATAGATATTTTTAAGGAGGAGCCTTATTCCGGATAGAATGAATATTTGGGTGGAAAATATTGATAGTTTAAAGAGGGCAAGGGCCGGTACTTAGCTCAACCAGAAAGAAGTAGGAGTTGGGATGGTTCCAGGCATACTGCATATGTGAGAGAGTTTCTTATTAGTTTTTAATCTGAGGAACTTGTATCCCTCAGGATGTCAAAGATTAGAGATAGCATTTTTCTGGGATGGCTTGTCTTTGTTGATATCGTGCTTGGTGCCAACAAAGCTGTGAAAAACGATTCCGTTGAAGCGTTGGATGGCAACAAATAAGCGCTGGTAGTGAACTGTAGTTTATCAGTTGTCAGACCTTCGTGATTATTTGGCCCAAGAATTTCGAAAGCAAGGGGCACACAGCAGCATGCGGTCAGAATACCAGTGTACGTAGATGATTTTCCCTTAGCTGCTTCAACAACAGCAACGACGACCTCGGCAGATCTGGGACGATATGGCTCTGCCAATGTGTCAATTGATGACAGCAGTGTCCCTGACCAGACTTTTCTTGCCCGACCACAGGATAAAGTTGACGCCTTCTGGCCGTTTCTCGTCGGACCCGACAAGACCGGCCGGCTCTTTTGTTGCCGGGAAACCAGCCCTGATGAAGCCACACCAAATGATGTCGTTGAACAGAGCGTGTCTGGCTATCCCGCCATGTCCCAAGCGACATGAAAGGCCATCTGAGCCATCTTTTGTGACCAATGCAGCACAGGACCATTCGTGTTGAGCATAGAGATCAACGCCGAGGCGCAGTCCAGTGGCTATGCGGACGGCCTCATCATCGAGCCTCAAACCATAGGCACTTAGGCCTAAGTGTAATGCAGCGTTAGAAGCCAATCGCCTGAATACGGTGATGTTACTGCTTTTATTCTGGCTTGGTGGCAGTCGGATGTTGTGGAGGCCATTATTATTATTATTATTATTATTATTATTATTATTATTATTATTATTATTATTATTATTATTATTATTATTATTATTATTATTATTATTATTATTATTATTATTATTATTATTATTATTTATTATTATTATTATTATTATTATTATTATTATTATTATTATTATTATTATTATTATTATTATTATTATTTTTTTATTTTTTTTTTATTTTTTTTAAATTTTTTTTTTGCCCCGGGGTATCAAGGATCCCCCAGGTAGGTAAAAAAATTGTCCGGAGACATATATAAAAAGAAAAAGATTATTCCTGGAACGGCCGAGCGAGTTTTTGCTGCGATGTTGTTAGTGAGCCTAGGTGAGCGACTGCATTAAATCGTTGAATTATAACAGACAGAGCTTGAAACCGGAAGCTTGTTTCCCTCTTGTCTCCGGAGATGTTGGTCAGGTGCCGGCCCACATCAGCTATCAGCGACAGGCCTTCGTGGTTCATTGGGCCTAGAGTTTCTATTGCAACTGGTGTGAAGATATATGTATGCAGAAGGTTGCTATACTTTGAGATTTTTCTCGTCGCTGCTATCTCAGCGGCTGCGCCGGCCACGCGCGCCGTATCGTGGATGTACGAAGCTGCTATTATTATTATTATTATTATTATTATTATTATTATTATTATTATTATTATTATTATTATTACGAACATTTTTAACGCGCGTAAAGTCACACAGAAATGCACATCTGAGGCGCAGTTAGTCAGTCACCAACTTTAGTCAAACTATTTAATTTTAGTTGAAAAATAGCTTAAGTTTAACTTTAAAAATATAGTTTAGTGCCCATCACTGCACTGCAGTATGCGGTCAGAAAACCAGTGTACTTAGATGATTTTCCCTTAGCTGCTATTTTAGTAGCAGCAACGGCGACCTCAGCCATTGTGGCTGTCAGGTCCCTGTATTATTATTGTCATTGTTATTATTGTTATGGTGTTATTATTATTATTATTATTATTATTATTATTATTATTATTATTATTTTGCCCCAAGGTACACAAGGTTCCTCAGATATTAATTAAAAAGAGCGAAATAACGTTTGGCACGGGCCCGGCACCTATTCGTCGAAGTCCAGTGCGGAAAATGTACCGCGGAATGCCACCGCATTGAACCGTTTGATCGTCAGAGCCAGGCGCTAAAGCGGATAGTAGAGCTTGCGAGCGTCCCCAGACATCGTGCTGAGGCCCAATGCCAAGGTCGAGGTGAAGGCCAGGCCCCAGTGTTCACCGGGTCCATGGTTTCAAAGGCCAGAGGACGAAGTGATGGTCGGCGGCAAGTTGGACGTATCTAGCGCTTTTTCGACTCGCCGACATTAATATCATCATCATCGTTGTCGTCGTCGTCGTCGTCAACAACAACAACAACATCATCATCATCATCATTAGCTTTGTTAGGTTTATAATGATATTATTAGCTTTATTATTGGTAATTTGTTGGCTATAAGCTAGTTGGAGCTGTTCACGTACAAGCGATTAAAAATGACGACATCTTGCGATTGTTGCTCCGATGACGTCATTGTTCTTGGAAACGAATCGAGAGGTTCATTTAAGAATTCGACTGACAAAATCATCGAAACTCTTCAATCAAAAAAGTTTAAATTCGATAAAAAAAGAACGTTACCTTTCAAAGGTACAATTCGACCAGTAACCGAGTGATCGACATAAAACTAATTTCGAGCAGGTTATCATCGAAAACAGTTATCAGAAAGAAGTAGAAATTCAACGTCAGAACTGTTCCTGTTCAAGGCATAAGTCGACAACGGTAAGTATCGTATCGTTAGTATTGTATCTAGAAATTTATAAAGCACTCTCGCAGAATAAATATTCAGAGGCGCTCCCAGCACAGGAGCCCCGGAAAAACAGAAATGCCTTTAAGGAACGCGAGACCAATGAGAAAGAGTCATTCATTAGTTTGGCTCTAAGCAGGGCTGAAGGTCGTTCCAGATCGTGGGCTAAGGCAGTTTTATTCCTGGGGAACAAAAGGATCAAGTCGATTCGTCGAGCGCAACGAGGGAGAAGAATATGCAGATAGCGGCTTTTGCAGATAGTAAGATATTTCGGGATGAACGATCGACACAAATTTGTTATCTATAACAGGAAATTACTGAAAAAATCGTCGATCCAAAAGAAGTGAACTTCAGGTGAAGATTTCAATGTAGAGGAACTGTTTCTGTTGAAGAGAAATCGACCAATAATCGAATTATCGATACGAAACTGTCATTTCGAATAGAAAACGTCGAAACTCGTCGATCAGAAAGAAACAGATCTCGAAAATAAACGCAAGATTAGTCCAATCTGACGTAAATCGATCAGTAACTGACTGATCGATAGGAAAATCTCGAAAAGAGAATAAATGATCATACACAAAGTGAAACTTAGACATATATTGTTTCACTAGGTGACACAAACACGCATGTACGACGTACATTGCAGGTCTTTAGCGGCGGATCACATCGCCTATCGACGTTCCTCATCCTCGATTCTACGTGCTTCAGGAACTCTGAACTTGCTGTACAGTGGAATCTATCTGCGTCTCAGATTCACATTTCGGTGTGACCTTGCTCGCATTACATATTTAATTAATTAATTACTAATAATATTCAGTTGAATCTAATTGGGATCTGTTGGCTGGTCTCTGCGTTTGAACGCAAGACTTCCTCTGGCGATTGTTCCATTTATCTGATTAATATTTAAAACGAAGATTGTTCGTTTGTAATGTCATTTCAACTCATTTGAGACTTCATTTAGACAAGCGTAGAGAACGCCTTTGTTTAGTTCCTTGATGTTGCGTTCTATGCATCTTGTTAATGAATAAATAAGTAAGCAAAGTCCATTAAAATTTCGGATTTGATCATCGTCTGTTGCACCACTGAACGCAGCTCACCTGGCGACTGAACGCAGCTCACCTGCCGATTGAACGCAGCTCACCTGGCGACTGAACGCAGCTCATCTGGCGACTGAACGCAGCTCACCTGGCGACTGAACGCAGCTCATCTGGCGACTGAACGCAGCTCACCTGGCGACTGAACGCAGCTCACCTGGCGACTGAACGCAGCTCACCTGGCGACTGAACGCAGCTCACCTGGCGACTGAACGCAGCTCACCTGGCGACTGAACGCAGCTCACCTGGCGACTGAACGCAGCTCACCTGGCGACTGAACGCAGCTCATCTGGCGACTGAACGCAGCTCACCTGGCGACTGAACGCAGCTCACCTGGCGACTGAACGCAGCTCACCTGGCGACTGAACGCAGCTCACCTGGCGACTGAACGCAGCTCACCTGGCGACTGAACGCAGCTCACCTGGCGACTGAACGCAGCTCACCTGGCGACTGAACGCAGCTCACCTGGCGACTGAACGCAGCTCACCTGGCGACTGAACGCAGCTCATCTGGCGACTGAACGCAGCTCACCTGGCGACTGAACGCAGCTCACCTGGCGACTGAACGCAGCTCATCTGGCGACTGAACGCAGCTCACCTGGCGACTGAACGCAGCTCACCTGGCGACTGAACGCAGCTCACCTGGCGACTGAACGCAGCTCACCTGGCGACTGAACGCAGCTTACAGAATTAAGAATGAAGAGGCAGACGAATAAAGTCAGAGACAGAGAGAAAAAGATTAGCTCGGTTAGGATATGTGACAGGAAGCGAAGCGGGGCTAACTTTCGTGTAATTGTTTTTAAGGTAGTTGATGCCTTCGTAATATACTCGAAGAATACTTGTATGGATGGACCGTCATCTAATAATGCTTCTATACTAAAACGGAATGACTAAAAGGAAAAGTAGTAACATGAACTAAGTACATTTCAGATTGCCCTGAGAAGTATTCTGGAAGTGGTGACATGTGATGTAATATGTAAATCTTCGAAATGTCTAAGCGTCATACAAAGCTGCGTTATAACGAACTGCTTTTTCTTTGGTGCTATTTCAAATCAAGCCTAGAGGAGCCAGGTTGTTGGCTGAGATTTATGTCAGATCAGAACACAGGAGTCAGGGAGCAGTGTTGTGCGTCAACGAGTTATTTGTGACATTTCACTGTAACTAGCTTCAATTTTCTGGTACCTTTTTAGGTAATTAGTTATTTTTTTATCAAAAGTAACGCACAGTGGTAACTGATTTCTTTTATGAGGTAACAATGATGCAACAAATTTAGTTACTTTGCGTTTCTTGTAATCAACCTACGTTCGATTCGTCTGGTTCGATTATGCGCTATGAATATTATTAAAGGTGTTTTGTCATCAACCTACAACCTCTTTGGTTCACGTGGGTTAAATTGACCTGGGAATTACCGTTTGTGCTCATGTCTCTGAACCCTTTTGCTCCTCAATTTCAATGTCTAGTTTCATCATGGAGAAAGAGCTGAAAGTTCAAGTTAACATTCCCAAAGTAACAGTAATCGGTAACTGGTTACTTTTTTCTAAAGTAACTATTTACAGGTTACTAGTTACTTTTTGTTTTCCAATAATTAGTTACTGTAACTAGTTACTTTTGATAAGTAACTATCCAACACTGTCAGGAAGTGTGTTGCTACGGTGGGGACAGACGACTGCACATTACTTCATCCGTGCCGCAAATCAGGTGAAGACTGGCGACACAAGTAAATTTCCGAACACAATGCTTGTAGGTCTGTCGATTGGATCGATCGCTTATTCCTCTTTTGCCGTTTGACCTCACATGTCTGTTACTACAGTGGCCCATGGGAGTTTTAAAATAAGAAAGAAACAAAAGAAACAAGATAAGAAAGAACAGGTCAAGCTATAGCTGACATAACTGGACTGAAGTAGACTAGCCCAGATTAGAACATAGACAAAGCAAGGCTTTGTGAGAACTAACTTTTATGGCGGTGGATCAGTAGTTTAACAACATCTAAGGGAAACAAACTTAACAACATCTTATGGAAACAAAGTCCGTTGACGTCGTTTGCAGCTAATCAGATAACTTTTATGGAAGTAGAGGTATTGTTTTTATTTGAAAATTACTTATATGAATGTATGAAAAATCTATTAGCCATTAGATGGTAGACCTATGTTATTGGCATAAGTTTATTGTTATTTGTTGCTATTTGGTATCATACGTGTGTTTAATTACTGATTAATGTATGTATGCATATGTGTTTAATCTGTGTACAGGGCGGTTGCTTTCTATTTCCTGATGCGTGTACATTCGTCTCCTTTGAGAAATAAGGTTTCGTGATCTTCATCTATAGCTTTATCGAGGTATACGCTTATTCCTGGAGGTTCTGATTGCAGTTCTCCGGAAGGGAGGATCTTTCTTAGCTTATTAGAGAATACTTTTCTAGTCAGAATTACGCCTTAAGGATTTCCGGTCATGTAATAGAAGGAGGTTAACAGAATGGGGATAGGCGTCATCAGTTCGCTGAAGCGGATACAGTCGCTGAGTAAACTCACTCGTCATGCCCTGAATCGATCATTTGTCCAACCCTCTTCATAATCTGAAAATCAGATCGTTCGTGTAGGCCTAATGTGCCTGCCAGTGTCGTTGAATGACCTTTACAATTTGATGTGTATATATATATACAGAGAGGGACAGAAAGAGACACAGATACCCAGACACACAGAGAGAGACAGAGAGAGAACAGCATAAATAAGTAACTTGACTTAGTGTAGCAGGAAGTGGTATGGATGAAGAATGAAAAAGCTGGATTATAAGTTAAAATCCAGCTTTTCATATAATTTATAACACATAATTATTGCGACATATATATGTATATATATATACGTATATATATATATACATATATATATACACACACACACACACAGGGTACAGGGTGGCTCAATAAAAAAGTCTAACCGGAGAATTGCAATTTCTCGACAACCGATAGCGGTTTTTTAACCAAAAGTTCACAATTTACAGGGGAAAGACGTTCAAACAATTCCTGAAATTTTAACTAGAAAGCTTTTACTGCTTCGAAAATTACAGTTGTTGTGATTTTCTATTCCGTATTTTTAAATTACGCAGCAAAATGTACAGTTACCTGAAATTTTCAATGTCCAATAAAATCACTTTTCACTACGAATTCAAAAATCTGTTAAACAGTTTATCTCAAAGCATGTTCGAAGTGTCAACCCCAGCTTTGACACACGCTCGAAGTCATTTTGTGAAGCTCAGTATGGTTTTGTTGATTGAGTCCTGTGACAGCTGATCCCATGTTAACCGCAAGACTTTCTTCAGCTCATCATTGTTCTTCGGCTTGGGATAAAATGTCTTGTAGCGTTCAAGCATAGCCCCACACGTAACAAGAAAGAGGGTTAAGGTCTGGTGACTTTGGGGGCATTCGTCTTTGCCAATGAATTCACTGCAGTTGGTTGCAAGACTGCTCTTGAGCCAACTTTGCCGTGTGAGCAGGCGCACCGCCTACTGAAAAATGAAACTACTCGGTAGAACAGACTTGCAGTCTTCAGTGAGTCTGGATAACAGAGTTTCAACGTAAAGTTTAGCGTTTACTTTAGCCTTGTCTGCGATGCAGTGTAGTCTTCCCTTAAAAAAACACGCCAGCAGAAACTATGAGGTACAATGAAAGCTGATGTTATCTGACATTGAAAATTACAAGTGACTTCATTTTGCTGCGTAATTTTGAAAAAAACCCGATTAGATTATTTAAACAGCTGTAATTTTTGAAGCAAAGAAATTTGTCAGTTAAATTTTCAGGAATTGTAAGAAATATTTCCCCTGCAAATCCTTGAAATTGTGGTAAAAATATCTCTATCGGTTGTCAAGAAATTGCATTTTGTCCGATGGAACATGTTTTATTGCATATATTGTTACATGCTGCCGTCTTGTTTTATATTTACTTTATGGAGACCTCGTTACGCTTGACCAGTTCCTTAGGGGGAGTGGCGTTTACTCGACTGCTATAAAAGCAGGATTTGAAAAGGAAGAGCGAGCGTGGCTTTTCTAGTTGTCCGATCCAGGTGGATCTTCGGGTCCCGAAGATCCACCATATGCGTTTTTGTTCTTTGCTTAAAGAAAAATGGAATCATGTAAAATGTTATGAAACGACGTAGAATTAAAGCGAGACAAATTCAATCTATAGTTGGAGGCAACCGTCATTACGTTGAAACCATAATAGTTGCGCTGAGGCAGTTTAAGACAAAGAATAAGATGACCTTGAAAACTAAGTTGTCATCAAAACCATTATGCAAATTTGTATAGTCTAATTGCATATAATTTCACATGCAATAGCAGTTATGCACGAACGTATGTATATCCTATATGCCTGCGTACATGTATGTCTGTTTGCATTTGTGTATGCATTGCATGTAGGCCTACACGTATGTAAGTGTGTGTGTGTATGTGTGTGTGTATGTAGTCAAGCACTTAGACACCTATATACTCTTTGAAACCAATCTAGGATGATCCTCTTAAGAAACACTGCATGTGCGTAAAGAACTGAACATTTCTATAGCATCCTGTAAGAACCTTTCGACATCCTTGTGGCGCGTGCGTGATAAAGTCGCCTCTAGGTCGACCTTCCCATTATTGTATGATGCACTCAATAACTCTCATGTATGTAGGCCTAGATAACTTGAATCCGTGCTGACAGAGCATACTTGTGTCTTCAACGTATACAGGCGAACAACAGGTGTAGGGAGTGGCATTGGTCTGGCATTGCGTCGGCATAGTTACGGATGGTTCAGTGCGTGACTCGGGTATATTCCGATTATCTTCATCCGGGGACATGGACGCCTAATTATTGGTCCAAAGCTTAATTTGATCCGCAGTATTTCAACATGTTTTCTCGGTCTCAATGTTTCAATAAACGGCCCCAATTCGTGCATATACATGTAATGAGATAAAAGGCATTTCTGTTTCCCCGGTGCTTCTGTGCTGAGAGCGCCTCTGAATAGTTGTTCTGCGACAGGCGCTTTATAACCATAACCATAACCATAAATTTTATTGGTCCAAAGTAAACCGCATAAATATAAGCATAGTAACACCGTTACATAGTAAACTTAGTAGCAACGTAACAACGAATAGGATGATGTTCTAGTGGACACAAAAGCAAACCCTAAAGGGACCGAAGTATACCCCGTGATCGATCGAGTCGAACTGCTACGATCGACTTGGCTCGGCCGACGATCGACTCGATCGACTTTGTCGACTAGTCGATTTCTCGTCGACTCGATCGACTTGGCAAATAAACGATCGACTTGGTCGACTTTGTCGACTTGGACTGTATCTCTTGGCCAGGGGCCCGGGAGCCATGGCGCCAAAGGTGCCAATGCTCACACAAGTGTTGGCTCTGTAGCGCCGAGGCAGAAGGGTTTACGCGGTTTTGTGGATCGCGGTTTTGAAGATCGCGCTTTTGAGGATCGCGGTTTTGTGATCGCGGTTATTAACGTAGACCGGCAGAAGCATGCTCACACAACTTTTGGCTGGCGCTTTGTATTTGATGCTTGCTAAAGTATTTATTGACTTATTGTGCTATAGACGTGTTTCATTTCATGAATATGTAGGCCAAGTAGGCCTATAATAAACTTTTCCACTGATTGTAAAAAATGACAAAATATTCTTATTGGTTATATCGGATAATTATAATGTAGCCTATAATTCAATCAATCAATCTTTTATTTGGCATCCAAACTGAACAGGTAAATAAATCAAACAAAAAACAGGCAAATCAATTTCTGTAGTTTGGGTACACAGGTGACACAGAAAGGGCCGTGGACCCCGCTTAAACAGTGTCACCTAGGTAGAATTACAAAACGTATAAACGCCAATCTTTTATCATATAACTGGTAGGTCGTAAAAAGAAACTATACTTTTATCTTAACTTTAAGGACTCGGCAATATACACTTGGAACTGTGAACCAAGGACTCGTTAACTCACTTTGGTCATAATAATCCCTTTCCTATCCCCGAAAAAGATAAAGCTATATACGTTGTTCAAGCAGGAACGAACGCATTTTACTTTTAAAAGACCACAGACTAGGCAATTGTCGGATGTTTAGTGGCATCTGATTAGATACCATCTTAGGTCTGTAGCCTACTTGGCTGAGGTTAGCTGATGCAACTTTTAAACACTTTCCGAGCCACTGCTCTTGGCCAAAGTTGAAGTATTCAGTCCCGCCCTAACATACATACATTCGAACGTTTTGAGATCGTCGTTACTGACTATAGAACTGACATTTCCTGAAACTAGCGCATTTTTAATGCATCTTAATCTTTCCATTTTCACAGTAAAACTGCGAAAAAGTTTCTACAGCTTCCACTATACGAAATAGCCAAAAGGCTCATAATTTGCACTGAACTTCAAATCAGGTCTGCAATATGGTAGTTGTGCGTTTACAAAGCATTACGTTATCACATCATGTGGGTCATTTTGTGAAGTAGCCGCAAAAAATAGTGAGAAAATATTTAATAGTCGAGTCGAGTCGAGGAAACAACGATCGACTCGACTTGTCAAAACATATGATCGACTCGACTTGCAAGTCGATCGAGTCGAAGATTTGTCGACCGACTCGACTTGGCCGAGTTTCGATCGACTTGATCGACTGACTCGATCGATCACGGGGTATAGACCGAAGTCCCGCTAATTGGGGCCACCTATGTACTTAGTATGATGCTTGGCGGTGGATGATTGTAACCATATCAAATACGTTCACAACATCCTATAGCAATAACAAGTACGTAACAGGTAATGTTGGTAAGACAAGTTTTCTATTTCTTTGGATCAATTAATCAAAAAGCGCAAGTGCTGCTTAAATAGATATAAGTTGGGAATGAGACGAAGATTATGACGTAATCCATTCCACACAACTGGACCTGTACATCTGATCGAAAATTTACGAGAAAATTGTGCTAGCAAATTCACTTCTATATATGAGCTTAAATTTCTTGCATTGTAGGAGTGAAAGTCCGAGGCTAAATTGAAGAAATTAGTATATGCACTGGGTAGCGTGTTGAACTTGTATCGATGCACGAATTCACTGGTTTGTTATAATTTAATTTGTCCACTCTCAAGATGCCAAGGTGCATGAATGGCTGATCTGTGTGGGAATTATATGGGGGCCAAGCTATTGTGCGAACAATTCTTTTTTGCTGAATAAGTAATCTGTCGAGACGGGAGTTGTAGTTCGAAGCCCAAATCATATTACAGTAAGCTAGGTACTGATATATCATTGAGTAATAGAATGTCAATAGGATAGTTGAGGGTAGCTTGTACGATATTCTAGATATTATGCCTATGTCTTAGCAATTTTTAGTGATATTTGTTCAATGTGGTTGTTCCAAGTAACAAGTAAACCCAGAAACTTCACTGAGGTTTCTTGTGAAATGTCGATGGGGTCTATTATTACTTTTCCTTTTTGATGTGCAATCGATTTTTATATGAGAGGAGAATAGAATATAGTTAGTTTTATTCAAATTAAGGGATAATCAGATTACTTCGAACAAGTCCGATAACAACGCAAGTTCTCTATTTAATATTTGGAGAAGTTCATTGTAGGAGCTATGTGAGATAAAGACATTTGAATCATTCGCAAAAAGAACAAAGTGAAGGAGAGAGGAAGCACTTGGGAGGTATATATTAAAAATAGTAGATGACCTAGTATCGAGCCTTGGGTTGTTTCGATTTAATTAACTTAAAAGTTGACACTGTTCCATTGCATTTGACTTGTTGAAGTCGGGTGCTAAAATAGTTTTAAACCATGAAAGAGGAATGCCACATGCTCCATAGTTTTCCAGCTTCCTTATTAGTATATTGTGATCTACGGTGTCAAATGCTTTACTTAGATCCAGGAAGATTCCACAAGAGTATTCATTTTGATGAATTGAGTTATTTCATCAAGTATATTGATGAGTGCAAAGCAGTGGAGTGCCCAGATCTGAAACCATGCTGAGTAGGGAACATAATATTTTTAGTGATATAGTCATTTGCGATATAGTCATTTAGTCGTTGATACATTACTTTCTCTAATGGTTTTTAAAAATAGGGTAATATAGATGTTGGCCTGTAATTTGCTATATGATCCCTGTTGCCCTGTTTGAATATAGTTGTGACGGTAGATATTTTCATATTTGCAGCTATTATTTCTGTTTCCAGTGAGTAGTTTGTAATATCGGCTAGTTGCGCTGCTATAAGCGACAAGATCAGACTTACTATAGTCGGGTCAGGATGATCAGGTCCCGAACTATGAGAGAGATTCAAAGTATGATTTAACATAAGTAGTTCCTTCGTTGAACTAGGATTTACAGCAAAAGAATTAGGAGGAGGAGGAGTATTGAGGTAATCCGAATAGGTGCCCTTGGAGAGACATTCTGGGCTATTCCAGTGAAATAATTATTACATTTTTCTCCAATCGTGTTATTATCTGTAACTTTAAGGCCATTAATGTTCAAATTTTCAACTCCACTTTCCACAGTTTTCGAGTTAAATATCTGATATAGTTTCCCGGATCTGTGTGTCCTACGATTAATGCTTAGAAATGTATGGCCTCCCTCCCTCCCTCCCTACCGCCCTTCTGGCAATACTTCCTCATTATGGTACGCGATCTGACGGGAGGTTGAGGGGGAGGCAGAGCAAACGCGAGGCGAAGACTAATTAGCCTAAGCATCAATTGGTCACGTGCAATACAGGGCAAATACTCTATTGTTCGTAAATAGTCCTTGACAATTTCTTCTAACAGTCCACGCGACGTCATAAAACTGGAAACTACTATATCATTGGTAAACAGTCCTTCAAAATTTCGCTGTCCTATGAATGAAGAAAGTCTCTTAGACCGACGATTACGTTTAAATCGTCAGCGACGGGAAAGATGGATGGCCCGACAAAGCCAAAAACAGATCGAATTTTCAGTCGCAACGTGACTTATAATCAAGCATTCCAATAAACAAATTCTGTTCTCTTTCTATCAATGCATTCATTTTCTTTTTCAAGCCGTCATATTTTAAAGTATAAGCTTACTTTCTTAAAATTTGCTTAAAATTAATCTAAGTTAATAAGATATTTTCAAAAATACGTTTGCTGATATGATATTTCATCAACCGAAGCTTCCGCAACTTCAGGAAGGCAATCGCTTCAGGCGCTAATTAAAGAAACTTGCTTACTGATCTCATTTACGCTTTCGGTGACAAGCGTACAACTTATGCCGTTCGATTGCGAGATTAATATAATTTTTGATCAACAGCAATTTCCGCAAGATTGCGACATTAATAGTATAAATTTGACAAACCATTTTCAAAAATAAATTTGTTGATATAGCCTAATTTTTGATCAACGGCAACTTCCGCAAGGCAATCGCGTGATGCGCTAATTAAGCAAACCTCTTTTTAGGCCTCATTTTCGTTTCAGGTGACAAGCATAAAACTTCTGCCGTTCGCTTGCGACATTAATATTATAATTTGTGATCAACTGCAACTTCCGCAACATTGCGACATTATATTATAAATTTAAAAAATAAGTTAGGCCTAGTTGATCATGTCTCAAACCAGAAGTAAGATCATTTTGCGCTCTAGTGGTTGTCATTTTCATACTCGCTGAAACATACCTAAATTCGCAAGCAAAAACAACTTCAAAACTCTTTACGAAACACCACATATTTTTAATATATCTGTATTTTTTAAATAATATATTTGTTGTCGATGATTGTGGAAAGTTGTCTCGTTTAGTAATTGATACTTTTCGTGATCAACAAGTGTAGGTGTTGCTACTACGCAACACCTGTCTAAAAATATAAACGACTTTTTAACATAACCATCATAATATCACAAGCTCAACAAATATTTCAGATTATCGGAAACGGAATCGGCAAAAACATGTTAACTAATCGGAATCGGTAATCAGCATAAAATACCAATCGGTTACTCCCTATCTCTGACGACGATCGAACTAAATTTTTATTGAGCAAAAGGTTTGTAGATTAAATCTCCATCAAAAAAGATTTTACTGTTTGTTAAATTTTGAAAGCAGCAGCTTCATGTAACAATATTTGAGTAGGGAACATCATCTGCAGAATATAATTATTAACATTGTCCACAGCAGTACCACAAAGAAGTAGGTCTACTCTTCTATAAACAATAAACTAAATAAAATAAATCTCTTGTGTTGTCTTATGTGTCGAGCTTTACTGTTCGGTGCTTTGCTGCATTGTTCGTTACACTAAGGTTGACTTTCGCTTATGATTTTTTATATTTTAATTTGCTGAATCCCTCAACTTTAAATAACTATGAGATCGAAACGAATAAAATGTTAAGTTTAAATATTTAAGTTCAGTTCTTTGTTTTAAAATGTCCTCCCAAAACGGTACTCCTAAAGTATCTCGTGTCTTCACTTCATGTCTTGACTTTGAAATTGGCTTTGCTTTCATGTTGGCCATTTATCTAAAGTTGACATTCAATCTGAACGTTTTATATTTGATTTACTGAAAACCCCCTTCAACTTTAAATTGCCATAAGATCGAAACGTTAAGTTTAAATTACCATAAGATGGGAAAAGTTAAGTTTAAATATTAAAGTTACTGTTCGGTGCTGTGTTTTAAAGTGTTCTCTCATATGGGTGCTATAAAGAAGAATTTAAAATACCTCGTGTCTTAACTTCACATCTTGACTTTGAAGTCGGCTTGTTTTCATGTTGGCCATCGTAAAGCTGACTTTCGAGCTGGTATCTCTAAATTTGATTTGCTGAAAATACACCTTCAACTTTAAATTACCATAGGGTCAAACTTGAAGTTTAAATTACCATAAGATCGACAAGTTAAGTTTAAATATAAGAGTCAACGTTCAGTTATGTGTTTAAAATGTTCTCTCAAAAGCTACTATAAAACAGAAGGAACTGAATGTAAAATACCTTGTGTCTTCACTTCACATCTTGACTTTGAAGTTGGCTTTGCTTTTTCATGTTGGCCATATATCTAAAGATGACTTTCGATCTGGACTTTTATATTTGATTTGCTGAAAACCCCCTTCAACTTTAACTTGCTATAAGATCGAAACCAACGAAAAAGTTGTTTCAACATGAAGGTTAATGTTCAGTACTGTGTTTAAAGTGTTCTGTCATAAAGGTACTATAAAGCAGAAGAAACTGAATTTAAATTGCCTCGTGTCTTCATTTCTCATCCTGACTTTGAAGTTGGCTTTGTTTAGTGTTGAACACACTAAAGTTGACTTTCTGCCTTCTTTTAATTTGCTGAAAACGTCCTACTTCAAACCGATTTTTCTTCTAGAGTAGGGGCCTATACGATCTCTGTATAGTTTAACTCTGAAACAATTAACTGAATATTGTCAGTGTTTTAGTAGGCGGAAGTGTTGGGTCGTTCAACCCCTAGCTTTTCTTCTAACCCCCTCAGCTAAGTACCTGAAAAGACGTCGGGTGTCAGGTCTTGACTCCCCTAGTTCTTTCATAGCATCAATGGTCCGCCTTTTATGGAATGGAGAAACTGTTATTTTTTTTACCCAAAACTGGCAGGTATCGTGCTTTGAACAGAGCCACTTGACAAACAACGAAAATAAGTTACAAAAATAGTTACATCTTTTTGAAAACTAAAGTGTAAGAGTTCTGTTATTATGTTTTCAGCTCTTTTGTTTGCATGCACCTATTCAGATGTGTGATCATTTTAATTCTCTTTTGCCCCGAGGTACAAATGAATCTTCGGGACTTAATATGGCTACGGATAAATGTTACTGTGGGGTTGGTTAAGACTCGTCAAGTTTGGCAGGGAGAGAGTGCTTCGAAAGGCGGCTTTTCGTTAAATCGTTGGTTCGCTGGGACTGGGAAGTAACATCCTGGAAAGATGACATGTTTCTCTAGAGTCTCCAGATACATGGATGAGAATGCTCCCAAACTTCTTGATAAAATCGAGGCCAGCGTTTATAATATTATGGGCCCAGAGTTTCTTAGCCTAGCGAAAAAAGGATACTGCACCTGGAATTGGCTGTTCTTAGATATTTTCCTGGTCCCGTCAGTTCCGTGTCTCCATCGGCCGAATGAGATTTAACATCCAGTATGAAGCCGCCACAGTGTCAGTCACGGTGATATCCCAGATCAAACTACGTCCATTGCGCCACGAAATAAGCGTAAGCCCGTCGAGTGTTTTTCCGTGAGGTCCTGGATAGGCCAGGTGGCTCTTTGATCGCGGGAAGGCTTCGATAAACTAGGTTTTTAAAGACGGGATGCCGGGCAAAGCGAAGGGGATTCAAGTTGCAAGAAAGGCCACTCTTATTTGTTTTGTAAATGAATTTAAAGAGGAAACTGAAATATCCCACGAGTCGTCAGTTGTTTCATGTGCAACATATTAACAACATTGGAATTTGACCTGCGTTCGGCGTGGAAGTATGAAGAGAAGACCAAGGCTGCTGTTAACGCAACCACACAATACTTACGATCTATGCTTGAAAACCATATTATGGTGAAACTGGACATCTCGAATGCCTTTAAGTGTTCTGAGAAGATACTCAATGTTAGAAGCGGTAGCAAGAATAGCTCCAGAAATATATCTTTGACAACTATACCTACACCCGTCCCCCCCCAGCCGCATTACAGACAGCATACTAGTCTTTCCAAGGAAGGCACCCACCAATTAACGCGACCCCTTAGGATCACTGCGTTTTGCCTTCAGAGTCCAACAACCCCATTAAATATTGGCTATGTGGAGATCTTACTCTTGCTGGACAGATTGATAAAGATGAGTTGCCTACCGGGTACGACATCATTTTGATGGAGAAACACGCGCCCAATAATATTGTCGACAGCCAAAAAATCAATTGACATTGGCAATGTTTACGTAGACTTAATGCTTCGAAGTAACATGCAACTTTCAGGTAAACGTGACAGCTTGAATAGATTATCGCAATGGCATGCATAATAGCATATTCCGTCAATAAGTGCAAGTTGCCCCACGTATGAGTCCGTTTCATTTGTGCTTTGTTTTCAAGATTGCCAATTTTACACTGCCAACGCATCCGTCGGTTGTAAATAAACGACCTTTGTCTTGAAACATCTGTGCCTGTCTCACCATTATCGTCCATCGCGTTAATTATTCTAACGGAAACTCCTTGCATTGTTCAATTTTGTTGATGGAGTGAAAATTCTGGACCAGTCCATTAAAACCTCTCAATGAAGCAGCTGTTGCATAATATTGTGTTAACTGTTTGAATCGTGCTGCAAATGCCTGTCTCACGCTACACCCATGAGGTTACTTGAATTAATGGTATTCTTTATTATTATTATTATTATAATTATTATTATTATTATTATTATTATTATTATTATTATTATTATTATTATTATCATTATTGTCATTGTTATTGTTATTGTTATTGTTATTATTATTACCATCATCATCGTCATCGTCATCATCATCATCGTCGTCGTCGTCGTCGTCGTCAGCATCATCATCATCATCATCATCATCATCATCATCATCATCATCATCATCATCATCATCATCATCATCATCGTACATGTAATCTATCAGGATTAAATAATTTTGGGTATAGCATTATTATTGTCTGTTATTATTATCATTATTATTATCATTAATATTATTATTACTACTACTACTACTACTAGCCTACTACCACTATTATTATTATTATTATTATTATTATTATTATTATTATTATTATTATTATTATTTTTTTTTTTTTTCTCAATCATCCCTATCATGATTGTCATCATTATCAGCATCGATATTGTTATTTTATTTCTATTTTACTATTCAGAAAATATTGAGACGCGCAGTGACATAAAAATGTGAATCTAAGACTCAGTTAATCAGTCGACACTTGAAATGCAGTTACGTATTCAGGTTTTTGAAAGTGAGAGAGAATTAGTGCGTTTGTGGCAGTTCTTTAACGAAAAAAGAGTTTAAATTTTGGAGAAACGGCGGTAGTCGGTTCCATTCCTGGTGCAACGGTATGACCATGACATCGCGACTCGTCCAATGGATCTGTACCAGAAGATCGCAGGCTGTGGGGAGGGGTTTAACTTTAAACAATGTGCCTAGTCGTAGATAGGTGTTCCGAAATTTTTTAATTTGACAAGTAAATTAGGCAGAACTTCAAGTCTTATCCTGAGTTCTACAGGAAGCCACTAAAGCTGACAGAGCATGGTTGAGAAATTTGTACAACACTAAGGTGCAGGCAATACCACACGTGTCAGGGTTGCGTTGAAGTTGTTCTGTGTTTAACCAACCTGTAAAAACCGAGGTAGCATAATGAAGGCGATAGGGCTTTAGAAATTTCGAGTTTAGGCTACAATTACGAGATTTGTGTATAAAGGCGTGACAAAGGCAGATTTTAAACTTGATGGAAATAGTCTTCAGCAAAAGACAAGTTGTCTAAGTGTACAATTAGGTGAGAGAAAGCATCAGAACAAGAAACAATAAGTGATGTGACATGCAGCGCGTTCATTCATTAAGGTATTTATATTGCACCTCTTCAGAGGGCTACTCAGATGTGCTCCCGACTCTAGTAAGGCCGAACTGGACAGTTTTCAATCTAATGCAGAAAGTACCAACCAGAGGGAGTTCTAGGGAGCAGCGCAGCTCCGGGGGAACCCGTTCCATGCAGTCGGGCCCGCCACTGAAAAGCACGGTTCTGCAATCTGCATGGTGGCTGTGTGGGCAAAAGGCACAATGAGCACCCCATCCCCGAAACTGAGGTGGCGGCTACCCTAAACTCCCAGCACGAGGCGGCAAATTACCCGCAGAGAAGCTGGAGTGCAGCCCAGCTGGCACTGTCAGACCAGGGAAACAACCCTGCATTATAAACGCTGGCTGACAGGTAGCAAATGTAGGATCTACAGCATATATAACCAGTGTTTCCGTTAGGAGCACAAAAAGAGGACGTAGCACCTTGGCCCACTTACGTTCGGACCAAAGTTGTTGCTGTAAATCAGCCAAAATTGTCAAATTCTCGACTTTTGGGACGTTTTTTTCGGACGTTAAAACGGCCGTTTAGGCGTTAAAAGAAACCTTTTATATAACCAGAGACCTGACCAAATTTTGGTATTCGGCCAGTAGGCGCACCGCAGAGCGCTGCACTCGATCGAGGCTCGTCAGATGACTAGAAGACCATAATAAGGTGAGGAACAGTAGTCAAATAAGCCGAGTTGTGATAAAGGAGTGTACTAACATAGCAATGGAAGATGAAAGAAGATAGGCTGAATTTAATCCAATGCTCGTCTGGAAGCAGACGGCATTCACATCGATGTCTATCGATGACCATTCAGCCAATGTCTTTATTGAAATCTCCGGCAGATGAGAGATGTCAGTGTGATTGAGAAAATGCCTAAGTGGTTTGTTTGAAGATGCAGATGATGTGAGAAGGATACGATATTGCAAGAATAAAAAGGTAGGACTTGCGTGCTTCATAAAAAGCAACTCATTAGTAGTGTGGTCCCCCATGGTTTAGAAGGATTTTCAGGCCATACACATAGGCCTACACGTCTACAGGCATTCAGCAACAGGATGCTTTTGCCTCCAAACTTTCAAAAACTGAAACTCTATCTCTTGGATGCACTCACATGACTGCACTAGGCCTAGGCCTATGTGTTTATTTACACAGGCACTGTTGTTTGTTTGTTTTTGTTTGTTTGTTTTTTTTCATCTCTTTGTAACTAATGTCAATTGATCTGTATACCTTAGTTGGAATCCATGTGTACTGGTAGTTAAGTTCTTTAGTTAAGAGTTCTATCATTGTTTCTTTTACCTGCTGATCATATAACTTGATCGATGTTACCGTTAAAAGTATTGATTGTGCTGACATTTACTTGTATTACGATAAATGTTAACTAGGTGGCCCTGCTAAGCGGGATCAAGATCCCTTTTGGGTCTCCTCTTGTTGCCAAAGTTCAAACTTTTATGTTGTATTTTCCTTGTACTTCAAATGGCTTCAATAAAAGGATTGATTGATTGATTGATTGATATATATACTGACCCTTCTAAAATGGAAAGCTCAGTTGGCTCATATGGCTTGGTGTTACAATTGCTGAATATTACATGGATGATCACCCATCCAAGTATTAACCGAACTTTTTGGATCTCGTTTTCCTTGCCATGGCCGTATACATACGACGCCAAGGGGCCACCCAACAATACAATCCTGTAGTATTGTACTTTGAACTACTTTCATGCTGTTTACTCCGTCCAGAATATGAAGCTTATATATGCGATGTTGTTACTGCTGATCGCCCTACTGGAACAACACGTTTCGATGTTAAACTATAGAAAGATCTAAACAGCTTGCAGGTTTTATGTCGACGCAAATAAACCCCTACAAAAGTAGAATATAGATAGACCTAAATATCAGATAATGTATTCCATAATACATCCATCGAATGATAATCTTCGAGACTGAGACCATTAATGTTGTGTGCCAATAATCATTTATACGACGGACGTGCATGAGGCATAGACTGTCATCGTTCTCGATCTGACCAGGTGAAAACCATCAAAGCTAGTTTTAAATCAACGACAGGTAAAATACTATCACCCTTTGATCAGATTCTTTCGAGTCATATACACCGAGGGGGAATTATTAGCTCTCTTTTCTATCAAATAATATCTCGGATGGAAGTGACGTAAGGAAATGAACAGCGTTTCCTAGGTTTCTCAGTTCGATGTATCGGTGTCTCGGTGATTCCCTTAATATTCTGTGAATGATTCGTTTATATAATAGACTCCTATATTGCGTAATTTAAAATTCATATAACACTACTTTCATCATATTTCTCAACTATGACAAGGAAATACTGAACTATTGCTAAGAAAAGTATTTAGCTAAATATCTATAAACTTCACGCAGCGTCTTTACAAAAGCGTCTTCACAAAAGGGCTGCCATATATATATATATATATATATATATATATATATATATATATATATATATATATATACACATATACATATATATATATATATATAATATGGTGAAAGTAGTGTTATATATATATAAACACATTGATTGATTGATTGATATATATATATATATATATATATATATATATATATATATATATATATATATATATATATATATATATATATATATATAATTGTATAATGTTAACCGTTTGCTGCAATTGCACTAATTTTGTTTTGGATTCCATATGTACCATTTAATTAAGTTTCAATTTAGATTTTATCTTGTTCACTTCTTTTTTCTTGATCGAAGCAATTGATTAGAATATTGATTGAAAGACTTTTATAATGACATTTATTGTGATAGTACTGAACCTTAGGTGGCCCTACATAGCGGGATTTTTATCCCTTCTGGGTTTCCTTTTGTTGCAAATGCTGATCACCTTGTCACCTTGTGCCGTCAGTTCGTGGAACTCTAGCGATCGTCATGACCAGCCTCCTCCATTCCTCCCTGTTCCGTACCGCGTCTCTTAGTTGTGCAAGGTTCATCGCTGTCCTCCTGTGTATCTCCTCCATCCATCGAGTTCTCGGGCGGCCCCTTTTCCTCACCCCCTCTCCGCACGCCAGCATCATCTCCTTCTCCAAACCGTCTGCTCTCATAACGTGTCCAAAGTACATAAATTTCTGTCTGATGGCCCTTTGTTGTAGTGTCATGCCTCCTCTTAGTTGTCCTATCTCCTGGATTACAGATACATTTGTTCTCTTTTCTCTCCACGATATTCCCAGCAACCTTCTCCATATCCACATTTCACACGCATCGATTTTCTCTTCTGTTGCTTTTGTTTTTGTCCATGTCTCGCTTCCGTATAGCACTATCGGAAATATCATTGACTTCACCAACCCTGTTTTTGTCTCCATGCTCACATGCCTATCTCTCCATATCTTTTCCATTCCCTGCATTGCGGATTTTCCTAGTGTTATTCTCCGTCTCACCTCTGGCTCGCATCTTCCCTCTCTTTCGATCATTGAGCCCAGAAACGAGAAACATGCTACGACCTGTATTTCCTCTCCGTCTATCTCGAATGTTTCCTATTCTGCCGTTGTCATGATCTTAGTCTTCTTGATGTTAAAGTAAAACCCTGCTTTCTCGCTTTCTTTCCTTAGTCTTCGTATGAGTTCTGCGAGGTCATCTTTTCTTCCGGCCAAAAGCGTTGTGTCATCCGCATACCTTAGATTATTTAGTATTTGTCCTGCAATCTTCACCCCTTCCCCCGCCTTTTCCAGCTCTGCCTTTCGGATTATTCTTTCCGCATATAAATTGAACAAAACCGGAGATAGTATGCACCCCTGTCTCACTCCTTTCCCTATCTTGAATTTTCCAGTGTCGCCGTGTTCCGTCCTAACCGCTGCCTCCTGGTTCTCATATAAGCTCTTGAGCAACATGATGAGATGCGTTGGTATTCCCATCTCCTTTAGGGTTCTCCACATTATTGAATGATTTATGCAGTCAAAGGCTTTGCTGTAGTCAATGAAACAAAGGTGTACCTTCTGACCGTACTCCCGCTGTCTCTCCATTATCCATCTCAAATTTGCGATGTGACCTCGTGTTCCTCGCCCCTTCCTGAAGCCTGCCTGATTTGCCGGCAGCTCTCTCTCCACTGTACTCTCCATGCTTTTGTGTATTATCTTGAGCAGTATTTTTCTAGTATGCGATATCAGTGCTATTGTGCGGTAGTTTCCGCAGTCCTTGGCATCGCCTTTCTTAAAAATGGGTATGAAGACCGAGTTCTTCCAGTCCTTCGGCCATTCTCCCGTTTCCCATATCCTGTTGCACAGGAGCGTTATTTTTCTTATCATTTCGTCTCCTCCATCTCTATAGGTGCCTTGTTGTCCTTTAGCTGCCGTATTGCCCATTCAACTTCTCTTACGAGTATTGCAGGTTATTTTTCATAGGCTTCTTTTTTTATATGTTAACTGTTATATATATTCGAATATCACTATATAAATAGGCAGCGTATACATACGCAAGCCTAAATGATGTTGAAGTTAGTGGCTCAGATAACAAGGTTATCTGCTGTTACATAAGCTTGACTTTGGCAGCACCATCTACGTTGGTCTATCCTCACTAAATCTTTCGAAGCTCCTGTCAATACCTAACGCTGCTGCGCGCCTTATCGGTGGTCTACCGAAGTTTGCCACATTTATGGCTCATTCGGGACTCCCTACACGGGCTTTCAGTGCCCAGCGTATCCAGTTCAAAATTTTAACACTTTTGCGCAACTGTCTTGTCGAGGTAGCTTCTTCATATCTCAGGATCTTGCGAGTTCCTTTTACCTCTTTTTTTTAAATACATTAAAAATATGGCTTAATAAGACGCACATTTGCCGACTCTAATGCACATGAAAGGATGCTTTAGAATAGAAGTATATTCTATTCGAAATAAATAGGAGAATTTGCGTATCCTTCCTCGCAGCATTCAATCATTCATTCATTAGGACATTTATATAGCGTCTGTTCAAGAGGGCTACTCAGAGGCGCTCCCGATTCCAGCACGACTAAACAGTAAAGTTTTTAATCTAGTATAAAATGTATCAGATAGGGTCCTAGGAAGCAAGTCCATGTCCAAAGGTAACCCGTTCCAGACCGCAGGGCCGACTACCGCAAAGGCTCGGTTCTGCATGGTGGTCGTGCGGGCGAACGGCACTTTCAGCACCCTCCTCTCGGAGGAACGAAGTGGGAGGCTACCTTGGGTTCCCTGCACAGGGTGGCACAGATAACGTAGAAAGGCAGCAGCAAATGCGACTAATGTCCCTGTTTTAATTAGAAGGTTTTGTAAAGGTTTGAATCAGGAGCATCGATTGTTGAAGAGAAGAGACATGTAGCATGGACATGTGATACACTTATTGAGAACCGGATCGTGTATCCACAGAAAACGCAGAACTCAGCCACTCGTCGATAAAGGACGGATGAACAGAAGTCCAGACCAATAGTACAGACACTGACTGAAGGTCGCACACAATCAGAGGAACAGAGAAAGAGAAAGAGAGGGTAAGATAGAATGAGACAAACAGCAGTCAGATCACACCTTCATAAATCAAGTTGAAACCACGTGATAACTATGGAAGGCCAGAAGGTTACAAACTAATTTTTCAATTTGGGCCAGTCACCCAGCATTCCAAAGTCACCCCGTTTTACGGTACTCAATACTTTCTCGCGCTAGAACCTAGGCAATGCGGATAGACACACGATGTCACATCAATAAGATTTACTAAAACCGATGTCAATCAATGGATATTATGAGAATGGTGAGATTCTTTATTTTCGAAAACGCGCTTACAATAAAAGATGACTCGAACTGAAGGTAATGGTAAGTGGGCAGTTCATAATTTAATAATTTCACAATTTCACAATTATCGTATCACGTCGATGGTTCTTTACTAAACAGTTAATATGCATATTATCAAAATATGCTAAAATGCTACGGTGTATTTTACAAGGGCGAAAGCCAATGGTATGAACTTCAAGCCTAGGGCTAAAGTCATAGCAGTTCGGCCTCGGGGTTCGGTGAACCATCTTTGGATTATTATTGGAATAGATTCACCGAATGTGATTACCTTAGCGATAGATCGCGAAGAGCTCCAAGCATCGAAAAATCTTAGTAAGACCATTTTCTAGTCTCTACGACTTTAGAAGTGTCATTCGACTGGGCTTAGAACTGTTGACTCGATTTGTAACCTAGCTTTGACTCAAGACAACACACACAGTCTTGGATTTTCTAACATGTTATTAATTAACATATTTTAAAAACTAGGCCTACAGCGCATCAGAATTTGACAAAATATTCTCCGCACGCACGAATTCTGTAAACAACATTTGTTACGCAGACTTTCAACTTAGCACAAAAACAGATTACAAGTGCAAAGTCTCTCGCGCTCCCATAACAATGCGCATGGTCTTTTATATGCTCTGTCACGCCAAGACAGCAGACCAGATCGGAATGGTCTAAGCTGGTCTGTGACTTATGACAAGAGCGAGTCGTTTCCCGCGCGAATGCTAGTTGACAGATAGCGCGCCAGTTATATCATCCACTCAGGTAATCGATGCGCGGTAGCTAGTCGCGTCCAGCAAGTCGTGGCAGGTGATCACTGCGTATCAGTCAGGGTCACAGATCAACTGCTTGCGCGTGATCAACACATCTTAAAAAGTAAACAACCCGATGACTCATCGGTGTGACATCATAGAAATTTGTCATTAAAACGAGTTTAAAAATTGATGACTCAGCGTAGTATTGCGTTCACAGCCATAATAAAACATATGCATTATTTTCTGATAAACTAGCTTATAGATATCCTAAATACACGCAAAAGAATACAAAGCGACGAATAACGATCATAGGTCCTATATAACGGTGACACATCACATCATATATAATCTAATTGACCTAAATAGCCTAATTTTCATCCAAATAGTTCAACATAAACCCAGAAGATTAGAATTTTAATTGTTATTATTTCGTTACTATAATTAATAAGAAGCATATAATCGCAACCATGCTGGCAGAAACAAGTACATTCAAGTTTCACTGGATAGATAAAATGTCAAAGAGTATATTTGATCGTTCTACTTCGCACATAAGTAAGTAAGTAAGTAAGTATATCCTTTATTAATCCAACTGCTAACCGCATTTTGGTTTACACATGTATATCACGTCCAGGTTAAAGTACTAAGGCCTATATTCCGGTGAAAATCATCCTAATTATGAAAGATTTACGAGCTAGACTGTCAGCAGTCGGGAGAACCCGATTATGAACACGGGGTCGCAAAGTATAACCAGTATGCTTAACAGGAGGTAATAGCACATGAAGCACATGTGTAGGACATGTAAGGACGACCGTGAAAAGTTTAGAATCAGCAGTACGGATCAATTGTTCGAATCTAGGGTAGTCCACAGGAAGATAACCAGCTTTAATCAGTCTCCTAAATATTGCCTGTAGTCTCTCACGTCCCCTCTGCCCCACATAACCCCACCAAGCGGACGCAGCGTACGTCATCCTCGCCACTGTGGTAGCTGTCACCACATCATACATTGAGGGGCCAAGTAGTCCATGAGTAGTCAGGATCCGTAAGGCATACATTGATTGTCTTGCACCAGCGCATAGATTGTCAACATGCACATCAAAGCAGAAGTCATCGGAGAGCGTGACACCCAAGATCTTCATGATTCTGACTCTGGTAAGACCAGAAATCTCCATCGGCTGGTTTTCATTCAGTGTTCGAGCATAAGACTAAATTGTAAGTCTTAATAGCAAAGTTGTTTTGAACAGATGATTAAGCATCAACTGTAAAGAAATTAAATTAGGCCTACGTTTCTTCCGAATGAGTGTTTTCTCTGTACTACAACTTTACTATTCAAATTATCACGACATCTATAATCAAACTGACTTTCTTTTTAATAGTTATTTTGTTTATTCGTTGCTTTATTACGCTATTCTGCTTCAAGTGATAGTTGCAGTTGTAAATGGTGCAACAGTAATGGGATCCGATCTTCTGCACAGCATCTGACGAAGTCCCTTCTTAACAGCTTCGTGTTTTACGGCGTAGATGAACGGATTCAGAGTCGTGTTGAGAAAAATCATAAAAAGCGTCACAAAATAGACTTCGGAATCTGATGTGTACCCCATGGTGGTCAGCATGTACCAGATCTGATTAGGAGTCCAGCATACGAAAAATGCCAGGCAGATTCCGATCATTGTGGTTATGACGTTCATTTGGGTCTTGTTAGTTGTCGCCTGCTGGGCCAAAGTATCGTTGTCCAGGTGACCGTGAAACACCTTCACCTGGCCTCTGATCACTGCCAGGATGTGCCAATAACAGTAGATGAACAGCAACAGCGGCAAAAAGTATTCCCAGATTAAGATGATGATGGCGTATGTTGCTGCTAAATCTTCAGTCGGCCAGGAAAGATAGCCGTAACATTTGCCATTGAGGACTCCACTGGTCCAGATTCCGGCTATGTTGGTCAGAATTCCGTTGATCCAGGTCAGTGGAATCGCCGCATAGATCATCCAGTTGCGAAAGTTCTTGCGATGGGCAATCGGGTGTACGACCTTGAAGTACCTCTCTGCTGTGATGGTTCCAACGCTGGCAATCGACCCGGTCAGACCAATGAAGATCAACATGTCGTTCTGCAAGAATGCACACAAAAACCAACCCCATCTACCGGTCAAGCGCAGTCGTGGAAGTCGCGAGATATACGATACAAGGAGGAGAATGCATGAGTAGAGATCCATGGAAACCTGGTTGATGATGAGGAGGTTGGAAGTCTGTGACCGTAGTTTTGGAGAGAGAAGAACGCTCAAAACGAGACCGTTGGCTATGCATCCGATGATTCCTATCAGGATGACGAAGCTGAAGAAGATGAACATGACGTCACTCGCAACCTTGACATTCGGTTTCGAATCTGTGACATTGGTAAAGTTTCCGGTGACTTCCGTTGATGGTTGGATGTCAGCAAGAGTTGAACTTGTTTCTGCCTGCATGGCTCAGGTCAAAACATTAATTCTAGAAGCAACAAAACGGTACTAGCAGTTATAATCTTCTGAATCAATAACACATATTAATCTTGATAAATCATAGCTAACACGATCCACTGTAGTAAAACCTTCTGAAGCAAAAATCTCCGGGTTTTAGTCGTAGTCATCCGCAAGCATTTAGGAATATTGGATCCAATATTTTTAATGATATTAGTGATATTGGTGGAAAGGGGGCAAGCAAGCGACTCAAAAAGCCTCTGCTGCTCAAATGTCCACCACGTCGCCTTCACGTGGCCCCCTGTTGGAAACGAAGTACGTGGTGGACGACCGAGTACACGCCGGTATAAGCGTGTGCCCCATGGGTGAAGAAACCGAAGGACGGACGATCAACGGTACCGACGCAGAGAGATGGTGTCTCCCGATAAAAACACCGGGAGGAAGGCAACGGGAAACCACCTCCCTATCTCATCCCGAGTAAAATGAAATATGACGACAATAAGAAATTCAGATAACAACGTTAACGATTCAAACCAGACATTGGGGAGAGTCGCGTTCGGCAGGGGAAGACAAGGCTTCCTCGGTCGTCAACAAGCGAAAACCTTCAAAATAGGGACGGAGACGGAAAAGGAAAGGCTAAAAATAGGGACCTGGAACATAAGAACAATGGCAAGACCAGGAAAGCTCGCGAACGTCATAGGAGAAATGAGAAGAGCGCAGCTTGACATACTAGGTTTGGCAGAGGTAAGATGGAAGGAGGGAGGAGATTTCGTGAGCGATGGCTATAGGGTTGTCCACACTGGAGGAGACAAGGGACAAAACGGGGTAGCAATTCTTCTGTCAGAAAAAACAGCCAAATGTGTGACGAAAATAGAAAGAGTCGAAGATAGGATGATAATAGTATCAATACATGCACACCCAGTAGACATAACAATAGTACAGGTGTATATGCCTACGTCGGCGCATAAGGAAGAGGAGGTGGATGACATGTATGAGAAAATAGAGAGAGGATTAGAAGACATCAAAGGTACGGATTATGTGATAGTAATGGGAGACTGGAATGCAGTAGTGGGAGAGGGCGAACAGGAAGGTATAATAGGGAAATTCGGATTGGGGAAGAGAAATGAGAGAGGAGAGAAATTAATGGAATTCTGCAAAAGGCAAAGACTGGTAATAACGAACACATGGTTCCAGCAGGAAAAAAGACGAAGGTACACGTGGAAATCACCAGGAGACAGGGAAAGATACCAGCTGGATTACATAATGGTAAGGCAGAGGTACAGAAATAGTGTGAAGAATGCGAGAGCCCTTCCCGGGGCAGATGCAGATACAGACCATAACATGGTAGCTATGACAGTGAGCCTACAACTTAAGTTCATCAAAAAGAAAAGAGTGAAGAAAATGAAGTGGAACAAAGAAATGATAAAAACAAAGATGGGAGAAGTATCGAAGAACCTAGAGGAAAAAGTAGAAAATCTAAAAGAGGGAACAAAAACAGAAGAGAGGTGGACGAACCTAAAAGAGGCATTGATGAAAGAGGCGACTGAAACGATAGGATTCCAAAAGGGAAACGAACCACGTAAACCATGGATAACAACAGAGATGATAAAAGACATGGAGGAGAGAAGAAAATGGAAACATCAAAGTACAGAGGAGGCTAAACAGGAATATAGAAGACTTAACAACCAGCTGAGAAGAACAACGGATAAAGCAAGAGAAATGTGGTGGGAGGAGCAGTGCAGAGAACTGGAACTCCTGCAGGAACAGGGGCGAAGCGATTTGGTGTACGGTAAAATAAAATCACTAAGCAAGAAGCAAAATACAGGAAGAGGAGGTGCAATCAAGAGCAAGGACGGCAGACTACTGGAGGACGCAGATGATATAAGGGAAAGATGGAAGGAATATGTGGAGGAATTATATACAGGAAGTGGAAGCATCGAGGAAGAAATGAGGAAACAAGAACGGAAGCAGGAAGAAACACAGGTGGAGGACGGCATGGGTCCGGAGGTGATGAGAGAGGAGGTCTTGGCTGCAATTAAGGACATGAAGAATGGGAAGTCGGAAGGAATTGACAACATCCCAATAGAAATACTCAGAAATCTTGGAGAGAAGGCAATGAGCGAGGTGGTGCAACTATGCCGGGACATCTACAACACGGGAGAATGGCCAAAGGACTTCCTGCAGACAATAATTATACCAATACAGAAGAAGCAGAATGCAACAAATTGCGAAGACCATCGCACGATAAGCCTTCTGACACATGCATCAAAAATCCTGCTAAGAATTATAACAAAGAGACTGCAGACAAAGGCGGAAGCAGAAAATTGCTTGGGAGAGGACCAATATGGGTTTAGAAAGGGAAAGGGGACAAGAGATGCGATAGCAGCATTGAGGATAATAGCAGAAAGAAGCATCCAACATGACCAAGACATATATATCTGCTTCGTCGACTATGAAAAAGCTTTCGACAGAGTAGACTGGAGAAAGCTAATGGGAATACTGAGAAGAAAAGGGGTGGATTGGAGAGAAAGAAGATTGATAGGTAATCTATACATGGGACAAAGAGTGAAAATAAGAGTTGATGGAGAGTACTCAGAACCAGGAAAAATAGGAAGAGGGGTAAGACAAGGATGCCCACTGTCACCAATCCTATTCAACATCTATATAGAAGAGATCATAAGAGAAACGCTAGACGATATGGAGGAGGGGATAAAGGTAGGAGGAAGAAGGGTGAAGGCATTGAGATTTGCAGATGACCAGGCGATGCTGGCAACTAGCCAGGAGGGCTTACAAAGGATGATGGATCGTCTAAATACGGTATCACTGGAATATGAAATGAAAATAAACGTAAAGAAGACAAAGGTAATGAAGATAAACAAGAGAAGCGGTATAATACCACAAACAATAAAGATCACACTAAACGGACAAGAAATAGAACAGGTGGAGAAGTTTTGCTATCTAAGAAGTGTGATCACAGAAGATGCAAGATGCCACGAGGAAATAAAAAGAAGAATATCCATGGGAAAAGATGCATTTTACAAAAGAGGAGAGCTGATGAGAGGAACCTTAAGCAAGAATCTAAAGAAGAGAATGGTGAAGACACTGGTGTGGAGTGTGGTGCTGTACGGCTCCGAGACATGGACAATGAGGAAGGACGACATAAAAAGATTGGAGGCCTTCGAGATGTGGGTGTGGCGCAGAATGGAGAGAGTTAGCTGGGTGGAACGGAGGACGAACGAGGAAATCCTGCAAATGGTAGAAGAACAAAGATCACTCATAAGTACTATACGCGGACGACAAAGGAAATGGATCGGGCACATCCTAAGGAGTGAGACACTGCTAAGAGACATCATGGAGGGAAGGATGGAGGGGAGAAAGACGCGAGGAAGACCGAGGGCAATGCTGCTAGACTGGATGATGACAAAAGAAGAAGGATACAGTGGACTGAAGAGAAGAGCACAAGACAGAGAACGATGGCGTCATTGGTCATACGAACCTGCCAATGGGCAGAGAACATAAAGAAGAAGTGACACTAATAATTTCGTATGACATCTAACTCCACTGTCTTCATTACTGGAACAACATTGGGCTGAGTAATACTCATCTGCACCATCCATCAAGATCCCTCACCTTTCTCTTTGTACACCATTCCACTGTTCATTTTACTTCGTTAAAGTGGTATGCATTATTGTAACAGACAAATCTGTACGCTCAATCGTCGCTCATGAAACTCAAATCTACATTTCCATTCAACAATCTCTTCTCATCCAGGTTTTTCAACCTATTATCTAACGTCTTTTGATCGAATTCAGTTTTGAATGGTAGAAAAGGGATTGCTTCTGAGTTGCTCCTTCTTGGAACTTCTGAACAAACGAAATTCTGTGACTTTTATCCACCTGGGCACTTCTGTCATACAAAGCAGCTTCAGTCCGCATTTAGGCATTGTGTTGAACTCAAACATCTCATTCAGGGAACATAATAACTCCATCGATTCTATACTTCCACGTCTTTCATACTCGCAGAATTAGACGCCCTATTACCATTTCTGTCTTGATTTCTTTGGCATATGCCCTGGTCTTCGCCGGCTCGACAACTGCAACTCGCTTCTTACTGACATTTCCAAAGGTAACTTGATGAAGGTTCAAAGAGTCCAACATATCTATCACTAAAAGACCAATAATTGGCCATGTGACACCGATTACTTGTATCACTGCATCCATCGGCTGCTACAGAGGAGTGAATAACTTTCAAGACTGGGATAATTCTATATAAAAGACTACATTTCAGTGAACCTTATCATCTTCAGTCTATTTTGACTCCGAAGATTTATCTCTATACTCGACAATGGTCTTCTGACTTTCTCAAGACGTCTCTCAACAGAGTTACCGTTTATATTGTTGGTCCAAGACTCTGGCGCTCAGTTCTGGCCTTCATATTTCAACAAAAACTCCTATTTTCTTGGTTTTCCTACGTAAGCTGTTTCCATGTATTCTCGGATACCTTTCTTGGATTTCGACAAAACTCACCCCTGGAATTTGGAATACGCAACGTTTCATTAGTAGCCACCATCGACTGTATTGATCATGATAACTGTGGCGCTGTAAAAGTTCTTTGATTAGATTAAATTAAATTAGGCTCGTTCTGCTACAAACTGTAATATCCACATATTAAGTCTAATTATTTACATTATTAACGCCTTAGGAAGAGAACGGTTGAACTTCTATGTGTTTTTTCTCGGAAATGAAATTTTATGTTTTCGAAAAACCACATAAAGTTTGGACTAAAAGCGCTGAAACATTTAGCCTCATGCCTTTCAGCTTATGAAAAATGTTAACAAGTCCATTCCCGACAAGTCATCACTATTCATATAATAATAATAATAATAATAATCTTTTCTTTATTTAAGCGCCTGCTAACCGCACTGCGCTGTACAGTGAACATACAAATAGTGGAGACGGCAGCCACGCAGGGCGCCTTACATACATGCATGCAGTTGAAGCACGTGATAAAAGTTTTACAGGAGTGGAATATAACTGTTTATACGGCAGCCACCAGGGCGCCAACCACGGCCTACTTATTCATTTAACCACCGCCGCAACCAAGCGAGTGGAAGGCTGAATAAACCTTACGGGGTCTACGGGATTCGATCTTGGTACCTACTGCTCTTCACGCCAGTGTGTTACCCATTACTCTACGGGCCCACTTTTAATTTGTGGGCTTATGATGTTATGATTTTTAAAGGTACCGGTTTAATTGAATTAATTCCTTTAATTTTAAAAAGAAAACTTGACTAATTAAACGAGTTATTTGAATGGAATGAAATCGCTGAAGTCTCGTGGACTCCAACAGCGAATGATATTAGAATATTCGTAGTCTCAATAGTGTCTAAATACCGAGCATAGTCAATGTGACCTATTCTTATGTCCGATTAGCATAAGCTTACTATAGTGAGCCACTAACCCTTCACCCCAGTCCGTGGTTGCTCTGTTTGCCGCTGGCAAGCACTGCCCATGTACGTTTTATATTAATAATCTTTAATTCAAACTGACAAGTACGCACTACGCAGTAAAGTTACATTGAAACACGACAGTACAATTATCAAGATCTTAATTAAATACACGTTTTGGCAGCCATACAAGGCGTCCACTCTGTGAGGCAGGAGGAGGAGGCTGCGGGTATCGAATCGTGATCTAATGCTTTTCTGACCATGAGTTTTACCATTCATCTATCCCCCTCTCCCAAAAAAGAAGGCCTAGTAGTAGTTTTAGTTTAACAACACTGTGTGCTGAATTATTTTCAACAGTTCTCGCCGTTCGTCTACAGTATTAGATGCTCTTGAAATGCGGTTCTGAATGATGGACAAAATGACTGAATAAACCTAATAGAAAATAAATAATTAAAGTAAAAACGTAAATAAAATAAAACAACTAAATGAATAAATAAACGAATGAATGGATGACATAACGAAAAACGAATGAATGAGCGAATTAATTAATGAAACAAGAACGAATGAGGGACTCAATAAAACAAGGAATTAAAATAATATATTTAATGAACAAAATGTACTTAATAAACTGAAAGTCAGAAAGAAAAAGAGAATGTCTAATTGATTAATTATCAGTTGATTGAATAAACGAAACAACAAGTGAAACGATCAGAGTGCATCACTAAATCAACTAATCAATGAGACAATGATTCAAAGAATATTCAGTCAAATAAACAACGATACATCAATGAATCAAGAATCTAATAAATCAATGGATCAGGTAACTAAGAAATCACTGATTCAGTGAATCAAAATGATTCAATGAAAACCAATAAACCATTTAAGTCTGACCTGTATGCTAGAGGGATCAAATGTCTTCCTATTCAACGAACCGAGTGAGAAAATCAGTTCTTAGAGAGTGTTTTATGCGCAGCTTCTGCCTGAGTGGCTGTCAATCACCATCTGCCTTCGCCTCAGCCTCATCATCTGCCTCAGCATCTACTCACGCCTAGGTAACACGTCGACTGAATGCTCTCTCAGATAGCACCCACGGCACAACATATGAATCCATGCATCATAGTGTATACATGTATCCGGCCATTGCATATAGATATTAAATATCGTCTTTAAAGTGCCTTTCAGAAGCGCTGCGATCGTCAGCCTAAGTGGTGTTGAAGTTCATTGAGAGCATTAAGTTCTTCTGCTAAAAATTACCCAGATAAAAATGGTATATTCGCCAATGGCAGGCGTTCGCACGCACGTAGAGCCCAACAAACAGTGTCATCCAGAGTTGAAAGATGACATCGTGTTCAGAATTTCTGATTCGCGATGCATCAAGGATGAATAGTGACGACAACCCAAATACAGCACAGAGTCACGATTTCCGACTATCTATCTATCTATCTATCTATCTATCTATCTATCTATCTATCTATCTATCTATCTATCTATCTATCTATCTATCTATCTATCTATCTATCTATCTATCTATCCATCCATCCATCCATCCATCCATCCATCCATCCATCCATCCATCCATCCATCCATCCATCCATCCATCCATCCATCCATCCATCCATCCATCCATCCATCCATCCATCCATCCATCCATCCATCCATCCATCCATCCATCCATCCATCCATCCATCCATCCATCCATCCATCCATCTATCTATCTATCTATCTATCAGATATATATATCGCCGCTTCAGGGAAACTACTCAGAGGCGCTGACTGTGCACTTGTGGTCTTGGTCTCGCAAGACCAAGACCAAGACCGGCTGTTAATAGGAACAGTCATTTAACAAAACTCAAGAATTCTGTATCAAGCCTGCTTGCATCATACGACCAATATCTATGGATGGATACAACTTCATACAAGTCATGTTGGTCAGGAAAACCCATTGGCAGCAGCAACAATTATTCTGTATCAGGCGGTATGATAAACCATGGGAAGATTTCAAAAGGACTCACTATCCTTACATTTACATCCAGTGCTTGAAAAGCTACTCTGTGTGTCAGCGACTTCAGCACCTGTAGAACGTATTTTTTCACATGGCGGAATTTTTATGAGACCCACCAGGCACGTCTTGGTCAGAAAATTCTGAGCGAATTGGTTTTTATAAAATACAAAAGGCATTTGGTATAAGAGTTTGCATGAAGGACTTTTGAATACAAATTCGGATTTCTCTGCAGTTTGCATTTAAAGTTAATTTGCTTGAATAAAATAAAGGACTCATGTTTTCATTAAAATAGCGAATATTCCGACTTGACAATTTTTAGAAGTCTTGACCTGATTTCGATTTTTTGGGTCTTGGTCTTGGTCTTGAGGTTCAAGGTCTTGGTCTTGGTCTTGGTCTCGAGGTTCAAAGTCTTGGTCTTGGTCTTGGTCTCGAGGTTCAAGGTCTTGGTCTTGGTCTTGAGGTTCAAGGTCTTGTTCTTGGTCTTGAGGTTTAAGGTCTTGACAACAAGACTGACGAAAAGAAGAATAATGATGCATATCAATCATAGTGCAAATTAAACATAACCAAGGATAAATTTAACAACTTTACATCAGTAATATTAGCACGAATCAGGCATAATCATTTTACTTTAATTATATACACTAGACACCTTTGACTTTTAAATATTGACTTTTAATTAGTGTAATCATCGCTGATTATTGCCAATTTTATATTCATTTTATTAAATAAACTGAATATAAAATCTATGTTTAGCGTTTTCTTGGGCTAGCATGATTAGGCTAAGAATCATCGCCTATATTTTGATACGATGCATTGCCAACTAGGTACTTATACTTTTCTCTGCTATTAAAACCTTTTTGGGCCTATCAGTTTTGAGGCGAAATTGCCTAAAATGCGATTGCTTTTGTCGTTTGTTTTTATATCTGAACGTCAGTGCCACTGGGTGCAAAAACAGCCATTAATTTTTGAATAAATTTAAGCATAGTTGATTCATCAGAAATTGAGGAATTCCGTCATTTCAACAGCTTAAACGCGTTCCAAATCGTTTCCACATTTCAGCCTCCGTTTCCAAACTCATCTCCCCAGTGTTTCGGAAAACTAACCGGTAGCGTGTACTCACCTCTAATTTTACCACTACAGCACTGATTAAATGGTTGCATTTTATTTACATGTGAATTTGTTTCATAGGCCTATTCAAGATAAAAATAAATCTCTGGTTTCGTTATGAATTTCTGATTGTATTTCAGTTCTTTGACTCTGTTTCTCTGTTTTTGAAGAAGTTTGTCTATATTAAAACATAATATTTTAATATTTAAAGAAATGTTTCTCTCCATTTTCTAGAGGCAATGCCCCTCCTCCTCAATTATTGATGAAGCACGTGCCCCAGCTGCCTCAGCTCTCCATTTTCTAGAGGCAATGCCCCTCCTCCTCAATCATTGATGAAGTAGAGTCTACGCCTATGCTACTACTACTACTACTACTACTACTACTACTACTACTACTACTACTACTACTACTACTACTACTACTACTACTACTACTACTACTACTACTACTACTACTACTACTACTACTACTACTACTACTACTACTACTACTACTACTACTACTACTACTACTACTACTACTACTACTACTACTACTACTACTACTACTACTACTACCACTACTACTGCTACTACTGCTGCTGCTACTACTACTACTACTACTACTACATAACAATAGATTCATTCATTTATTAGGGTATTTATATAGCACCTCCTCCAGGGGGGTTGGGGGTTGGTCGTACTCAGAGATGCTCCCGACCCAAGCACGGCCGAACAGGACAGTTTTCAATCTAGTGTAGAACGTATCAGAGATGCAGACGCTTTTCCATGACGTCGGACCCACCACTAAAAAAGCACGGTTCTGAATGGTGGCTGTGCGGGCAAAAGGCACAACAAGCACCCCTTCCCCGAAGAGCGGAGGTGACGGTAACCCTGAACTCTCAGCACGGGGTGGCAAAGATCCTGTGGCAAAATCCCGCAGATGAGCTGGAACGCACACCAGGAAAAAAATCCTGTATACCACACGCTGGCTGACAGGTAGCCAATGCAGGACCTCTAGCATATTTGTATTGTATTGTATTGTATTTCAAAATTTATAAAGCGCCTCTACCCAGTGTTTTCATTAAAATCAGAGGAGCTCCCAGTGCGAAAGTCCTCGAGAATAAAGGCAAGTTTTAAGACAATGAAAAGCTGTGGCAGGACCAACAGATAGTACTACAGCCCCGACCGAAGGAGGAAGCTGATTCCATATTAAATGCCATTACTAACAAAGGAACGAGACTGGGCCATCGCCGTTCTCACTCGGGAAACAAATAAGTCGATCACGGGAACGAAGCGGGCGAAGGTAGCAAGCTGAGGCGGGAAGACGTAATGAGTCACAGAGGTATTTAGGAGCAAGTCCCAGGTAAGATCGGAGAATATGCAGTCTTGTTGTCCTCGAGACCAAGCTTCGAGTTCGTTTTCAAAAGTCTTGGTCTTGAGACCAAAAGTCTTGGTCTTGAGGTTCAAAGTCTTAGTCCTGGTCTTGCAAGACCAAGACAAAGACTTTTGTCAATATGAAACTGTGAAACAGTCATTTAACAAAACGCAAGACTTTAAAATTGTATCCATACAATTGCCTTAATTTTTCAGGGTGTGAATGAGGCTATACTGTTGTTATGGACAATTATTTGTCTTCCGGTTATTTACCATGGAACGATTTCAAAATAGACTCACAATTTGTACATTTACATCCGGTGCTTGAAAAGCGACTGTTTGTGCCAGCAATTTCAGCACCTGGCAGAATTTTTATGAGGCCCCACACGTCACGTTTTGGTCAGAAAATTCTGAGCAAATTGACTTTTATAAAATGCAACATACATTTGAAATAACATTCCGCATGAAGGATTTTTGTAAATACAAATTCGGAATTCTCTGCAGTCTGCATTTAAGAGTTCTTTTGCTTGAGTTAAAGCAGAGACTCATGTTTTCATCAAAATTGCGAGTAATCCGACTTGACAATTTTTTTAGTAAGAAATAGAAGTCTGGATAAGACTGTGATTTTTTTGGGTCTTGGTCTCAGTCTTGGCCTTGGTCTTGAGGCTCAAAGTCTTGGTCTTGGTCTTGAGGTTCAAAGTCTTGGTCTTGGTCTTGAGGTTCAAAGTCTTGGTCTTTGTCTTGAGGTTCAAAGTCTTGGTCTTGGTCTTGAGGTTTAAGGTCTTGACAACAAGACTGCGAATATGGATAAGTACCATTTATTGAATGCGGGCAATAAGAGGTAGCCAGTGAAGATGTTGGAACATGAACGTGGAAATATGGAAGAAACGTGCGAGACATAAAAGCATTTAACCAGAGACATGACCAACTTTGGCATTCGGCCAATAAGGCGCGCCGCAGAGCCTTGCGCTCGATCGAGGCACGTCAGATGACTAGAAGGTAGGCCATTGTAAAGTGAGGAGTAGTAGTCAAGTCGAGCTGTGATAAATGAGTATACTAACGTAGCAATGGAAGATGGAAGGGTATAGGATTAACTTTAACCCAATGCTGTTCTGGAAGCATGACGGCATTCACATCGATGTCTATGGCCAATGTCTTTATTGAAATCTCCGGCAGATGAGAGATGTCAGTGTGATTGATAAAATTCTTGAGTGGTTTGTTTGAAGATGCAGCTGATGTGAGAAGGATACGATATTGCAAGAATAAAAAGGTAGGACCAGAGTTTGGGTGCTTCATAAGAAGAAACTCATTAGTAGTGTGGTCCCCCATGTTTAGAAGGATTTTCAGGCCATACGCATAGGTTTACACGTTTAGAGGCAATCAGCAACAGGATGCTTTTACCTCCAAACTTGCGTTGAATCATATACTGACCCTTGTAAAATGGAAAGCAGAGTTGGCTCATATGGCTTGGTGTTACAATTGCTGAGTATTACATGGATGATCACTCATCCAAGTATTAACCGAGCTTCTTATGACCTCATTTTGCTTGCCATAGTGGTATCTACGACGCCAAGGGGCCACACAACAATACAATCCTGTAGTATTGTACTTTCATGCTGTTTACTCCGTCCAGAATGTGAGGTTGATATATTGTATTGTATTGTATTGTATTTTATCTAAACATTTATAAAGCGCCTCTCACAGTGTTCGCTAATCAGCTAATCAGAGGCGCTCCCAGTGCGAAAGTCCTAGTGAATAGAAAGTGGTTTTAAGGGAGCGGAACGAGGCACTTGCGCTACCAGCTAATAAAGAGGCACGTGTCACTGGAGGGAGCTGATTCCATAGAGCAGGACCAATGCAAGAAAAGGCTCGAGTTTTAGCCATAGTGGTCTTGGCTCGTGGTACAAGAAGATCATGGCGATTAAGCGATCGCAGTGGACGGAGGGAATTAGCTGAAACTGGCAGACGAACAATGTCACAGAGGTACTTGGGTGCTAAGCCTGTACAGGACCGAAGGACTAAAGTGAGAACCTTAAGCTGAATCCGAGCAGTAAGGGAAAGCCAATGAAGATTATCGAACATGAAAGAGGAAATATGAGACCAGCGAGGAAGTCGATGTTGCGATGTTGTTACTGCTGATCGCCCTACTGGAACAACACATTTCGATGTTAAACTATATAGAAAGATCTAAACAGCTTGCAGGTTTTATGTCGACGCAAATAAATAGCTACAAAAGTAGAATATAGATAGACCTAAATATCAGATAATGTACTCCATAATACATACATTGTGCATCGAATGATACTCTTCGAGACTGAGATCATTAATGTTGTGTGCCAATAATCATTTATACGACGTACGTCCATAAGGCAATGACTGTCATCATTCTTGATCTGAGCAGGTGAAAACCATCAAAGCTACAGCTATAAATCAACGACAGGTAAACTGCTGTGATCATTCTCTTTCGAGTCATATACACCAACGGGGGAATTATTAGCTCCTTTTCTATCAAATAATATCTCGGATGGAAGTGACGTAACAAAACGAACAACATTTCCTAGGTTTCTCAGATCGATGTATCAAGTGTCTCGACGATTCCCTTAATATTCTGTGAATGATTCGTTTATATAATAGCTTCCTATCTTGCGTAATTGAAAATTCATATAACACGCGTCTTCAAAAAATCGCTTTATATATATATATATATATATATATATATATATATATATATTATATATATATACGCTAGCCTAAATGATGTAAAGTTAGTGGCTCAGATAACTAAAAGGTTATCTGCTGTACTATACGCTTGACTTTGGCAGCACCATCTACGCTGGTCTATCCTCACTAAATCTTTCGAAGCTCCTGTCAATACTTAACGCTGCTGCGCACCTTATTGGTGGTCTGCCGAAGTTTTCAATAATTATGGCTCGTGCATCCAGTTCAAAAATTTTAACAATTATGCGAACCTGTCTTGTCGATGTAGCTCCTTCATATCTCAGCATAGTGCGACCGTACGTTACCTCCCGGAATAACGTACGCGTACCGTACGTACGTTATCGAAAAAAATAACGTGCGCGTATCGTACGCGTACGTTAAAAATGCCACAAGTTTATCTGATCATTTAAAAAGAACCTCATTATAACTATAAGGTACGCGTTAGCCTTATAAGGTACGCGTACCGTACGCGTACGTCAAAAATGATCAGTTTAGCTCTACGTACAGTCTGCAGTGTTGGTCTACCCGTATACGCAGGCCAAGTTATTTACGAACGGTACCGAAATTTAGTATTACCAATAAAATGACCACTGGCACTCACCATCCTATAAAGTGTGCCGTAAAATCTTAATATTCTTCACACTTTGACTTTTCTTGTGCATAATGTTATGTGTTTTTATTTTCGTCATGAACAGATGTGAACGTACGGTAACGTACGGCAAAATAACGTACGCGTACCGTACGTACGTTATAGAAAAAAATAACGTACGTACCGTACGTACGGTCGCACCTTGTATCTCAGGACCTTGTATACCTCGGGCTCATCACTCCCTAGTCTCTCTACTCTCCGCTCGGCCGCTAGGGTTCTTCTGGTTATTCCTGCATGCGTGGGGCCAATGCTTTTGTTTATGTTGGCCCCTCTAATTGGAACTTGGAACTGCCTTTCGCAGGAATTGCGGCATTAGCTTCTCAGTCTTTCTCTTCCTCTGTTCCGGAAACGTCCTAAAGTTCATTTTATATACTATCGATAGCAATGACTTAGGTCGAGAGGGCGTCTTAATCGTTGAATGGCGCTTTTATAAATGTTCGTTTACGATTACAGTTAGTGAGCGTACTGACACATGTGTATTTTCTGTCACGCGCTTTCGTGCAAGATGTCATTTTGTTTAGGCGCGTCATAAAAACCAGATTATTATTATAATTATTTTTTTTATTATATGCAAGAACCCGCATCAGGGAAAAACCCCTAGGCAATTACTCCGACCAATAGCCCATATGAAAATACCCCCGACCAATAACTCCTCTGGACAATAATCCTAAGAAAATAAACCTCCAGTTTAGAACTCCAGGGCAATAACGCTCCAAACTGCATCCATATATAAAAATACATAATACGCCTTTAAGATGTGATAACGGATCAAAGAATGTACTGATGTATTGGATTACGTCAAGAATATTCTATAACCCTCTCCCTGTCCCTCGCCCTGTTCCCTTTGTTCCCTGTCCCTCTCCTCTCATTTGCTGGGGCTTGTCGTAATTTATCAATAACTGCTTTCTTTGTTTGAATCTATGAAATCTGTTGTTGCCTACTACTGCGATTAATACCTTCATGTAAAATCAGAGGCGCCCGCAGGTAAAAAAATAGGACGCACACTCCTCTCGTAACAAATAATATGACCGGTTGCCCGCTTTACTACAATAGATATAAGTAGGAAAATTGAAATAGCTGCCATAGATAGAGTAGTGAGTAGTGACAAGCGAAAGAGAAAATTTCAACTTAGGTAGCACTAATGCTTTAACATTCCATATTGCCGTTTAACAAGAATATCGACGCGATGCCTATTCCTTGTGTGGATTTGATTTGGTGAGTGGACGCACATGTGTCCAGAGCGGGCGCCTCTGTTTAAAATGCAGGAGACAGTAGCGCCGAATAACGATCATAGGTACTATCTGACTGCTATATAACAGTGACACATCACATGTGTAGTATAATTCACCTATATTTTTTCATCCAAATAGTTCAACATACACCCAGAAGATAAGAATTTTAATTGTCACTATTTCTCATATCGAAGCAGTAGATGCTGGTGACGTAGGTAACGTTTCAGTCCACAGAAACAAAGCGCAAGCGAGTTCCTTTTACCTCTTTTTAAGACACATTATAAAAATATGGTTGCCTAAAATGCACATTAGGCAGACTCAAATGCATGCGAAATGCCATTCTACAGTATCCTACTCGAAATTAATATGAGAATTTGAGGATCCTTCCTCGCAGCAGTAAATGCCACTAATGTCCTTGTTTTAATTAGAAGGTTTTGTTTTTTGTATTTTGTATGTTTCACGCACTTGTAAAAGGTTTGAATCAGGAGCCTCGATTGTTGAAGAGAAGAGACATGAAGCACAGACATGTGATAGACACTTATTAAGAACCGGATCGTGTATCCACAGAAAACGCAGAATTCAGCCACTCGTCGATGAAGGACGGATGAGCAGAAATCCAGGCCTGGTACAGACACTAACTGAAGGTCGCACACAATCAGAGGAACATGGTCAGACCAGATCGTAATGATATAAGCTGGTCTGTGACTTAGGTCGAAAGCGAGTCGTTTCCCGCGCGAACGCTACTGTCAGATAGCGCAGCAGTAATTCCATTCATGAAGGCATTCGATGCGCGGCAGCTAGTCGCGTCCAGAAAGTCGTTGGAGGTGATCACTGCGTATCAGTCAGGGTCACAGATCAACTGCTTGCGCGTGATCAACACATCCAAAAAAGTAAACAACCCGACGACTCATTGGTATGACATCATAAAAATTTGTCATAAATCGGGCGCTTAAGAATTGAGTAGCCTACTCAGCATAGTAATGCGTTCAGAAACATAATAGAACATGTGCATTATTTTCTCATAAACTGGGTTTTAGATATCCTAAATACACACAAAAGAATACAAAGCGCCGAATATGTGGATTTGATTTGGTGAGTGGACGCACGTGTGTCCAGAGCGGGCGCCTCTGTTTAAAATGCAGGAGACAGTAGCGCCAAATAACGATCACCGGACCAATCTGACTGCTATATAACAGCGACACATCACATCATATGTACTCTAATTGATCTATATACTTTTCACCCAGATAGTTCAATATATAGCTGTATACACCAAGAAGATTAAAAATTTTATTTCTCACCATTTCGTCACTAAAATTAATCAGACGCACATACTCGCAACCATGCTGGCAGAAACAAGTTCATTCAAGTTTCACTGGAAAGATTAAAATGTCAGCAAGTAAATTTAATCGTTGCACTCCGCACAACATGCGTCATTGTAATGGTAGAGTTGTTTTGAACAGATGAAGAAGCACAAAATGTAAAAAAATTAAACTACGCTTCTTTCGAATGTTTTCTCTGGATTACAACTTTATTATTCAAATAAACACATATCATCAAACTGACTTTCAAACTGACTTTCTTTTCTAGAGTTATTTTGTTCATTCGTTGCTTTATTAATATGTCTCATTCTTCTTCAAGTGATAGTTGCAGTTGTAAATGGTGTAACAGTGATGGGTTCCACTCTTCTGCACAACATCTGACGAAGTCCCTTCTTAACAGCTTCGTGTTTTACGGCGTAGATGAACGGATTCAGGGTCGTGTTGAGAAAAATCAGAAACAGAGTCACATAATAGACCTCGGAATCTGCTATGTATCCCATGGTGGTGAGCATGTACCACAACTGATTAGGAGTCCAGCATACAAAAAATGCCAAGCAGATTCCGATCATTGTGATTATAACATTCATCTGGGTCTTGTTGGCTGTAGCCTGCTGGGCCACGGCATCGTTGTCCTTGTGGCCATGGAACACTTTCATCTGGCTTCTGATCACTGCCAGGATGTGCCAATAACAGTAGATGAACAGCAACAGCGGCAAAAAATATTCCCAGATAAGGATGATAATGGCGTAGGTTGTTGCAAACTCTTCTGTCGGCCAGAAAACGTAGCCGTAACATCTACCATTGAGGACTCCAGTGGTCCAGATTCCGGCTATGTTCGTCAGAATTCCATTGATCCAGGTCAGTGGAATCGCCGCATAGATCATCCAGTTGCGAAAGTTCTTGCGGTGGGCAATCGGGTGTACGACCTTGAAGTACCTCTCTGCTGTGATGGTTCCAACGCTGGCAATCGACCCGGTCAGACCAATGAAGACCAACATGTCGTTGTGTAGGAATGCACACAAAACCCAACCCCATCTACCGGTCAAGCGCAGTCGCGGAAGTCGCGAGACATACGATACAATGAGGAGAATGCATGAGTAGAGATCCATGGTAACCTGATTGATAATGAGGAGGTTGGAAGTCTGTGACCGTAGCTTTGGAGACAGAAGAACGCTCAAGACAAGACCGTTGGCTATGCATCCGATGATTCCTATCAGGATGACGAAGCTGAAGAAGATGAACATGACGTCACTCGCAACCTTGATATTGGGATTCGCATCTGTGACATTCGTAAAGTTTCCGGTGACTTCCGTTGATGGTTGGATGTCAGTAAGAGTTGAACTTGTTTCTGCCTGCATGGCTCAGGTCAAAACATCTGATTAGTTCTAGACGCAACAAAACAGCAATAGCAATTATAATCTTCTCGACCAAGGACATTTATTAATCTTGTTAGAAGCAGAACATTCTTACGCGATGTAAATCATAGCTAACATGATCCACTGTAGTAAAACCTTCTGAAGCTAATATTTCCGGGTTTGAGTCGTAGGGTGACCCGTCAAAAGCGCCGTGGACAAAAGCGCCCCGACAAATTCGCCACAGAAACACCCGACGATAATGCCAAAAAAATCACCGACAAATGCGCCCCGACATTTGCGCCACATAATAACATTATTTGCTGTAGGCCTACGAGTTCATTTGACAGGAAGCAGTTGAATAGATTACACAGCGGCGTTCGATCTAAGACAGCTGAAAAGCATGCGTAAGTGCATCTGAAAGTTACTTGTTGGGATTAAAGCTGTATAATAAATGTGTTTATCTGTTAAAAAAAGAGAAATGTAGTGATATTTGTAAAGCCGTAATTTATTTAGAATTGTTTAAGGATTTAAAGAAGCGAGATCAGTCATGAAAATATAAGTGAAACTGGAAGCTGGATCAACGATTAAATATAACTAAAACTAGAAACGGGATCAGCGATGATTATATAACTAAAACTGGAAGCTGGATCGATCAACTATTAAAATATAACTAAAACTATAAGCTAAAATTACACGTTCGTGGCGCATTTGTCGGCGTGCATTTGTCGGGCGCAAATAACGGGGCGCATCTGTCGGGGCGCATTTGTCGGGCGCTTTTGTCCACGGCGCTTTAGACGGGGTGCCGAGTCGTAGTCATCCGCAAGCATTTTGAAATATTGAATGCGATATATTTAATGATATTAGTGATATTAATAATTTCAAATTGACATCTTACTCCACGCACTCAGTCTGTCTTCCTAACTGGAACAACATTGGGCTGAGTACCACTTATCTGCATCGTCCATCAAGGCTCCTTACTTTTCTCTTTGTACCCCACTCCTCTAAGCATTGTATGAAATTGTAACAGAAAATCTGTAGATATACGCTGATCACACTCATCTCTACATATCCTTTGACAATTTCTCTTCTTTCGGTTCTTTCATTCTATTGTCTAAAGTCTTTGACCGAATATAGTCTTGAATGGCAGATAAAGGATTGCTTCTGAGTTGGTCTTTCTTGACACTTCTGAACAGATGCAATCCTTTGAATTCTATCCATCTGAGCTCTTCTGTCATGCATCGCAACTATTCAGTCCGCATTTTTGGCGTTTTGTGTTTGACTCAAACCTCTCATACAGAAAGAAAGAGAGAATGAATTAGACCTAACTTTTGTTTGATTTGATTAAGTATCAGTTGATTTATTAACCGAAACAACAAGTGAAATGATCAATGCATAACTAAATCAACTAATCAATGGGACAATGATTCAAAGAAATCAGTAAATTCTTGGTCGGTGAAGAAATTAATCAGTTAATCAATAATCAATGGTGTAACGAATCATTGAGTCAAATAAACAACCAAGCAGTGACTTAATAAAACAACCAAAAGTATTATTCACTGGATACACCAATGCGTCAAGGATTTAATAAATCGACGAATCAGGTAATCAAGAAATCACTGATTCAGTCAATCGAAATGAATCACTGAAAATTTAAAAAAACCCAGTTCATATAAGTCTGACCTGTATGCTAGAGGGATCGAATGTCTTCCTATTCAACGAACCGAGTGAGAATAGCAGTTCCTAGAGAGTGTTCATGCGCTGCTTCTGCCTGAGTGACTGTCACTGACCGTCAGCCTTCGCCTCAGCCTCATCATCGTCTGCCTCAGCGAGTACTTAAGCCTCGGAAACACGTCGATTGAATGCGCTCTGAGGTGTAATATTACTCACCCACGGCTACTCCTCGATGCCACTACAACATATGCATTTCCATACATCAGAGTGTATGCATGTATGCAAGCATGTATTATAGGCATTACATTATTATGCATATGCGCCTCTGAGTAGTAGTTGACTTCGAGAGGCGCTATAGAAATATCCGGAATAAATAAATAAATAAATATCGCATTTTAAATGCGTTTCAGAAGCGCTGCGATCGTCAGCCTAATTGGTGTTAAAGTTCATTGCGAACAAAAGGTTCTTCTGTATGCAAGTAATTACTCAGATAAATGGAACAGTCACCAATTGCTGGCTTTCGCACGCACGTAGAGCCCAACAAACAGTGTCATCCAGAGTTGGAAGATGATATCGTGTTTAAAGTTTCTGATCCGCGATGCATCGAGGATGACGAGTGACGGCAACCCACTGCAGCACAGACTGTCTAGCAATCTATCTACAGTATCTATCTGTCTATCCATATATATGTATATAAGTTCCATTTATCTGAGTAATTGTTTGCATACAGAAGAACCTTTTGTTCGCAATGAACTTTAACACCAATTAGGCTGACGATCGCAGCGCTTCTGAAACGCATTTAAAAGGCGATATGTAATGCCTATAATGCATGCTTGCATACATGCATACACTCTGATGTATGGGAATTTACTCATATGTTGTAGTGGCATCGAGGAGTAGGCGTGGGTGAGTGATATATATATATATATCTGTCTATCTATCAGATTTATATAGCGCCCCTTCAAGGAATTTACTCAGAGGCGCCGAATGAGACTCCATCGCTCGCAGATGGTGGAAGACGCGGCGGCCGGATGTGCTTTTGGTCACTCGGTCTTTCCAAGAGAGGCATTTGTCAGTAGCTGCAGGAAGAAAACTTGATAATGAAACATAGTTCAGATGGATGCCTTTATCTGTACTGCACTTCTGTTAGTCCATTTGCCAATACGTCGATCCACGATCTCATCCAGTAGTTAAACTCAGCTGGATCCCGCCGGATCAGAGATCCGGAGCCATTGATTTCAGATCCACCAACTGTAGACTACTACTGAAACCCGCCACCTGAATTATGCGTGGCCGGACAAACTGTCCCCAGATAAAATGTCCCGGATAAAAAGTCCCGGACAAAATGTCTCTAGACAAAATGTCCCCAGACAAAATGTCTCTAGACAAAATGTCCCCAGACAAAATGTCTCTAGACAAAATGTCCCCAGACAAAATGTCTCTAGACAAAATGTTCCCAGACAAAATGTCTCTAGACAAAATGTCCCCAGACAAAATGTCTCTAGACAATATGTCCCTAGACAAAATGTCCCTAGACAAAATGTCCCCAGACAAAATGTCCCCAGTGAAAAGGTCTCTAGGCAAGATGTCCCTGTTTGGAGTGTCCTCAGATGATATGTCCCAGCAGAGAATAATTATTCCCTAGAAGCTCAGGACTGGCTACTCCAAATGTCTGGGAGCGGGTCATTCTTCGAAGAGGCAATCTTTAATACGTCATTCTTTGACAGATCAATATTTAATAGGAATTCCTTTTTGATATTGTTTATCATATTTAGCCAAAATCTTTGGTAACAAACAGTAAAATTTAATATTCCATATAGAATATGTAGATAGCGTGTCTTTAGACTAGAGTGCTATTCACAAACGTTTATATTTTGCGTACATGCTATATCGTTAAGCAAAACCTAAAAGTCATTAGGCCTACGTGGTATATACCGAAATAAGTTATCTAACTAATTAGTCGGAAATGTTCTACAAAATTGCAATTGTAGAAGCAAAACTTCACAAAAGCGACTGACACAGTAAAATTTAATTGATATTCCATATAGAATATCAATTAGATGTCTTTAGACTAGAATGCTACTCACACAAGGTTTATATTTAGCACACATGCTATGTCGTTAAGGTATTTCTTGGGATCCCAATTTCCATGGTCACTGGCAATGGTGAAGAGTGAGCACTGCGTTGATATGCTGGTATTTCTTCTTCTTACGTGGTGCCGGCTGCTCTAAAACCATTTGGCGTCGGAAGATTAACATGGAATGCTGCTCCATCTGGGACTTTTTGTCAAGGGACTTTTTATCCTGGGACATTTTGTTTAGGGACTTTTTTATCCTGGCACTTTTTGTCTGGGGACGTTTTATCCATAGACTTTGTCTGGGGACTTTTGTCCGGGACAGTATGTCCGGAACATTTTGTCTAGGGACATTTAGTCCTAGTACCCAGTAGTTTGCATCACGAATCAGTCGTTTGTAGAAGGCTTAGCTGGCATCGGTTTGAAAATCTGAATTAACATCATTATGCTTTGGTTAGTTACAGTTCGTCGCAACTGCAGGTAATGTCGACAAGAAAGTTGGACAGCGTGCAGCAACCGTAACTAGCACAACGAAAGCTTCAAGATTTCTTTGCACGCAAAAGGTCCTGTAAGAGTTGAGTTTTAAGATTTATTGTTAGGGCAGTAGCAAGGTAACTGAGGCTCTACCAGAAACGCCAAAACCCAATTCCCGAGTGTCATAATAAAAAATGCAAAATTTTCCCAATCCCGAAAACATTTTCTGCCAATCGTTCGAAATCCCGAAAACTAGTGTGGAATAGTCGTCAAATTTTCTGAACTCGGAAAATATCTTGAAAGTTACATTTGCGCAAATAATTTTGTTTACACTTCGAAAATGTAATCGGGGATCATGCGGAAACTCTTTTTCGAGGATTGTTATTTAGTACTTCACTACACATCCAGGCAACTATACGCAGTCAGACAGTCTTATTAATATAAACTAATCTTTAGCCTATATACCGTCTAAACTCTAACAGCACTCGAATTTCAGAAAAGAGGCTGAAAAATATTATAGAATCCAAATCGGTGAATGATTCAACTGGCAATATGTCAGTCGATGGCGCACATATCGACAGCCGCCCTATACCACAATCATCATCATCAGCTGACACTTTCGAAACAAACAATCAGGCGGTGGAAGTGAGACCTGAACAGCCCTCTGCCGAGAAATGCAATGACGTTCCACTAGTGTCAAGTGACACCATTTATATACTGTTAGGTAACATTTGATCTTAGGTCGCCTGTGGCCACGCCAAAGTTGGATAGAATAGACTGCAGTGGTGTGGTCCCAGAGGAGATATACCTCAGTAAGTAAGTACTGAGTAACACAGTATTTTGAAGTAATCTTGAAAATGACATCTATGCACTCTGTTATACATAAAAGGAATTTAAAAGATCTGAATGATTTGGATCTGACCTGCTAACCTTGAGACTTCCAATGGATTTTACTGCGTATAGGCCTCTACTGCAGCACACTGCAGCATCCAATTGATTCAAGCTTGTTACAAAACCGTTGTTCCGCGCCATCTAGCGGCGGAATTTTGTAAATCAAGCTCCTGCCCCACTAGATGGTCCTCGGGTTGTTGCAGAGTTCCTGACTGGGTGGCCGAACTACTCGTCACCAAAGGTCGCGAGTTCAAATCCATAGAAGCCCGTAGGCTTTCTCCGTAATAGGGCCTGAGTTTCGATCGCAACCTCTCACTTCCCGTAAGGTGTCGCTAGTTTCTATTAATAGGGGTTCTGTTTCCGGAAGTGACATTTAATGCAGACCACTGAGACCAGGCTGGGTTTCGCAGGTAACCGGATGGGTTGTTACCCTGCGTTTAGCAGAATGATGGTTCGTTCTGAACTCTGTAGGCTAGCTGTTAGATGATACCTCTTGTATGGGGATACCTGGGTCTTACTGAGAACAGGTGCGAAGAGAGTAGAAAAGTATATTGAGAAAGAGAGGAGTAATTGTATATAAAGTAGGACGGGCATATTGAGAAAGAGAGAAGTATTGTGTATAAAGTAGGAAGGGCATATTGAGAAAGAGAGGAGTATTGTGTATAAAGTAGGAAGGGCATATTGAGAAAGAGAGGAGTATTGTGTAAAAGGTAGGAAGGGCATATTGAGAAAGAGAGAAGTATTGTGTAAAAGGTAGGAAGGACATATCGAGAGAGAGAGAAGTAGTGTGTAAAAGGTAGGAAGGGCATATCGAGAAAGAGAGGAGTGTTGTGGTAGAGAGTGAGTCGGGCGTTAAAGTGGTGACTTGTGGGGAGTGAAGTTCAGTCCGACTTTTAGAGAGTTAATGCGAAGTTCCAAACTGTGAACTGTTGAAGAAGCGAGGTTTTCAAAGAGACTTTACTGCTGAGAACAAAGAATTGTGCTTTACAAAGTAGTACCGTGCTTTATTGTTCGAACACTTTAGGTAACAGAAGAATATATAAATTCACTTTAATAGAATCAAACTATCTTTGAGGGAAGCAGCGAGAGGCCTTTATTCATAGACAACGAGTTTTAACGATATATATATGGATACATAAATATATATACATATATATATATATAACAGTCATCATATAATCATGCTATCAATGTTTTATAATAAACTCTAAAACGGATAAATCACAACATTGAATCTACCTAACCAGCATCTTGTAATCCATTAGTTATGATTTCACACCTAATCTAACCTCCCAACTCCTGATTCTTGTAGTGACTCGTACCCAGAAAAGTTCTCAGGACGAACATTTCTCCAGAGTCCTTCTTTCTTGTGGATCTTTGGCGTTCCACTATCGAACCACTCCAGCCATTCAATGCTCTCGGATAAGAGTTCAATAAGTCCACTTTTTGGTGAAGTAAAACATCCAAATCGTGGATCGCTGCCTTCGATCGACGATAACTCCGCTCACTTGCGCATTACTCTTATTGCAACTTGCAAACCGTTCACCGAACTGTAAGTCTGTTACTGAAGGCTTCCTGCACTTCAAAGTCAGACCGACGCTATCATGACAGTCTGAAACGTTCGATACTTCAACAGATTGAGTTACTACCTCATTCAATCACATCTACGACTCAACGACTGATCTACATGTAGTTCGATTCCTTCGAAAGACCAGGAGCGGATGAATTTGCACTCTTCTCTCACGACGACTCGCCATCGTGCAGTCCAAAGTCCAACTGGTTCTCTGCAGCTTAGGCTTTAGTGGCAGCAAACGCATTCAAAGTGGCAGACTACATCTGCTCCGACGGTTATGATTTGAATTCTCAGTCGTATAGCTCCCTGCTTTACTGTGTAGAGACCAGCACGGCTCACCGTAACCTCAAATCCTATCTAAGAATTTTATTCTCATGATGCTGCTTTTAGATGCTGGGAAATAATCATAGGCCTATTCTTAACACTATAAAATTATAATTACACACATCTACACACATTTAGATAAGATGCAATGCGTAGTTCAGGGACATCGTCACAATACCAGTACTAAATTTATGGTTTTTGAAAGTGAGAAGGAATTGCCAGTTGGTATGGAAAACTTGAGTTAGCTTGCAACTGCCCATAATAGCCAGTTTTATTGTTATCTCATTTAGGAAAACAGAATCCACCTTGTTGGACTCACGATCAGAGGTTGAAGTATCAAGCAGACTCTGGCCAATTTGGGCAATCCCGGTTGTGCAGTGTGCCATGTCATCCAGTCTTTAGGGCCAAATCGGTCATTGACAGGTATGCAGATATGCAGATACAGCTTTTGAAGAAGTGGATAATGGGATTAGTCCAGCCATGCATACGAAGATCTTTGCTAGAAACAAGTTGCATCTCTACGGACCATCGGGACTCTGCTAGTCTCAAACAGGCTGCATGAGTTCAACCGGAGTCCGATAGAGAGAAGTTGAAACAGTAACTGTTGAAAACCAAAAACAGTGCTTAGAAACTGCGTGTAAGGTTTTTTGTACCGTTTATCATATTGATCGGAATAATCGTGCCTTTCTGGATCATCCTGTTTTGATTGAGTTACAGGAATTGATTTACTTTAAATGGATAAAGCACAACACCGTCTTAAAACTAGTCGGTCTGCTTTGTTCCATCTTTGCTTACTGAGTTCTTCAAATTGAAAATGTAATGCACATTATTTTTTCCGTTGTTATGCTTTAGTATGTTATGCCATTGGCATGTCGATAAAAGCCTAGTCTTTGGTAACATGCTATTTAATGCGTTTCAGTTGATGTTTTCGCTTGTAGTTTTTCTGAGTAGCCATTATTAGTTGAAGATTAACCAGATTTGCAAAAATTTGAGATTCACCAATTTAACAATTATATGGCCTCGTCTATCCTTTTTCCAGTTAATTCGTTCCCAATCCTTGCGTTCATTGATGCTTTTCTTTCTGCTTCAAGTGATAGTTGCAGTTGTAAATGGTGCAGCAGTGATTGAATCCGATCTTCTGCACAACATCTGACGAAGTCCCTTCTTAACAGCTTCGTGTTTCACGGCGTAGATGAACGGATTCAGAGACGTGTTGAGAAAAATCATAAACAGCGTCACAAAATAGGGCTCGGACTCCAGTAAGTATCCCATAGTGGCCAGCATGTACCAGATCTGATTAGGAGTCCAGCATACGACAAATGCAAGGCAGATTCCAATCATTGTAGTTATGACGTTCATTTGGGTCTTGTTAGTTGTCGCCTGTTGGGCCACAGCATCGTTGTCCTGGTGGCCATGGAACACCTTCATCTGGCCTCTGATCACTGCTAGGATGTGCCAATAACAGTAGATGAACAGCAACAACGACAAAAAATATTGCCAGCTCAGGATGATAATGGCATAGGTTGTTGCAAACTCTTCAGTCGGCCAGTAAAAGTAGCCGTAACATATTCCATTGGAGATATCAGAGGTCCCGATTCCGGCTATGTTGGTCAGAATTCCGTTGATCCAAGTAAGAGGAATCGCCACATAGATCATCCAGTTGCGGAAGTTCTTGCGGTGGGCAATCGGGTGTACGACCTTGAAATACCTCTCTACTGTGATGGCTCCAACGTTAGCAATCGACCCGGTCAGACCAATGAAGACCAACATGTCGTTGTGTAGGAATGCACACAAAAACCAACCCCATCTACCGGTCAAGCGCAGTCGCGGAAGTCGCGAGATATACGATACAATGAGGAGAATGCATGAGTAGAGATCCATGGCAACCTGGTTGATAATGAGGAGGTTGGAAGTCTGTGACCGTAGTTTTGGAGACAGAAGAACGCTCAAGACGAGACCGTTGGCTATGCATCCGATGATTCCTATCAGGATGACGAAGCTGAAGAAGATGAGCATGACGTCACTCGCGACCACGACATTCCGATTCGAATCTGTGACATTCGTAAAGTTTCCGGTGACTTCCGTTGATGTTTCAACGTCAGTCACAAATGGACTCGCGTCTGCCAGCATAGAGCTCGGAAAGTATCTACTTAAATCTAGAAGCAACATAATAGTCAATAACATTTGATAACAATTGTAATCAAAATGTAGGCCTACTACTGACAAATATTTGAATAATTTTTAGCGAAGAATTACAACAGCGGAACAATATTTCAATATGCGGTCCTGCAAGAATTATAATAGCGAATGGGAGATCTGGTTGTTCAGCCAATGCCCAGCAAGACCACGGGTGTTAGAAGTAGGTTCGAGGGTCTTTGATATTCTTAAACCTAAAAAACTATGATGTATGAAATTAAATTGTTATTTTTTTCGTAAAAAACCAAAATCAGAAATCTAATTTTTGTGTTTTGTTGTAAATTGCAATTAACGTCACTGTGATTACGATGTTTAAGCAGATTGTCACATAGGCTCGTACTTCCACAATGGCCCAACACAAGTTGTCTTTATTTTTCAAATAGTTCTACCACTTATAATGTAGCAAAGGTCTCCTTTGATTTACGAGGTTTATTTCTTTTATTACAAATCGTTCGACGACTTCGCTGATTGGAATCAGCGAAGTCGTCGACTGACTTTCTCTTCACTTTAGACAGTACACGTCACCGCTGCCGTGACCATATCCTGTTCCTCTGGTAGGAGTCGCCTTAAACGACCACTGGTACCCCTCAGCTATCGTCCGTGATCAAAACAGGGTTCAAACGTCGACATCGGCGATTTCCGAAGCGAAGAACGTGACACAGATCATAGTTGGCATTCTGTTTAGGTTGACTATATTCATTTGTTCATGAGTCGCCCAACAACTAAAGAAGTGTTCTCTCTTTAACTTGTGTCGTATTTCGTTTTTTTCTGGTTTACTTTTAATCCCGTGATTTATGGCTGCCCCGCTACGTTGGCTCGTCTTTCATTACAAACTTTGTTATTGCTGCTGTAACTCGATTAGTTAGGTCGGTCAGTAAATTCAGTAAATTGGGAGGCGGTTATTAGCCGTTGATCGCATGTTCCTAAGAAATTCTGATCTGCTTTCAATGACCTCCGTCACCCTTCACAGCCAACATGTTCCTGGAGAGGCTGGCTGCTAAGACCTCATCCACCCGAAGCGGAACCTCTACTGCTCCACCGCCGGATCATCCACCACCGCCTCTCTGCCCTCCTTGAGATTAAAAGCGTTGAACTACGCTCACTCATTCTATCCTCCGCACCGAAAAAGTGTGAGCTTCAACCTGTGGCTACGTTTTTGGTGCAGGAACACACGTGATCCGCCCATTCCTTACTATGGTGTGCATTGTGTGCAATTGCTCGATTCGTGCAGAAGTGACCGTTTGTGTGAAGTCAGTAGTTGCTACTGACTTAAATCAAACGGTCAATTCTGCACCGGGCTCTAAAGCGCGAGGGCCAGGATCCAAGTGATCCAACAAATTATCGCCCGATCGCTAATATCGATCGTTTATATCCACGATTCTTGAAAGTATTATTGCTAGGCCTATAATACTTTCATGGTTCCTCGTGCCACCGCCACAACTAGGCAGCGTCGCGCTTTCTCTGTGGTCTGATCCTCCATCTGGAATGGACGTCCATTTCAGATACGTCTGTTGCCTAGAAATAATTCGGTCATGTTTCACAAGTTGCTGAAGTCTAGTTTATAGTGCCGTGGTTGGGCTTGAAGCCAGGGGCGGCGCCAGACACTTTTTGTAACCAGGGCATAGCCAGGGCAGTCATGCAAGTAACCAGGGCAGAGGGCGGCGATTCATGGCGAGCGTGGTAGCTGTTTTTCCTGAGACATTCATTGTTTTGTAGGTTGTATATTTTTCAGCACTGGAGCGATGTTCTTCGGAGTACATGTGTTGGAGAAATGCGTTTGACTTGTTATCCGACCCAGTGCACCTGTTCCAGGCACGAAAACCACTGTGAATAAACACTTGATCCTTGCGTCGTTCTTGTGATTCTTGCCTGGCTATAGTCATGACAAAATGACGACAATAGAAGCAATAAGCAATAAGTATTCCAACCAGCTGTACAGCTTGAACCATGTGTAATTAAATCCCAATTACGTGACTCGGATAGGTTCTTATATACAGTTGCTTTGGGCCATCATCCACTGACTGCGATAGATCACTTGGACCGGGTGCGACCGGGTGACAGGACTGAACTTGCACAGGTGGTCCTAGTACGTCATCAGCATGTTCATCGCCAAGCTCGCTATCTTTGTCACTTTCACTTAAATTAAAATCAATGTGAGAGTCCAAGGTTTGAAAGGATGCGTTGAAAAACAGGACTAGCTTCATCTGTGGCTCCTTCGCATGTCAACTCGTATTGTGTGTCTACAATCGCCCAACGCAAAAGTATATCGATTTGTCATAGATAAGCCTATTGTATGGATAATTAATGCAGTAATAAGTTTATATGCGTGGAATGTATGGATGGGATGAACGGGCTCGAACCATATGTATTCATATTTATATGTGCTGCCGTGACTGCAGTGACTGCAACTAGGCCTAAATGGCTATACTTTTCAGTATGGATCCTTGTGCATTTGCAAGCTGCCATCCTGTGTGAACTATTTATGGCAGTGATTACAGATTAATGGTTTCTCTCCAGTTAGAATCCTCATGTGTTTGCAACTTTGCAATTTGCGGTCATATCATTAGCCTAACTGATTATTGTATTTGCATTCAATTCAATTTCTTCAGTTCAATTCAACTTTATTGATCCGAATTCAATGCAAAAGTACAGTAGGCACCAATCGGAATGTAACACTTTCCGGATACAACATTGATTATAAGTTAAACTAAATGGTATTTCTTCTCCACTCCAGTAATTGCGGTTAGATATATATGAGTACGCCAAAGTCCTGACAGCCACGTTGTGGTGGGGAATCTATATTATAGGTTGATACTGGTAGCTCTTTCAAGTTTCAAATGATATTTTTATTAATGAAATTAATTCATTCATTTTATGAATAGAATTGAAAATGCAGATTTGCGTTACTTTAGCAATTTTACGACTATTTTCACGCAATATGATGCCATAATCACGTACGGTACATTCAGATTAAACGAATAAAGAATCGGGCGGCGACGCCAGGGTGTAAGACGTTGTTTGTTAGGCTAGCATTTCTACGCTTTGCTTTAAATTACTTACCGTCGTCGGAAGGTAAACGCGGGCGTTTCGGATTCGGTTTCTTCAGATACCGATCCATCCTAACGGTATCGATCACTCAAACTTTAAGAATTAAGTAGCAAGATTATCAAGATATCGAATAAAAAATAATTAAAAATTACGATGATCGATGATAATGGATAGACCGCGTTTTGAGTGACGTCATTGTGTTGAATATTATGACGTTTTCGACTGCGCAGACTCAGAGCGCGGACTTCGGACCCCGATATATATATAAGAAGTCGTTGCTTCAGACGGAGGGAACAGTTAGTAAGTAATGCTGTTTAGGCAAAGCAGGTCTTTACATTTACATTTAACTCACTCAATATAACGAATTATAGCGCCCATATTTTAATATTTTTCTAAGAATATAAAAAATACGCTCCGAACAAATTCTGGACAGGGTAAAAATACTGGCAGGGCAACGACCAGGGCAACGACCAGGGCAGCGACTTTTTTACCAGGGCATATGCACTGGCTCGCCCTGGTGTAGCGCCGCCTCTGCTTGAAGCGCCTCTGAGTAGGTACCTTAAGGAGGCGCTATATTAAGTTTTCGAAATGTTGAACGAATGAATGAGAAACATCTTTGACTACCCTTCCTAGAACCTGATTCTGCGGATTATTCAACCTACTGATATTGAAATGAATCCTGGACCAGTCAGACTTCAAAACCTGAATATTGGCCCAGTGAACATTTCTATATTGTTCTATTCGGAATAAAGTTGCAGATTTACAAGACTTTCAACACATACTGGCTCGTAATGTGACATGGCTTCAATCAACCATTTACTTTTGATATTACTCCTCTAACCCTTTGTATCCAAAATGAGACTCATTGCAGTGGTAAAGATGTGGACTTGCTTTTCCATTCGAGCCACCTTATTCATTCATTCATTCATTCATTCATTCTGGACATTTATATAGCGCTTCTTCAAGAGACCTACTCAGAGGCGCTCCCAGCCCAGCCACGGCTAAACAGATAGGTCTTGAGTTGTCGTAAGAAAACAGGTGAATTAACACTTATCACTGCACAGGTTTGAATAGGTCTGTTTTACCTATACCAATACCCAGGTCATTGGTGTGCCGACATTTAAACACACGACAGATAATCACGCGACACTTAAACACAGACACCTAAACACACGACAGATAAACACATGGACAGATAATCACACGACAGATAAACACATAGACACTTAAACACACGACAGATAAACACATGGACAGATAATCACAGCGACAGATAAACACATGGACAGATAATCACAGCGACAGATAAACACATGGACAGATAATCACACGGCAGATAAACACATGGACAGATAATCACAGCGACATATATTAACACGAGAATTCCAAACACACGATATATTTTTCCGAATCGGTTAAAAACAAATTAATGAACCTTGATAATCTTGATAATCTGTCTTAAAAACACAAAAATAAGAAAATAAGAAAATAATTCCCTTTTAATTATTCAACTAAAAGTAGGCTAATTGATGAATAAGTATACCTACTTTTAAGCTATTGGTGAGGCAGATGAGCTATTGCTTGCAAAAACTTAAGAACGTTTGCAGCTTAATAGAGACTAACTTGATCTTTGTTGCTGACGATTCGATCTTCTAATGTTTTCAAATGAGCTTTACACTTGTTACACTGATACATTTTACAACACCAATATATTCCTCCATTCTTATTCTCCCGAACTTTAACATACTCAAATACATTTTAATACATACACTCTGATACATTTTACAACGCCAGTTTATTTCTCCATTCTTATTCTCCCGAACTTTAACATACTCAAAATTTCTGTATATTACTGTTGAACGTCCTTTTGTTGAGACTCCAAATGTAACAGAATCTGTTTGTGTCGCCATATCGTAATAAATAATATAATTTTATGTGATAAACTGTCCGCCATTTAGAATCTCTACTTGGCAGTTTTTGTTTTTAACCGATTCGGCAAAATATATCGTGTTTATCTGTCGTGTGATTATCTGGCCATGTGTTTATCTGTCGTGTGCTTAAGTGTCGCGTGATTATCTGTCGTGTGTTTAAATGTCATGTAACCCAGGTCATTTGAGGTCTTGGTATTTACGATCCCTTATAGCAACAACGAGGTATCACTTGTAATCATTTATCAGCCAACTTCCCACTCTTTGGTTGACTTTCTGAGTTAATTTCAGTCATTTTTTGAATACCTATTAATGTAGATAGTCATTGCTTCTCAGCATTTCTTAATATTCTGCAAAGCTTTGAAATGAAACAACTCAATAGGCTACCTTCCACATGACAAATTACGCGTTCTGATTTACAATCGTTTAATTTTGTCATTGTTTCAATTAGATATATTGCAGATCGTAATGCCATTTTTTCAGAGTTTGACTTCTCATTTTAAAGCGCCCCATTTTATATGACTATTTTTTTATACTACACTGGGCAAAAATTTCAAACTTTTTGCTTCCTGAATTTGTTTGGGTGATTATGATAGAGAGTTTATTGCTGAACGCAAAATATATGTCCAATTCATTAATATATTCAGCAACATGTTGCTCTTCATGGTTTTGCATGCTTGAAGCATGTTGTCAACCAGTTGAACGTACATTGGTGCTACTTGGTTGCCAAGAAAGTTATTATTGAATGTATTCCATGCGATTTTCTCTAACGCTACCAGAAGATCTTTGAACCGCTTGTCATCGATGATTTGATTTGTCTGATTGGTGAACTAGCAAAGTTAATCATTGCGTCGGTACTTGACATTTCGAAGCTGTATTCCCGAAAAAGGAACCCTAACCCTGACGAAATTAAATTATCGAGACAGTCCATCATGGTCAATTGGTCATCGTTGCAAATTGAGCGCCACTTTTGAAAAGTAGATCTTGACATATCTGGACTATGCAGACGATGTTGGTTTGTTGGCAAAAATGTTAAATTAGCCCCTAATAGCACTAAAGGGTTCATATTTGGAGGCGACTAAGACCATCGGTATGAAACTGAACTGAGGAAAATAAAAGATCAAATTTTCTTGGCAGCTGCATAGCACAAAACTAAGTTTAACTGGTTGACAGCATGCAAAATCATGAACACCAACATGTTGCTGGACATATTAATGAATTGGACATACTTATTTTGTTTTCAGTTAGAACCTTTTTATCATAATCATCGAAACAAAATTCAGGAAGGAAAACTCTTGAAATTGTTGTCCAGTGTAGGCCTAGTATAACTAGTCATATAATTTGGAGCGCTTTTAAATGAGAAGTCAAACTCTGAGAAAAATGGCATTAAGATCTATCATATTATTATTATATCATCGTTTATTCAAGCAAGTTCCCATTGACAGACCGCAGTGAAGTACAGGCCACATGAGTACCTTTATCTAATAGCCGTTCTTTTAAACGTCTTACGAGCCAGAATGTTCCTGTCTAGGCCTAATTACCAGTGGGGTTTTTTCAGCCGGAACGCACCGGGACGGTGTTCCGGCACCTTTTTCAGCTACTAAAAGTTATTTATTTATTTTAATAATAAAAACAATAATTTAGCTATTTTAATTTAATTTCAGTGTTGTGAACTGTTTTCAGTGTCTATTGAGACCACACCCAGCCCACAGTCCCGTTTTTCTAGGGAGTTTAGCCCTTCCATAATTGTTCAGTTCCGGAACCTTTATCTAGAACAAAGCACTACTAATAACTGCTTTTATACGTCATCTGGGCCAGATAGTTCCTATAATTATCTTTAATAGGAAAGGCAAATGGGGGCGGTCTGGGTCTCAATTGTGCCTCGTGTGCCCCCTCTCAGTGCATGGCGGTCGCAAAGCATGCTGCCTGTTAGATATAGTAGCCCTATACAGATTTTCGTCTGCTACTACAGCCATAATGTTAACCCAGAGGGCGTCAACTGGGAGAAACCCGACCCGCACCACCCGATCAAGGTACTGTTCCAGTCTACCATGCTCGACGAACGCAACAGTTCCCACCATGCCGGAGACGTGTACATTAATCTGGCTACCACGGTGGTACGCGTCACCGCATACAGGACTCTTTTCTGCTAGATATAATTAAAATAATGACAGAATTAAGCTATTGTTGATCAGAACGAATTATTAAGACATTCAGGGTATGATTTTGTCATGTGGAAGGTATCGAGCTGTTTCATATTAAACCTTTCCAGCATATTAAGAAATACTCAGAAGCAATGACCATCTATATTAATAGGTATTCAATAAATGACTGAAATTCACTCAGAAAGTCAGTCAAAGAGTGAGAGAGTCGCTAATAGAAGCAATACCTCTTTGTTGCCATAACTTCCATAAGGGACAGGAAATACCAGGACTTTAAATGACTTGGGTATTGGAATAGGTAGAAAACGCTGTGGAATGAGCCTCAGGCACGTATTGAAGACGTCTCAGTACGAAGTGAACTGGTGGACGTCTACATCTACCACAGTCATACAGCATTGTCAGCGACTCAGCGATTCGGAGATTAAACATATTCATCAGAATGGCCCGGTTGGTTATAATATCTGTGGACAAAAGCAAACGGCGTTTAAGTATTGAGCTTAACAACAAGCTGGAACTGCCTGGGGTTGAATATCTGGAAATAATTTTTCTAGTCATGGCCCCATGGGTTATAAACGCTTATTTAATCGTTACTTGAAAACATTCTCTTTCGTTTCGGATTGGCTAGGTACTCTTCTGTCTTGAAGTGACTCCAAGTAGGTCTAAATGTTCTATAAAAACAAGAATAAAGAATAAATCATTTATTAATTTAGCGATAAATACTACTAAAATTGTTGGCCCTCCATTATCATTATCATAATCATCAGCGTAATCGTCGTCATCAGTATTATTATGATTACAAACATTTGTAATGCGCGCCAAGTCACACAGAAATGTGAATCTGAGGCACAACTAGCAGTGTTGGATAGTTAATATTCAAAAGTAACTGGCTACTTTGACTACTTACTGGAAAGGAAAAGTAACTATAGTACCTACAAATAATTACTTTAGAAAAATGTAACCAGTAACTGATTACTGTTATTCTGAAAAAGTAACTAAGTACTTTTAGTTACTTTAAGTGGGAATGCTAACTTGAATTTTCAACTCTCTCCATGATGAAATCAGACATTGAAATTGATGAATTAAAGGAAAGAGTTCACAGACAAGAGAACAAACAGAAAAATGTCCGAGTCACCTTCAAATCCGTTTTTATTACAACACACAAACTGCAGATTAACAGTGACAGAAAACAACAGTTATCAGTTTAGTGTTATAAAAGGATGTCCCTAAGGGACAAGTCCCGCTAAAATGGGACACCCTGATAGTTCACAGGCTGAGACGGACAGTATAGATACATATCTGGTTGAAAATTTACAAATCTTAACTAACAGTGAGCCAAAATTTAAACACAAAATAAAGCAAGCATTGAGAGTAGACATATTCATATCCAAGGTATAGCTATTTTACTACCTTAAAACCTTAAGTGATTAATCAGTTAATGAATGGTAGTAATAATTAACAAATTATAAAACAGATAACATCAATGAACCCTAGTATATTATATGTCGACAATAAATGAGGTGATGTTGCTTATAATATATGACCTTAGCAGTGTTTTAAATCGGCTGATAGGTCGAATTGAGGTTAGTACAGCAGGTAGGGAGTTCCATATTCTGGGGCCCCGGCATTTGATGGAGAACCTTTTTACATTGATACGGGCAAACTCAGGGCGGTAATTCAGGGCGGTACGCGTCTGGTGGTGGTGGATGGTAACGCCCCTCCCGAAGTAAGAAACAAAAGACAAAGGCAGCAAATTATTATGATAACGGTACATGAAAAGACTAATCTGGAATATATTTATTTGGTTTATGGTCAGAATTTGTTTATCAATGAATATTTGCTTAGTGCTTGCTCTCCAATGAGTGTTAAATACCATTCGTATGGCAGTTTTCTGGAGTTTACTTAAAGCACGTAAACCAAAGAATTTGCAGGTTGATGACAAAACTCCTTTAGTAATATTTAGAACGCTATAATCGAACTAGACGACGCTAACGTAGGCTGATTTAAAATAATGCACAGTAACTAAATTTGTTACATAACCGTTACCTCATGAAGTAGGTAATCAGTTACCGCTGTGAGTTACTGTTGATAAAAAGTAACGTTACCCAAAAAGTTATCGGAAAATAGTAACTAGTTACAGTAACGCGTTACGGGTATCGTGGTAACGCAGAACCCTGGCGGTTAGACATTCAGATATTTGAAAGTCAACAAGAAAAGGTAAGTTTTGAAATGTTTCTTGACAGAAGAAAAAGTCCGAGCTTCGGATAAACATTGGTAGCATGTTCCATTCTTTGGAGGCAGCACGAGAGAATGCACGAGAGCCCATAACAGCATCACTGTGCCGACTGTTAAAACTACCAATGTCATGCTAGCAACTATCCATGAAGTTTTCTATAAATCTAGTGACATATGACTTTTGATTAACTAAACAGCACAAGAAATACAAATGCAACTTAATCATTTTGTGGTTATCATTAAGGTATAAATTATCGGTAGCACGACACTTAATACCATGACACTTAATACCATGACACTTAATACCGGACTATTCGTACCGACGACACTTAGTCCCATAGACAATTAATACCGACGACACTTAGTCCCATATACAATTAATACCGACGACACTTAGTCCCATAGACAATTATTCCCAGGACAATGCCAACGGAACCACGGCTTGGCGTTGTAGGAAATCGGCGCAGTTTCACTGCAAAGCTCGTTTGATAACACGAGGTCCTCATATAATCAACATTAGAAATGAGCAGCACACCCACCAGGGTAACGGATCAACGGCACTAGCACGTGCGTACGTTGCTCACCTGCTTTGCATTTGTCCCTCCAACTGAAGTTTTGGAAGCACTCGAACTTCTTGCCGAAAGTATGGTACATCACGAACAAATTAACGAACTGTTTAGCTTCTTTGAACAAGCAGAAGTCTTTACTACTACAAGCTGCGACCGGTGTCGTTCATCCTCCCAAAAAATGTATTCAATGCTGCAAAAGCGAGTGGAAGAAGCGGTTGCGGCATACGGTAAAACCGAAATCCTTGTTTACCTTCGGGCTATGTCTCACCTTCTCACTCGTGACGTTCACAAGGAACTCGATATGGAACATGGAATATTGCTGTGTTATTGGTTTTACTGATTTTTACTTAACTGTTTCTTATCTGGTTCTGATACAGTTTAGTTCGGACCTTGGATTAAATGTCATAGGGATTAACTGTCATAGGGATTAAGTGTCATAGGGACTAAGTGTCATAGGGACTAAGTGTCATAGGTATTATATGACCGGTATTAACTGTCATGGTATTAAGTGTCACGGTATTAAATGTCACCAAACCATATTATCTGTAGAAACCAAATTTAAACCAAAGAAAAATGAATACGCACATTTCAAGCCTAAGAGGAAAAAAGTCTTTCTCTGCCATTCCATTCATAAAAGAAAAGAAAGAAAAGACATAACATTCTAAACATTTCAATCTTCAAATGCTTCAAATTAAGTCTGACCTGTATGCAAGACGAATCGAATGAACCGAATGAGAAATCAGTTCTTGGAGAATCTTCATCTGCTGCTTCTGCCTGAGTGACTGTCAATCACCATCTGCCTTTGCCTCAGCCTTATAATCTGTCTCAGCGTCTACCTCTACATCGACAGCTGACAGCCATCGATGTCATGTGTACTGAATGACCCTTGGGCGTCGGTCGCACCCCCGCACCCACGGTTTCCTCTCGGTGCAACAACAGCATACGAATACCTGGCATTATAGAGCGTGAAGTAGACTGAGCGAGATTTTCATAACCAAACACGTCAGGTATAGCGATTGGATCAAAGACTAATTTATAGTTTGTAGTTCATCTGACGTTCTTCGTTTGCCTTAGTGCATTCTTAAAACAAGAAGTAGCATAAATTGCGTAATGGTTTTATTTCCGCCTGAGTTGAATTCGGAGCACTCGGTGACCTAAGTGACAATTCACATTTAAGGATAGCAATGACGTACTGCTAAAAGCAATCAATGTAGGCCTACATGTACGTATGCATATACTCTGCATGTGCTTATGTATGTTTGCATGCATGTTGGGTGCCCCACAGCAAAACGGTAAACAAATTAAATTTATTCTAAGAAGACAACGCACCCTGATTTTATTAGATGTGCTACCTGTATTATTCTTTAGCAATTTCAGCTTCCTACTTCAACTGGTTCAACTGGTAAAAATGTTTGGTTCCAAACATTTTACCATATAGATCTATATTTCTAACAGCAAACATTTAATGTAATCCATATAAATCTTCAACCTAGAAAGTTAATAAATTACAAATGAAACATAGAACCTAATTGAGGTCTTTTCTTATTTATCTACTACATGTATTTGTCATGGTTGATAGCATTCTCTCTAAACACGTCATCCGTTGTTCTGTTTTCATACAATCCTAGACAATAACAGATGCAGTCAGTTTTTGGAAACGGCGTCAACGAAACACTTCTTTTTCGTTTCAGTAGAGGAACTGACTTCCTCTTTTCCTCGACTATTTGTAATGAAATTGTTCTCTTCTTCATCGCTAGCAATCATCCTGTTAAGTCCTCAAGCAGTTTCAGCCCACGTGCAACAGAATCATTTACGACGCGCAACTACTTGAATGATGACCACCAACGAGACCACTCTTTCTCGTTGGTGGTCATCATTCTCGTGTGTTTCATGGATACATTCCATGTATCCGGTGGCAGAAGACGAAAATTTGCAGAAGTCCTACTCTTTCTTGTGAAGTTGGCCGGGCTTACACCTTACTTGAGGATGGTCAACTCAGTTCTCACAGTCCGTTCTTCTGGCTCGGCGGCTATACGAGCCACAATCTTCTTTTTCTCTGCGGCAGAAACTTGGCCAGAAAATAGGACCAGACCCACAAACTCATCAGGCAGGTATCACAAATGGTGTTCCAGAACTTTTCCTTGCAGCATTTCTAATCTCAGGATCGACGGATTGGTATTTTCCAATATTAGTCCAAGGTATATGGCATCCTCCCGGTGCTTAGGCTGCAAGTGGAGCATGTGTCCTTGCCTCGGAATAGATAGAGAGAGAGCACCAAAGTGTTTAAACCTTTAAAGCCGAGTTTCCTCATTCTTAATGAGACTGAACCAATTAAATGATGACGAAAGGAAGTATTTTAATGGCTTAATGGCTGTCATCTATCGAGCGTAGTGAACTAGTCCTGGAGCTTTCCAGTTAACCTTTGTTTGAGGACTTCCCAAGACTAGCATTGAGCTCATGGTAATCATCTCTGATCTGCATATCCCTTTCATCAAGACCATTGAGAAAGCTCAGGGTCGATCCGAGAAATACATTGGTTTTTGCTTTTGGTTCCAGTCCTCGAAAGGCTTTCATATGTTAATCATTTGTCCTTACTTTTCCTTTTATAATATCATCAGGGCCTCAAGCTATGACTCCCACTTAACTAGACTCATCACATTACAGAAGCGTGTTGTTCGTATTATTTGTAGCATTTCCTTTAAGGAAAGTACTCGTTCATACTTTCTAAATCTCAGAATAGCCTACTGTCGTTGCCAAACATAAACAAGTTGCAGATTGAGCGATTCATGTTTAGATTCAAACATAAGCTATTGCCAAAAATGTTCGCCAGTAACTTCCATTGGAATTCGGAGTTGTATTGTTACTACACCAGATCTTGTAATAAGTTTCACAAGGACACTAAATAGTGTCCTTGTGAAACTTATTACAAGATCTGGTGAACCTATAACCTAATTGAGGTCTATTCTTACTTATCCACTATTTGCATGTGTTATGGTTGATAGCATTCTATCTAAACACGTCATCCGTTGTTCTGTTTTCATACAATCCTAGACAATGACAGATGCAGTCAGTTTTTGGAAACGGCGTCAACGAAACACTTCTTTTTCGTTTCAGTAGAAGACAGTTTTCAAATCCTTATCGTGGACCGTATGTATGGAATTCACGGCCGACTCTTTTGACTATACTCTGCCTACTCTAAATATTTGTAAACTAAAACAATATCTTCTTGACTTAGAATGCACCTAGAACTGTTCTTGTATAAAATGAGCACTGTTGCAATGTTTAAGTAACCAATTAATAGCAAATGACACTGATGCTGCCATGAGTAAATTAAAGATGGAAATTGCTGGAAATTGGGCTCCCTGCCAGCAGAACAATTTTTTTGCTCCTTTCTGGGAAACCCTTTGATACTAGGCATTTGTTGGAGAAAAGTTATTGTTATTGTATACAGTGAAGTACTGAAATGCATTGAATAAATGCAATTGTACTTGAATTTGGTGCTTGGTGTCAATAAACGTTTTAGTCTTGTCTTGTCTTGTAACATTGGAATGCTAAGGGAACATGATGGTCCTTAGTAACTTTAATCGCGCCTGTATCTAATACACAACGCGTCAGTAGATGGCGCACCAAGACCAAGCCGTAAATAGATTAACATCTGCTAGATGCTTATCTATTTACGGCTTGGTAAAAGTATCACCAATAATTAAAAGTATCACCAATTATTAATTTTTTTAACGTGTAATTAATTACACCACATAATTAAACGTAAGTAAAATAATTATTAGAAACAACATTCGCGATCTAAGGACAAATAACATTATATAGAGCTACTGTTTAAGAGGTATAGGGGCCATCTCAAACGGAGGAAGACAAGCTGGCGAAATGGCTTCAGCATAGACATTACCAACCAGCTTCTCAGCTGAACACATTTCAAATGCATTAGTCGACAGTTTTATTCCTTCCGGTGATTGGCTTTGTATTTCAAACGATGATTGCTTCGAGCCGTGTAACCTTCAAGTGAGTCAAGCAATCTTGAAGAGCATAAAAGGTAATTGAGCTGTGAGTCAAAGATAAAGATAATTGAAGCCCATTTTCTAGACGTTAATGGATGATTGTCAGTGAGCAATGTTTCAAAGCGCCGCTGGTTCTTGTACGCTGCTTCTTCATCGATCACAGATGTAACATACACCGCCTGCTGCCATGTGAGAGCGACTTTGTCTCGACCATTCGAGTCAGAGATGGAGAGACGCGTTGGAAAGTTAAAAAAAACCAAAATAGCTTTTTGTCGATATTGTCACTTTGAAGGCGAATCAAAAAGATGCTGCAAAGCTTTGGGTGACCATTCGTCAGAAACGTAAGCGTTACGTAAACGTTTGTATACGGATATGCATGTAGGCCCTAATGTATGTATGCCTGTATTTATGTACTTGTAGCGGCGGATGTGGGATGATGACGATCAATGGGAATTGTTCACGTCCTTTGGCGGCAGAAACCTTGGTTCAATTGTAGGGATTAACTAATGCACAATGGTCACTACCCCCACTCAATCGCACCTTTGCTATGTCGATAAAACTAGGATGTCATGGATTCGCTGGCGTAGTGTTCATAGTGACTTCGCGTTTCCAACTATATTAAGTGTTCTTATACATACATACATCACACATACTGTGACGTGCATTAACATTCCTCTTAACTGCTTCTAATTACATGACTGTACGAAATTCACCTATTTCTAGGGGACCATTCGAAATTGCAGTCGCTTCGAATGCCCGAGGAGATCTTCTGGTCCTTCGCTTCCGAACATCAGCGTCAGAAAGAGCACACTGGCCTAAATCGATCCTTTCTATTTGTCACAGTTCTTCTGTGAACATATGCACTTTTCCATTCTTACTCCGCGCAAGTAACAAGATCTTCCTACATTAAGGAACACCATGTACAGCACAGACACGGCGCTTTTGAAGGCCTGAAAATGCAACAATATTCTAGATACTGTTACATGCGTACCCGCGTAACCGCGTAACGAGGTTTCCGAGAGTATAGATGAGACAAGAGGGTACGCATGTAAGTATATGTGTATTGCTACATGGATGCATCATGTGTGTGTGTGTGTGTGTGCGTGTGTGCGTGTGTGTGTGTGTGTGCGTGTGTTTGTGTGCGTGCGTGTGTTTGTATGTGTGTGTGTTTGTGTTTGTGTGTGTGTGTTTGTTGTTTGTTTGTTTGTGTGAGTGTGTGTGTGTGTGTGTATGTGTGTGTGTGTGTGTGTGTGTGTGTGTGTGTGGTAGGCGTATAATGATAATAATGATAATAATATCCGTTTATTAAATTCGACTAACAAGTACGCAGTAAGATTACATGATATAGTAGTAGCAGATGAGAACAAGTGTAGCAGGAGTCGAATGTAACTGTATGGCAGCCTGCAAGGCGCCCATCTGTTTTTCTGCTCATTTTACAGTCGTATAGCTGGTCACTCTTTATAAGTAACTTTCGGGCGGGTGGAAGAGGAATGTACAGTCTGAGGAAAGCGTAGATGAGTTGACAGATACTCGGACAGACAGACAGAAGCGGTGCAACAAAGATATAAAGAGTAGGGTGGTTCGCGATAGGAGGACTAGGCCCTATATGAAAATGATAGCCCTTGCGACACTTGTGCGCAGAGATAGAAAGCACGTTGGTCACTCAGACGGCAAGCATACGTACATACATGGATACAAACATACATACGGATTCATACATACATACATACATACATGCTTGCATTCAAGCATACGTACATACATGGATACATACATACATACATACATGCTTGCATTCAAGAATACGTACATAAATGGTTACATACATACATGGATGGGCTGGGCTGTGGAAGGTTGATCGTGGACAGAGACCTTCTGTTTCATCAGCTTCCACACATTCTCAATGATGTTCAAGTCTGGTCTGCTACCAGGCCATGGTTCTAGCAGAGGAATGCTCTTTTGCTTCAGCCAGGATTTGATAGTCTTTGTACCTTAACATGATGCACCGTCCTGTTGGAATTGCCTGATGTCATGGATGTTGATGCAGTTTGGCAGTTTCTCTTTAAGGATGTTCAGATACATAGTTCCATTTATCGTGGTGTTCTTTGGAATTATCCACAGCCCAGCCCATCCAGCACCCGACACTGCTTCTCACACTATGACCTTCGGTGCCTACGTTACTGTCGGTATGACGTACTTGGGATTATGCCTCTGGTTAGATGGCCTCCTCACATGCCTGCATAAACTGTCATATTGTGTGAAAGTGCCCTCATCCGAAAACATTATGCTCTCCCACTGGTCAGAAGTCCACTGTTTGTATATATGACAAAAGTTCAGCCGATCCTTAACGTTCTTCGGCGACAGCTTTGGTTTTCGTGCAGGACAATGCATACACACAAATACATACATATACGTACGTATACATACATACATACATACATACATACAGATATATACATGCATACATACATATATACACAGTGCAAATGAAGTAGTTGTAGTTTAAATACTTTAAAATTCCAATAAAAACCATCAAACGGTTAGTATACTGGAACACCAACCTTTATACACATTCTTGCTGGAAAAGACAGTAAATGGGGATAAAATGATAAAAATATTAACTTTTTGAACTATTTTTCAACTATTTAACATACAAGCACTTTGCTGTCACAATGCCGATAGCAAAAGAAGCGCAATAACTAAAAAAATTATCTCAGGAATAGCCCAAAAACCACCAGAACGTTCGAAAATGTGCCTAAAATTGGGTGATCACAAACTTTTGGCCATGACTGTACATACGTACGTACATACATACATACATACATACATACATACATACATACATACATACATACATACATACATACATACATACATACATACATACATACATACATACATACATACATACATACATACATACATACATACATACATACATACATACATACATACATACATACATATGACCTCTGCAGTGAACTCATTGTATCATTATGTATTGTCGTAAACCATGAAGGTTTGATCCTTGCGTTGCTTCGAAAGCTACCGGGAGAAGAAACGGGGAGGTAGGAAGCAATGATGCATGCACGTCACACGTTTAACGTTAGGCTACTTGTATGCATTGACACATATTCATGTTGTATATATGGTACATAGCGTTGTATCGTCGATGGTAATGTCGGTTATTTTGATGAAGATGAATATAGGCCTAATTATAGGGAAAGTGACGGAGAGTAGGATCTAATGGACCATTAGACATCAATCGATGCGATAAATAAAAATCCTGTAGACGGAACATGAGGACGATAATGGCGTTGTTGATGACTATCATGATGATGATGATGATGATGATGATGATGATGATGATGATGATGATGATGACGATGACGATGACGATGACGATGACGATGACGATGACGATGACGATGATGATGATGAATACGACGATTTCTAAAGCGCCGTAACACGACACATGCCGTTACAAGGGCGCTTTGACAAGTTCAACACGGCTCATAGGCCAGCTTGAAGTAGTGTGTCTTGAGTCTGATCTTAAATGACTCCAGTGAAGTTGCAGAACGTATTGAGGTTGGAATATTGTTCCAGCATTTAGGTCCTGCCACGGAGAACGCACGATCTCCGAAGCAGGTTTTAGATCTTTGTACTTTTAGATCACCCTTCACCTCTGATCGCAAAGAAGGTCCAGATCTAGAAGAAGCCACATGATGATTATGGTGATGACGACTATCATGACTCCATTATGGTAACAATGCTGATGATGGACGCTGATGATGTGTGAATGCTATGGCAATGATAGAGATGACTATGGTCTTCATCGTTCACTTCGAAGCCAAACTCGACCAGACGGCGTGCATGTGACAACGGGTCCACAGAAGTAATCGAATCAGAGTAACTAAGTAGCCTTCTGTTAATGCAAGTCAAACGCTCACATTTTACAAAATGGACATTTGATGTTAAATGTTACTGTTGTTAGATCAGGAAATGTAAAAAACACCCGTCAGTTATTAGTAGCTACAATGAGCGCTTGTAACGCTCGCTTCACGATGGTAAACTGTTCGAAGAATAGCGAGTTCATTGGTATACTCTATGTTGTAACGTTCTTAGGGGCCTACAAAGGCTATTCGAGGTATAGAGTCCGATTATAACCATATCCCCCATATTCTTGGCGACATCACTGTCCAGTTATGAAGGTTCACAGGAGAAGCACGTTGAAATTGCAGACTGCTCGTTGCTAGTTGTTACCAACCACGTGGCGGCTGCCATGAGATGATTATTGCAGGTGTAATTAAAATAATCCAAAATGAGTAAATTCCACGCGGTTGACTTGGCAATCACCACAGAAACGGACTCGGACGCAATATATCCGCGAATTCATGATACATTTGTGAGCAAACGCATTAAAATCCACCAAAAAACACTCCTATATCGGAGCGAAATTTGGCGGCGACCGGATGTACCAACGATATCCCGATAGCGATGACGATTTGACGATAAAAATGATGGTGGTAGTGGTGGCAATAATGAGTCTACTGACTTCACTGCTCCTGTTGCAGGCGATAATTAACTTGGATAATAAACACAGGTGAGTATATTTTTAGCATCCATTTATTAAGCTCCACTATATGATGACCAGACATTAATCGATAATGCTGAGTAACTGACTGCAGGAGTTGCTTAACACAGTAGCCATCTCAGAGGAGCTCGAACCCGTACTCTCGGTGTTAAAAGACTAGCGCTCTAACCAATCGCCTACCGTGTTCCACAATGTACAGTACGATTGGGTTTTGGGTTTTGACATTAGGATAAAACCGTCCTAAAATGAAATGAAATGAAATGAAATGAAATGATGATGATGATGATGATGATGATGATGATGATGATGATGATGATGATGATGATGATGATGATGATGATGATGATGATGGTGTTTGGACGCTGTGCCTTAGAAAATGCCATAGCCTACAATTATTCGACCCAGACGTCGCTGATTCTGAGTTCTGCGCTGCATCCTTCCTTTGTTTGTCATCGCCCGCCGACATCTGACATTCCAGACCAAGCAACGCTAGAATTCCAGGCGATGCCGAAACGATTGCCAGTCACCTGTAATGCTGTTGTGAAGCTGCTGCTGCTACTGCTGCTGCTCCTCCTCCTCTCGCTGTCCCTGCTGTCCGTCGCCTGCCCTCCGCCATTCACAGCTTGACTGATGCTGCAGCAACTCACCTGATGGTGTCTGCGGCCACCGACAATAAATAAGCCGTCCATGTATTCCAGATTAAGCGCCAGATGAAAAAAGACGTGTGCCTACTTCTATATGCCTACCGACGGGCATTCAACTCTTTCAATATGCTTTGCTTCCCAATGTTTCAGATGAAATTAACAATATGTCGTGACATTAAGTAACTTTCGGAGTAAAGCTATTAGTTTTCAGATGCTATTTTCTTTTTCGTTCAGTTAACAGAATGAAAATAATGAATGAATGATAATGAATCAACTTAGCAGATGACTTTGACCTGGATGTCGGTAAATGCCCCCTATTATGTATCTTTGCCTATCATTTTTTTTAATCCAACCAGATATCTTCAACTTCAGCCTCAGGGCTGATTAATATCTTCAGGTCTGGCCGGACCACAACTGTTATATGCTGTCTGACATAAACACCAATTCCGCCCACTACTCCCCTACTGGGTGGTTCATAATAGATATCATATCCAGTCAGAATATTACTATAAAATTCTAAATTTGTTGCCCATACCTCACTCAGCACTATAACATCAAAGGTCAACTGGATACTGCACAAGAATTCCCTCAGCCGGTCTGCATTTGCATTTAAGCTACGTATGTTGAGATGAAAGCAACATAGTTCGTACCTATCTTTAACCGTTTCATTAAGTCTATTAAACTGAGAGTCAGTGACATATCTAAAGGACAGATTATCAATCAGGTTAAATTTATTTAGACATTTGTATAGTTCTATGCAAGTATTACTTCCCCATATTTCATTCTCTAACCCACATTCTATTACAATTTCCCAACTTGTTAGCTCAAAGTTAACAAGAACTACTATCGGAATGTTAGGCCTACTACATTAGAATATTTCCAAATTTTCTCAATATTTAGGCCTATATGTAACTGTCACTGATACTGGCTAAATAGTTTTTAAATAGTCAAGTGGTATTTGCAATAGTCTGCAGCTATTGACTATTTTAAATACTATTTAAATAGTTTTCTACAGGGACTATTTACTATTCCATTTAAATAGTCAACCTGACTATTTACCCCAACACTGTGAATAAGAAGCATATAAAGGTAAGCTTTCGGCGACGATCTCCTGAGCAACATGCCAGCTTATTAGCTAGACTCAAAGACATCCAAGAAGACCAATTTATGACTATCCAAGACCCTCAAGAAGCTTGGGACCTCTATTACAAAGAATCTGCTGAACTCCTCAACTTATACTACCCTCTCGGGTCAATTACTATCACTTCTAAGGATCCCTACTACATTACACCGGAAATAAAATTTCTACTTCGAAATAAAAACAAACTTCTAAGAAAAGGTCAGATTGGAAAAGCTGAATCCCTTGTTCATTTTGAATCGCTAAAGCAATCCTCAAAGTTACCACTTCTTCACTCAGAGATTTTGACTCAAAAAAAGGCACCAAGGAACTTTGGCAAGCGGTTAACTCTCTAACAGAGAAGCCAAAAGGTCCCTCAACTTCATCAACTATGACTGCAGACTCCCTCAACAACTTTGCCTCTGCTTCTACTGATCCGAACTATGTTCAACCAAAATACAAACTCTGCTATCCTTCCACTGGAGTTAGCCTAATTTCGGAGCAAACTCTATTCCAAAATCGCCTAAATCCGACCCCCCTCAATGCGTACGTAATATGTGGATGACCCCTTATGAATTTTAAGTATAATTTGGTTGTGTGTGTAATAATGCCTACATACATGCCCGGCATTCTGTGAATATTGGTCTACTTCTGTGAATAATGGTCTACTTTTCAACTCTTCTTAGGACTACTCTTTTTCTTCCACGTTATATCATCTTCTTATTGCTGCGATGTTTTATATTTTCTCTCGGCTTGTTCACCAATGTGCAGTTCGCTTTTGGTTCTTCATTTAAAGAATATTATTAATAATAATGATAATTATTATTATATTTTATATTTTAGTGTAGATGCATGTGTGTCTATGCGTATGTAGGCATGTATGTCTGTCTCTCTACCTCATCTTCTTGGCCAATTGGTCAGTGATTGCAGCCTGCCGTCCGTATATAGGTCACATACCAAAGGTCATGTAGATGCCTCCAAGGCACAGACCTGCAGACACATTTTAATTGCCGCCTGCCCTGTGCCGGCTTACACTATGGACTATGACCTGGTGATGTGTCTGGTGCGGTATGCTAATCGCCCAGTTCTTTGTCAGTCAGTGCGTGTGTGTGTGTGTGTGTGTGTGTGTGTGTGTGCGCGTGCGTGCGTGCGTGTGTGTGTGTATCTCTGTCTGACTGTGTGTAGCGCGAGGCCAACATACGTGCACGTATAGCCGGAGAGAAGCGCACAATGTATTATAGGCTTGCCAAATTATTTTTTGTTCACAAGAGAGACCTTAGGTTTATTAGTTTCAGTTTACGGAATAAATTCCACTAAGCAAATGCCACTAAAGCGGCAACATACTTTGCAAATTGACCGAGGACAATGGAGATCATTTATTCTTAACCATCGCCCCCAAATGGCTGTCGTCAGAAACTGATGATGATACTGATGAAATGGCACATTTTAAATATGACCCGTCGACCAACTCGTATATATAGACAGGGTCCGACTGGTCAAAAAATAATCAGGGGTCTAAAAAACTATATAAATCTTTAAAATTCCTAACCCGCCATTATTTTTTTCATTCTTTATTTTACACAATTCATATCCCGACTGCTCCTTTTCCTTCACGTTCCTCCTATCCATGGGCGTCCGCAGGAATTTTTAGGGAGGTAAAAATTTCTAGGGGGCACAATTTTCTAGGGGGCAACATTTTTGTAGGGGGAGCAAAATTACGTTTTTTTATAGAATAGTTAACTTACCTCGATAATTGTGTTTTTAGCATCGAAAATCGTGTTGAAACTGTTGGAATAATCATAAAAATCAAAAGATTTTGTTTTTGTAAAATATTTTCAAACCCCCCTCCCGACGCCCTTGCTCCTATCGCCCTCGCGTTTCAGCCCTAAACATCACCAACCTTAGCCGTCTGAGTGCGTGATTGACCCCTTTGGATCTTGACCTGGAACCGCCTATCCATTTTGATTTCACGGCCTAAGCGCCTGTATATAAGCTGGGTCCTACGACTTCGCTTTCTTGGGCTCTGCTCATGCTCCGCCTCTCTGGAACAAACTCCCGCCAGTATTACGACAACGTCAGCATCGATTCACTAAAAACAGAATTTGTCTGACCAATCGGCTAGAAACATCATTGTAAATGATGTAACGTATTGTTATGTAATATAGTGATGCGAGATAGGGCCTGTGGATTAGCTGGTCCTTTCTGCGTTGGCTAGAGTAGCGCTGTAGAAATGTTGAGTTTCCGAGTACGTTGTGTCAACTGGTTAGACGGATAAACGAATATTTGATTTGATTTGATTGACGATCATCGTCTTACAGAATTGCGGAAGTAGGCCTATTGAATCTCTATCACGACAGTTTAAGGAACAGGTGGGTGGCTACATGTTCGCGTAGTCGTAATCTGCAAACTTCTAAAGCGCCACTTGAGGGCCAAGCTCAGGGCACCGACCTGTTCACGAGAGATACGTCCAATCAGAGGGGTTCCAGATACTAGGCGTACTCCATAGGAGATCCGAGTCCAGTTTCCAGAGGGCCAGATAACGTTCTCGAGAGGCTTAGGCCTAGTCTAGCAGCTACAAGGTGGGTGTCGTTTAGGGCGAGAAGAATCTGAAGTAGGAGCATTCGTTTTATAGACTGAAACAGAAAAGTACAGTTCTCTATTTCTCTGGCTGACTGTACTTGTTGTCCTATCTGGCATCTCCGCTTCTAGATCTGTCTTGTCCTGCCTCTTATCTCTGGAACATAGTAATAAAGAGATTTTGAACAGAATATGAAACGACATACTAATTCCAAGGGTCGTGATATTCTTGAATTGAATAAATATCTCTAAATTTCGCTTCACATCGGCTTCAAAATGTTGGGTTAAATGAAAAGCGCTATAACATTATTGCAGTAGGCTGATTTAAATGCCAGCGCTTTATAGTCGGACTTTGGACACTGCAGGTTCAGCAGTCACCCAATCACTTTCTGTATTGAACCCCACGTGACACCAGTAGCGCACGGTTTAAATGCCTTTGTGGGTTCGTTGTCCTTCGAAAATGCTGTAATAGCGTCGTAAAACTGAATACAGACTTGTTTACTAGGATATATGCACATTCGACAAATATGACTATTGAAACAAATTCAGGTATGACATTTTTTCTCTGGTGTATGTGGCTTATTTGAGACATTTAAATCTCGTTAGATGAAGCGTGCCAGCAAAGCAAAAGTAGCCTACGCAGATTACATGTGCATCTGCATCTTTTGTCTTTGTGTCTGCCTAACGTGTGCTTCTCTGTTATTACTATTAATATTATTATTGTTATTTTTGTTATTTGTAATGGCTTGTGGTCAGTGGCGTCCCGAAGGGGGTGCGGGGGGTGCGGACCGCACCGGGTGACACCCTCAGAGGGGGGTGACACCCAAGATGAGCAAATGAAAATTTTTTTTTAAGATGAGGCGATAACTTTTCAGGGAGGCGAATTCCTGTGAAAGGAAAAGAGGTAATGGCATTATGGTTGGAGACCGGAAAAAGAAGGATGTAAGAAGTCAAAAAAGAGGCGGATGACTAAAAAAAAAAAAAAAAGGTCATCAACTTTTTGGGAGATGAAATCCTTCAAAAAGTAAAAGTTTGTCGGCAGACGAATTCCTAAAAAAAGAAAAAGGTAATTTTTTTTAGGGTGACACCATGACTTACCGCACCGGGTGACACCAGCTCTAGTGACGCCACTGCCTGTGGTTAATTTTTATTGTTGTTCGTAATGAAGAAATCGCTGCGAACGTGTCGTAATAGACACGGGCTATATATAATTATCAAAGAGGTAACTTTCATATGACGTCATCGATCCTTCGTATAATATATGGTGGCCCTGAAACGGCCGTTTTCAGTTAATTGTGCATGCATACTGAAAAGAAGGATATTGGGCCTTGTCTAGGAGGGGTAACGTTACTGGGGATGTGGAGAAGGTGGAGGGGGAGACAGAGAGATATAGCATGCGCTGTAATTGTAGGGTTTTTGCAATAAGATAAAGAATTCACGTTGAACAATAGGCGGACAAACAGTGAAACAGAAGACAGAAGCGGCCTCATGGCAGAGACACGGCCAGTTCAGCATACCAACGGCTTGACCTCTCCGGACTGACCTGCCACCGGAACGGAGAAGGGTCATGGCAGCCTGGCTATAGCGGACTGGATTTGATATAGCGTCGGTATATAAGCTGGTCTCCCTGACGTGGCATTTACGTGGTGCTGAGAAATTTCGGATATTTACATTTTCACAGATAGATTCGACATTCAGGCAGACTGATTGACATATTGATTCACATATTATTATTAATATTATTATTATTATTATTATTATTATTATTATTATTATTATTATTATTATTATTATTATTATTATTATTATTATTATTATTATTAGGCCTATTATTATTTTATACCCGAGGAAGTGCTAATCCCTCAGGCTGTCAAAAATAATGTCCCGAGAAAGATACAGTAGATGGTTTTCAAAAGAGCCACAAAAATCGGCTGCATTGAAGCGCTCAATAGTTACTGACAATAAGTTTAATTTCAGCCGGAACGGCGTTCCGGCACCTTTTTTCAGCTACTAAAAAATAATTTATTTTAATAATAAAAGCCATAATTTAGTTATTTAATTTTAATTTTAGTGTTGTGAACTGTTTTCAATGTTTATGGAGACTCCTCCCAACCCCCACTGCCGTTTTTCTGTGGATTTTAGTCCTTCCATAATTGTTCAGTTCCGCAACCTTTCTAGAAAAAACACTGATTATTACGATGATGATGATGATATTCGTTTTATTGATTCACCAGATGACAAACGGCACCGTGGCTTACAGAAAAATGTGTCAATAAGCTAAGAAAGAGATTTAACTAAAGTAATTAGAATGTTAAGTTTACATTTGTTGTTGGCTTAGATGGTTTAAATGCTTATATAAAGCCCTTGGTATATAGTTTTTATCGTCCTTATGAGATGGTGATGGTGATGATGAGAAGTGTCTGTTTTCTGTCTGTGCTTCTCTGTTTTTATCTGTGGTTTGCACATCTAAAGATTCACATCTAAAGATTCACAGGCCTACTTGTCAGTTTCAATCAAACGATTATTATTATTATTATTATTATTATTATTATTATTATTATTATTATTATTATTATTATTATTATTATTATTATTATTATTATTTTTACTATTAGTATTATCATCAGGGTCTGTGTGTCTATATGTCTCTTTTGCGGTCTGTGCCTTTCCTTCTGTCTCTTTCTGTGGTTTGCACATGTAATCTGCGTAGGCTGCTTGTTAGTTTGAATGAATAAACGATTATTAGTATTCGGATTAGTATTAGTATAGCATAATTTGTCCTTCTGTTTCTGTCTTTCTCTTCGCTCTTGAGTAATGTACTTGGAAGAGGCGCTATAAAACCTCAATAATCTACCACTTTCGCCGCGACGTCATCAATCACGTGATAGAACGAAATCCCGGAAATCGCGGACTCGCGGTTCCCCCATTTGAAACCGAAGGCCATCAGGACTTTTCAGAAATTTTAACCACTTGTAGTTGAATAGGGTGCTACCCCGGAAATCGGGCCTATATGTAAAAAACCTAAATTTTAAAATTGACCATCTGGGGCACCATATTTGCATGTCAGAAGTACGAAAATCGAGTCCTTTCGGAACGGGGAAGTCCCCACTTCACCGAGTTCCCCATTGTGAATAGTTGTATTCTGGAACTGGTCCCCAATTTACGGCTATTGCGAAAGCTACTACTACTACTACTACTACTACTACTACTACTACTACTACTACTACTACTACTACTACTACTACTACTACTACTACTACTACTACTACTACTACTACTACTACTACTACTATGTAATACGTATGTTTGTATGTACATTTATGTACACGGTATATATTGTTACATATATTGCATCTATGCATTATATTGTATATATTGAGTTGTGTTATATATCTTCTGTGCATTTGGTGGGAAAGCAGATGGGTCTGTGTTTAAATTGGATGCCATCTTCAGAAACTCAAACTCGGCTCCAGCGATTGTTGACGGACGGAGAACCAGAACTTTCTCAATGAGCGAGGCCTCGAGAAGAGGAATTCTTTTCTGACAATTTCATTTAACGGCGAGCAGTTTGATTGTGTTTATTAGTTAAGTTCTGAACCAGCATTGTCCCTCGATAGTCTGACCCTGCAGAATGAGGTTTGGAGCCGTAGCTACCGGATCATGGGTAATCCTGGTCGTTTACCCATGGTACTTTGGAATTTCTACGTTGATCTAATTAGTTAGATGTAGTTCAAATGTTGTTGATCAAGAAACTTTAGCATCATTTTAAGTTCGGCAAAAGGGAACATAAGGGAACCATTTTCGTCTTTGCTTTCTTAGGAGCTACTTCTACATGCGCTAAAGAAACGACCGTAGATTGAAATTTTCCGCTATTACGCTTTGACTGTACCGGGTACTGTTCCGTCATAACCAATGGGCACGTATTTTTGAGAAAGCCAATGGGCCTAAAATATAATACTATGCATGTCGTGGAGTCGTTTGCTTTTTTGCTTTATTGCTTCACTGTAACGTGAGTATCTAAGCTAAGATTAGATGCTCTCAGCCGAGCATATAATCTAAGACGACGCCAAGTGCGTATCTTGTTTGCGAATGATATTCGGTCACCAATCTGGATTAATTCACCGCACAATATGTGGCATAAGTCAATCAAAATATTAAATTGATCCCAGCGTGATGTCTGTCTGTTTTCGCTGTTACCTATGTGTTGTCCTGGTTGGTGCATTCGTCCTGAGGCATTGTCCAATGTCCATGCCTTAGCTCGGAACAGAGGCTTGTATGCGTAGTAACGATTGGAAGAAGGAGAACAGGATGGGACTGTGTAGGAGGAAATCTTGAGGAGGTGAGACTCTAGTTTAGTGTGGAAGAATAGATAGAGGAGGAATGTGATAGATAGAGGAGTGTGAGGTACATGGCGGTGGGTGAGTGGCCACATTGGTCTAGGATCTGGGATTTGTGGAATTCCGGAGGGAGATCGTTCCAGAGTCGAGGTGAAGTGTGGTATACAGATCAGTTGGAGAACAGGAGATGAGAAGTGACTGGGACGGGAAAGTGTGAGAAAGGAGGAGGATCGAGTAGAGCGAGGTGGCTGGATGGTGAAGAGGGAGTGAAGGTGTTTGAGCTGCGAGTCCTAGCAACCGGACTTGGACCCCACTTGGTATCTTTGGACATGACGCAGCATTCGTGAATAAGGGGCCGTCCACATAAATTACGTACGCACTGAGAGGGGAAGGGGGTCGGATTTTGGCGATTTTGCGTACGGGTGCGAACGGGGGGGGGACAAAAGTGTACGTACGCAAAATAAATTTCTAATTATGACGTCCACATTAGCCTATTTATAACTCTGTATTGTCCTATAGTCGTCCGATGGCATTTTATTACATTTTATAAAAGCCATGTGCAGTTATTCTGTGCTGTGAACGAGACACCTATAATTTGTCTATATTGGCCCTCACTCATCCTTCAATCTGGCCTAAAGTGCAGACTTTCGAGACACTTTCTGCAGCTGGTCTTCGGGGGGTGCGTCAAGTGTACGTACGCGGGGTGTGTGGAAGAAAGTACGCTTGCGAACAGGGGGGAGGGGGTCCAATTTTCCCGGATTTTTGCGTACGTAATATATGGATGGCCCCTAAGCTGGTGTCCTGCGCTTAACTTTTAAGTTGCATTTTGAAATTTCAAGAATAAGATTGTGATTAGTATCTAAGCTTTTCAGATGCAAATACAGGTTACTTGCTTACTTACTTTTCACAAGAAACAAACGCAGTAATTTCCTAGAAAATATGGACTACAGTTTTTCACGTTTCCGTGGTAAATATAGGCCTACTTCAAATGATATAGGCTATCGGCTGTTCTTATAAGATGCCGTGTACGGTTTACACGATGATTAGTCTATTATATAATATTGCGTTGGATGCCATTATATGACACCCATAGCTAGACATTTCCTCACATTAAATTCCGATCACACCAAAAGCATATGCATATGTATAACATTATCCTACATATCGGATCATATCACAACGCGTTTATTTGCACAAGTCTTAAGGAAATTCTTTTAACATTAAAAGCCCGAATTGTTCCCCAGGCACATTGTGAATTCATAGACCTATCAAGCAAGATCTGTTTAGAAACTTAATGCAGACGCTTTGGAATTATTAAGCCACTTTATCATAGGATTGGTTACTAAAGGCAATTGCTGACTTTCGTAATTCTTTGCTTTTTTAATTTTCGTTCTCATGCAGCGTTCAAGTTGAGCATTAGAATGAACACAGACAAAACTTAAAAAAAAACAATGTGAGTTTGTAACCGTTTTAATGACAATCAAACAATATTTAAAACTTGTCTCATGATTCATCAAACATGCCATTTTGAATTCGAAACGTGGAATCTGTAAAAAGGTCTCGATATACTTATGTGTGCTTTTAAACGCAAATTGTTGGACCAGCATCATCTTTGAAAAGTATTGACCTTAATATTTCCTTTTTATGTGAAATTTGAATTGTGATGCCGTTACACTCGTTTTTAAACTGTGCAAGAGTCTTTAATCATCATCATCATCATCGTCATCATCATCATCAACCTTTTTCTCTTCCTCGTCATCATAATCACATCACGGTAATCATCATATGATAATGCTAGTCAATGCTCTGAAACATCTATGGCAGCACTGTTGAAGCTGTAATCTATATTATACAGGTTTTATTGAGTGCGAGGCAAACGATCGCATCTAGGCTATAGTGACCAAAGCTGTGATGCTTCTTCTCGCAGCCCAACTTCTTAGTTTCTTCCTAACAGGATCAAGTTTTGCTGCGTAGATGAAAGGGTTGAGACATATATTTAGGAAAATAAGAAAAAAGGAGAAGCTGTGGAGCATATCACTGCCTTCGACGTTGTACTGAATGATGAATAGAAAATAATAGATTTGACTTGGAAACCAGCAGACTACGAAAGCGACTGAAATGATGATCATGGTCGAGATGATGTTCATCTGAGTGCGATGGGCGTTTTCCTGAAGGACCGTCGACATGTCCTGATTGGTGTAGTGTCCCTGAAACACTTGAGTCCTGTGTCTGACAACGAGCAGAACAGATCCGTAGAAGAATAGGAGCAAAGCCAGTGGAATGATGAACGTCAGCAGAATGATGCAGATACTGTACGTCTGCTGCGAAGTTTCGCTCGGCCAGAATTGGAATTGGAAGCAAACGCCATCCTTTACATCAGAGGTCCAGAAACCTGGCATGTTGGTCGCCACTCCCTCGATCCACGGAAGTGTTCCAAGTGCGACTATCAGCCACCGTTTAACGTGTATTTTATGGAGAGCTGGATGGACCACGAGGACATATCGCTCTGCGGCTATCAAGACTAGGCTCACGATTGACCCAGTTAGTCCGATGAAGATAACCATATTGCTATCGAAGACGGTGCAGAGAAACAAGCCAAACGTGCCATGGAATTGTAGAGGAAAAAGCTTTATGACGAAATTGATGGCCAAAGCAGCAGAGGAGTAGAAGTCGAGAATCACTTGGTTGATGATGAATATGTTGACCGTCTGTTTCGTGAGATTTCTCGAAAGCAACGCTGCCAAGACAACTCCGTTTGTGATGACTCCTAGGAACCCAGTCAAGATGGCGCAACACTTGAAGGCGAGCGAGACGTAGGTGTTTCCTCTCACCAGCGCCTCAGTCGTCAGACTGTTCGCCAGCAAAGTTTCGTATACGTCTGTACGCCCTTCTGTGCAACGAATCATAATCGTATACGCAAAGAATCATAACGACACAATAATGACTTCCAGTCAGTGAAGTATGCCAAATGAAATGGTCTTGCGTTAAGCAGAGATTTAATAACATTAATAATCTTTGTAAGTTATTGATTATATCTATGGTGGATAGGATTAAGAGTTCGACTTAATAACGACAGACAAGAACCCGTCATTTATCGTCATTTATCGTCATTTAGCCACTGGTAAAATTATCTAAGCAATGTTCGCTTCCTTCGTTCGTTCTTAATTAAATCTAACATAACTCTATGCTAGCGTAGAGATTGCCTGCCATTAGTTTTCAGGAGTGGCGTTATATAAATTTTCTTAGTAAAAAAAATAACTAAATTTTTCATGCAGAGATTCCACAGGATAGTCCTGAAGCCCTGCATGGCTAAGCTGTCCATCTTCTTATCCAGGACTTTTGTAGTCGTCAAAATCTCGCTACCGTAGAATACCTACCGGTAACTCATAACTACAATTCATAGAGCTGCATCTTGGTATTCAGTCCAATCTTGGAGCGCCAATTGCTCTTAATCCATTTTATTTTCTGTAACAATTTTATTTGATTGAGCTACAGAAATTTACGCCTGTTTCAAAATTGGCATTTTAGTGCAGAAAATAGGCTATAGGGCCTATTAAATAATTTTGTGCTTCAAAATAAACTTTTAGAACACTTCAAAGGTCCGCGTGCACGTTTCGCATTGTCTATAGAATTTAGGCCCTTTTGAAAATCAGTAAACGAAAATGTGACGTAAGCAGAAGCATATAGGTTTTTTTATAGCTTTCTCTTTTTTTGTTCAATTTTTATCTTCCTATAAAATTGGCATCAGAAAGGCATGCCCCCACACAAATAGGCATGAAAGGAAGTTTTTCGCTATGAAAATCAGTAGGCTTAACATATTTCGGTTATAACAGAGCCTTATTAGAAACGATGAAACAGTAGGCCTACAAAGGCGTATATTTGTTTAGTAAGACACCACCAGTAATCATATTGCCACCAAATTTTTGGGATTGTCTCCAAAAAATTCAAGCCTTGTCGTATTTGAAGTAAAGAAGGTTTGGATTACAGAGGTTGAAAACCCAATTAACCATTAAATGATGTATTATGTAAAATAGAGCGTAGAGTATTTTTACAAACTAAGGCAGTTTATCTGCATATTGTTTGGTAGGCCTACCACGATAGATTCATAAGAGGTTTTGTACGACCGTTTTCCTAAAGTTTGACTTACAATCACTTACCTGTATTCATCCTCAACGATTGAATTTTACACTATACAGTACTAAATTTAGTAGGCCTATTAAATGCTTCGTGTCTACTAGGCCTACAGAATAAAGCGATGTTGAACTGCGCGTTTGCTCTAATTCGCGTATCCAGATAATTTAACCAACCTGGAAGTGAATTTTGATTGGTCACTTACACATAACATGACATCTGTGCAGACAGTTTATCATCCAATTGGAATCTGGTTACTATTTCAGTTTCAAATGACGCAGGAAAAGGGAAGCGCTACAGCAGCAGCATACACAGTGTTTGCTATTCTCTTCTTCTGTTGTTCGTATGGCTTCTGTTAGTGTCGCTTCCTAATATATATGGTATATTTTGAAGTACGAGACTTAATTAACGTGGCCGCAGATTTTAATGCATTCATTAGGCTTTATAGTAGGCCTACAGCGGAAGAGCCGGATATCTTGTGCGCGCGTAATTAGACGGAAGGGTCTCCTTTTAATAATGGAAAATGCCGACACTGTATCTGTTTGCGAGACATAGTGTCGTATAGACGCGAGTGTATTGTGTTACTACCGCTCTACGTGGTCCAGTGAAGGAAGATTTTCATGACGTCATCTTTATTTCTGCTCCGTCAGTTTGTGGAATGAACTCCGCCAGCGATTCTTCTTCGTTCTCTTAAATTTGTTCAAAGGCAATACGAAGAGAGATGTTTAGAAACGTTACACTATTTATAGATTACATCGTATTAGCCCGACGTGTTTCACTCGGATGATTTAGGCCTACTGTCTAATATATTTGTCAAAAACTGAACATGTAACCTTTTGATTAATAAGAACCGTGGATCAATTAGTGCTATGGTATAGTAGGCTAATCATATGGGCGGATAAAAGGAAGCTGCTGTTAATGTCGGGTGCTGCAATGGAATTCTAAAATGAATACGAAAGGACCGATGTAGGCCTATACTGCAACGGACGTGAGGCACACGTGATCCGTTAGGATTTTAAGAATTATTCTCTGGCATGGCTTTATCATAACAACAACAACAATAATAATAATAATAATAATAATAATAATAATAATAATAATAATAATAATAATAATTATAGAAATAATAATAATAATAATAATAATAATAATAATAATAATAATAATAATAATAATAATAGAAAAAACGCTGGCAGACATCAACGGCACAACATGCTCAACGATATCATATGGAGATCGTTTGGAAGAGCAAATATTCCTTCTCAGAAGGAACCTTTGGGCCTCACCAGAGAGGACGGTAAGCGACCTGACGGCGTGACGCCTATCCCGTGGTCATGCGGAAGGTGCCTCACGTGGGATGTGACCGTTTCGGACACATATGCAGCGTCACATCTGGCTGTAACATCAACCGGAGCAGGTGAGGCCGCAAACCGGGCAGCCCGGCCAAAACATCCAAATACGACACAATCACCCGAACGCATGCTTCTGTAGCGGTAGCAGTGGAGACGAGTGGTGCATGGAGTTCGGAAGGATTGGATTTTGTGTTGGAACTGGGACGTAGGTTAACGGATTCAACTCAGCACACGCTTGAGACAAGCTACCTGTTCCAGAGACTGTCCATAGCTGTCCAACGCGGGAATGCCATCTACTTCTCACCGACCTTTTCATGACAAATTGTTCACTGAGTGACGCTGAGATGGCGCTTCAGATTATTTAATTATTATTGTTAAATATAACAATAATAATAATAATAATAATAATAATAATAATAATAATAATAATAATAACAATAATAACAACAACAATAATAATATTTTTTGCTTCAAGGGCATAAATACAATTATCATTTTTCCCCGAGGTACATATGATCCCTCGGTAGTTCAAAAATTAGGTGGGCATTGTTCTGGAATGGCTAGTCTTCGCAGATGGTTTTATCAGTTCAAAAGGTTCTAACAAAAGCGACAGCATTGAAGCGTTGGATTTCCATAGATAAACGCTGATAAACAAAGATTCAACATTCAGACACAGGAAACAAAATAGACACACAGGCACAGTTCCAAAAGTCATACACAGGCAACAATATAAACAGACAGGCACAGGTCCAGCAGTCAGATACAAACAACAAAATAAACATACAGGCACAGTTCCATCAGACAGACACATTCAACAAAATAAACATACAGGCACAGATCCAACAGTCAGACACAGGCAACAAAATAAACAGACAGGCACAGATCCAGCAGTCAGATACAAACAACAAAATAAACATACAGGCACAGTTCCATCAGACAGACACATTCAACAAAATAAACATACAGGCACAGATCCAACAGTCAGACACAGGCAACAAAATAAACAGACAGGCACAGATCCAACAGTCAGACACAGTCAAATAAAAATAAACAAACCGGAACAGATCCAAAAGTCAGAAACAGGGAGCAAAATAAAAAGACGGGCACAGATCTAAAAGTCAGGCACAGGCAACAAAATAAAAAAGCACAGGTCCATAGGCAAACACGGTCAACAAAATAAACAGACCGGAACAGATCCAACAGTCAAACACAGGCAACACGTTAAACAGACAGGCACAGATCCAACACACAGACACTGGCAGCAAAAAAAACAGACGGGCACAGATCTAAAAGTCAGACACAGCCAACAAAATAAACAGACCGGAACAGATCCAAAAGTCAGACACAGTCAACAAAATAAACAGACAGGAACAGATCCAAAAGTCAGACACAGTCAACAAAATAAACAGACCGGAACAGATCCAAAAGTCAGACACAGTCAACAAAATAAACAGACCGGAACAGATCCAAAAATCAGAGATAGTCAACAAAATAAACAGACCGGCACAGATCCAACAGTCAGACACAAGCAACACGTTAAACAGACAGGCACAGATCCAAAAGTCAGACACAGGCAACAAAATAAACAGACAGGCACAGTTGCAACAGTCAGAGACAGGCAACAAAATAAACAGACAAGAACACGTCCAGCAGTCGGACACGGGCAACAAAATAAACAGACGCGCACAGATCCAAAAATCAGAGACAGTCAACAAAATAAACCGACCGGCACAGATCCAACAGTCAGACACAGACAACAAAATAAACAGACAGGCACAGATCTAAAAGTCAGGCACAGGCAAGAAAATAAACAGACGGGCATAGATCTAAAAAAACAGGCACAGGCAAGAAAATAAACAGACTGGAACAGATCCAAAAGTCAGACACAGGCAACAAAATAAACAGACAGGAACACGTCCAACAGTGAGACACAGGCAACAAAATAAACAGACAGGCACAGGTCCAACAGTCAGACACAGGCAACAAAATAAACAGATAGGCACAGATCCAACAGTCAGACAGTCAGCAAAAAAAACAGACAGGCACATATGCTACAGTGAGACACAGGCACAGTTCCAACAGTCAGACAGAGTCAGAAAATAAACAGACGTGCACAGATCTAAAAGTCAGGCACAGGCAACAACAAAAAACACAGACCCATAGGCAGACACAGTCAACATAACAAACAGACCGGAACAGATCCGAAAGCTAGACACAGGCAACAAAATAAACAGACATGCACAGTTCCAACAGTCAAACACAGGCAACAAAATAAACAGACATGCACAGTTCCAACAGTCAAAATAAACAGACAGGCACAGGTCCAACAGTCAGACACAGGCAACAAAATAAACAGACAGGCACAGTTCCAACAGTCAAACACAGGCAACAAAATAAACAGACAGGCACAGGTCCAACAGTCAGACACAGGCAACAAAATAAACAGACATGCACTGTTCCAACAGTCAAACACAGGCAACAAAATAAACAGACAGGCACAGGTCCAACAGGCAGAAACAGGCAACAAAATAAACAGACAGGCACAGGTCCAACAGTCAGACACAGGCAACAAAATAAACAGACAGGCACAGGTCCAACAGTCAGACACAGGCAACAAAATAAACAGACAGGCACAGGTCCAACAGTCAGACACAGGCAACAAAATAAAGAGACAGGCACAGGTCCAGCAGTCAAGCACAGGAAACAAAATAAACAGACAGGCACAGGTCCAACAGTCAGACACAGGCAACAAAATAAAGAGACAGGCACAGGTCCAACAGGCAAACACAGGCAACAAAATAAACAGACAGGCACAGGTCCAACAGGCAGACACAGGCAACAAAATAAACAGACAGGCACAGGTCCAACAGGCAGAAACAGGCAACAAAATAAACAGACAGGCACAGGTCCAACAGTCAGACACAGGCAACAAAATAAACAGACAGGCACAGGTCCAACAGTCAGACACAGGCAACAAAATAAAGAGACAGGCACAGGTCCAACAGGCAAACACAGGCAACAAAATAAACAGACAGGCACAGGTCCAACAGGCAGACACAGGCAACAAAATAAACAGAGAGGCACAGGTCCAACAGTCAGACACAGGCAACAAAATAAACAGACAGGCACAGGTCCAACAGTCAGACACAGGCAACAAAATAAACAGACAGGCACAGGTCCAACAGGCAGAAACAGGCAACAAAATAAACAGACAGGCACAGGTCCAACAGTCAGACACAGGCAACAAAATAAACAGACAGGCACAGGTCCAACAGTCAGACACAGGCAACAAAATAAAGAGACAGGCACAGGTCCAACAGGCAAACACAGGCAACAAAATAAACAGACAGGCACAGGTCCAACAGGCAGACACAGGCAACAAAATAAACAGAGAGGCACAGGTCCAACAGTCAGACACAGGCAACAAAATAAACAGACAGGCACAGGTCCAACAGTCAGACACAGGCAACAAAATAAACAGACAGGCACAGGTCCAACAGGCAGACACAGGCAACAAAATAAACAGACAAGCACAGATCCAACAGTCAGACACAGGCAACAAAATAAAGAGACAGGCACAGGTCCAGCAGTCAAGCACAGGAAACAAAATAAACAGACAGGCACAGGTCCAACAGTCAGACACAGGCAACAAAATAAACAGACAGGCACAGGTCCAACAGGCAGACACAGGCAACAAAATAAACAGACAGGCACAGGTCCAACAGTCAGACACAGGCAACAAAATAAACAGACAGGCACAGGTCCAACAGTCAGACACAGGCAACAAAATAAACAGACAGGCACAGGTCCAACAGGCAGACACAGGCAACAAAATAAACAGACAAGCACAGATCCAACAGTCAGACACAGGCAACAAAATAAAGAGACAGGCACAGGTCCAGCAGTCAAGCACAGGAAACAAAATAAACAGACAGGCACAGGTCCAGCAGTCATGCACAGGAAACAAAATAAACAGACATGCACAGTTCCAACAGTCAAAATAAACAGACAGGCACAGGTCCAACAGTCAGACACAGGCAACAAAATAAACAGACAGGCACAGTTCCAACAGTCAAACACAGGCAACAAAATAAACAGACAGGCACAGGTCCAACAGTCAGACACAGGCAACAAAATAAACAGACATGCACTGTTCCAACAGTCAAACACAGGCAACAAAATAAACAGACAGGCACAGGTCCAACAGGCAGAAACAGGCAACAAAATAAACAGACAGGCACAGGTCCAACAGTCAGACACAGGCAACAAAATAAACAGACAGGCACAGGTCCAACAGTCAGACACAGGCAACAAAATAAACAGACAGGCACAGGTCCAATAGTCAGACACAGGCAACAAAATAAAGAGACAGGCACAGGTCCAGCAGTCAAGCACAGGAAACAAAATAAACAGACAGGCACAGGTCCAACAGTCAGACACAGGCAACAAAATAAAGAGACAGGCACAGGTCCAACAGGCAAACACAGGCAACAAAATAAACAGACAGGCACAGGTCCAACAGGCAGACACAGGCAACAAAATAAACAGACAGGCACAGGTCCAACAGGCAGAAACAGGCAACAAAATAAACAGACAGGCACAGGTCCAACAGTCAGACACAGGCAACAAAATAAACAGACAGGCACAGGTCCAACAGTCAGACACAGGCAACAAAATAAAGAGACAGGCACAGGTCCAACAGGCAAACACAGGCAACAAAATAAACAGACAGGCACAGGTCCAACAGGCAGACACAGGCAACAAAATAAACAGAGAGGCACAGGTCCAACAGTCAGACACAGGCAACAAAATAAACAGACAGGCACAGGTCCAACAGTCAGACACAGGCAACAAAATAAACAGACAGGCACAGGTCCAACAGGCAGAAACAGGCAACAAAATAAACAGACAGGCACAGGTCCAACAGTCAGACACAGGCAACAAAATAAACAGACAGGCACAGGTCCAACAGTCAGACACAGGCAACAAAATAAAGAGACAGGCACAGGTCCAACAGGCAAACACAGGCAACAAAATAAACAGACAGGCACAGGTCCAACAGGCAGACACAGGCAACAAAATAAACAGACAGGCACAGGTCCAACAGTCAGACACAGGCAACAAAATAAACAGACAGGCACAGGTCCAACAGTCAGACACAGGCAACAAAATAAACAGACAGGCACAGGTCCAACAGTCAGACACAGGCAACAAAATAAACAGACAAGCACAGATCCAACAGTCAGACACAGGCAACAAAATAAAGAGACAGGCACAGGTCCAGCAGTCAAGCACAGGAAACAAAATAAACAGACAGGCACAGGTCCAACAGTCAGACACAGGCAACAAAATAAACAGACAGGCACAGGTCCAACAGGCAGACACAGGCAACAAAATAAACAGACAGGCACAGGTCCAACAGTCAGACACAGGCAACAAAATAAACAGACAGGCACAGGTCCAACAGTCAGACACAGGCAACAAAATAAAGAGACAGGCACAGGTCCAACAGGCAGTCACAGGCAACAAAATAAACAGACAGGCACAGGTCCAACAGGTAGTCACAGGCAACAAAATAACCAGACAGGCACAGGTCTAACAGTCAGACACAGGCAACAAAATAAAGAGACAGGCACAGGTCCAACAGGCAGAAACAGGCAACAAAATAAACAGACAGGCACAGGTCCAACAGTCAGACACAGGCAACAAAATAAACAGACAGGCACAGGTCCAACAGTCAGACACAGGCAACAAAATAAACAGACAGGCACAGGTCCAACAGTCAGACACAGGCAACAAAATAAAGATACAGGCACAGGTCCAACAGGCAAACACAGGCAACAAAATAAACAGACACGCAGAGATCTAAAAGTCAGACACATGCAACAGAATAAACAGACAGGCACAGGTCCAACAGTCAGACACAGGCAACAAAATAAACAGACAGGCACAGGTCCAACAGTCAGACACAGGCAACAAAATAAAGAGACAGGCACAGGTCCAACAGGCAGTCACAGGCAACAAAATAAACAGACAGGCACAGGTCCAACAGGCAGTCACAGGCAACAAAATAAACAGACAGGCACAGGTCCAACAGTCAGACACAGGCAACAAAATAAACAGACAGGCACAGGTCCAACAGTCAGACACAGGCAACAAAATAAACAGACAGGCACAGGTCCAACAGGCAGACACAGGCAACAAAATAAACAGACAGGCACAGGTCCAACAGTCAGACACAGGCAACAAAATAAAGAGACAGGCACAGGTCCAACAGGCAGTCACAGGCAACAAAATAAACAGACAGGCACAGGTCCAACAGGCAGTCACAGGCAACAAAATAACCAGACAGGCACAGGTCTAACAGTCAGACACAGGCAACAAAATAAAGAGACAGGCACAGGTCCAACAGGCAGAAACAGGCAACAAAATAAACAGACAGGCACAGGTCCAACAGTCAGACACAGGCAACAAAATAAACAGACAGGCACAGGTCCAACAGTCAGACACAGGCAACAAAATAAACAGACAGGCACAGGTCCAACAGTCAGACACAGGCAACAAAATAAAGATACAGGCACAGGTCCAACAGGCAAACACAGGCAACAAAATAAACAGACACGCAGAGATCTAAAAGTCAGACACATGCAACAGAATAAACAGACAGGCACAGGTCCAACAGTCAGACACAGGCAACAAAATAAACAGACAGGCACAGGTCCAACAGTCAGACACAGGCAACAAAATAAAGAGACAGGCACAGGTCCAACAGGCAGTCACAGGCAACAAAATAAACAGACAGGCACAGGTCCAACAGGCAGTCACAGGCAACAAAATAAACAGACAGGCACAGGTCCAACAGTCAGACACAGGCAACAAAATAAACAGACAGGCACAGGTCCAACAGTCAGACACAGGCAACAAAATAAACAGACAGGCACAGGTCCAACAGTCAGACACAGGCAACAAAATAAACAGACAGGCACAGGTCCAACAGTCAGACACAGGCAACAAAATAAACAGACAGGCACAGGTCCAACAGTCAGACACAGGCAACAAAATAAACAGACAGGCACAGGTCCAACAGGCAGACACAGGCAACAAAATAAACAGGCTGCCGTGCACAGACGCGAAATTCAGACACAGGCAATAGAAGAAACGGACAGGCACAGATCGTGATACTGCACTTTCGCCGATGAGGACAATCGATTGATTTTTACGTATGGCGATAACGGAGCAATAGAAGTTTCTGAATTAGTCGACTGATACAACTTATAATCACCTCAGCTTATCCCGTAGGCCTACCTATTCCCTGAACTTGTCACCCTTCGTATTCGTCTAGGAAAGAGAGTGATGATACGTTGAGCGAAGAACATACTGCCAGAGCCTCATGACTCTTCGTCCACTTCCTCTACACTTAGTCTACAGATAAGAAAGGGATCAATGTGTTGTATACAAAATTGTTTCCCATATTGTCACGTAACCTTGGAACCTAAAAGCAGGCATGTGGTTGTTTGAACAGTGACTGCTAATACTACTTCTGTCGCGATCTTTTGAGCGACCAGTCGTCTGCTAGTTGAAGGAGACTGGACAAATAACTGAATATCATACTGTCAGTGCATAATTTCAGTGCCGAAAGCCCGAAATCAAAGTCGTGAGAACCAGTCCATTGAAAAAACTGAAGCCGAGTATGGGCGGGGATCCCGGGCGTCGGGAGGACAAGACCCCCACCTTTAAGAGTGGGGGGGACACAGTTTACAGTTGTCCCCCAAATTTTGAAGAAACAACAAAAAGGTCCAAAAAAATGTCGCGTCAAAAAATGTTTTTGACCTCTTTTTTGACCAGGTCACTTCAAAAGTGTGCCTGTCCCCCCCTCCACCTGTCAAACAAGATAGCCGCCAGTGAAGCCGAAAGTATGCCTACCATTCAATCAAGTCTATAGAATTAGAGATTCACGCAAGAAAGATGACTCTCTACACTGAAAATTTCGCTAGATCTCAGTCTGCGGAAGCCAACTGTCTTCTACATCATGTTACAATGAGATTTTTTGGGCACTGTGGATAGACCTAACTCCAGATTACGATTAGGCCTACGATTTACAGTAGCCCAACAAATTTTGGGCCCCAAATCGCAAACCGTGTTATCTCAGAATTTTCTTTTGTTAAGAATTGTGTTATAAAGTGTCTGCCGTTACGGTTTAACTGCAAAATAGGGCCTACATCTGTAATGCAACAACTTAAAATGAAAATGTGACGCTATATAATTAAGTTTTCAAGTTCAAAATACGCCTCTAATAATTTAAAATTAATATTGTTCGCGAGTTAAATGGACCGCGAGCCATTTCATGGTCTTCTTTCGAGAATAAACTGAATAAGCCGGGCGATTCAGAAATGTCGATGTTAGATAGGTCCCTAAAGTGAAAATCAACGGTTGATGTCCAAAGCATTAGAACAACTGAGTAATCACCTCTTTCTGCTGTAGAGGTCTTAACGTCCAACAGTCGTCGAGTCGAAGCAAGCCAATCATCTTCCTAAGAAAGCGACTAATGGGCCTTTTATCATTCTGTAAACAAATCCCATCTTAGCCACATAGCCTACAATGCAATCATCGTCGACAGAACTAACTTATTTCGAAAATCGGCCAAAAGTACCAGCTTATTCTGAAACAAAATTAGAGAACCCACTACTTCTAAGAATTAACAACTCGAGAGAACTAACTTAATAGACGAAAAAATCAAACTGAGTTACATAAAAAATTCAAAAATAAAACCGTTAAAAAACAAGTCTAAAAACTACAAAATATAAATGAATTATAATTACTTTGGTGACACAGCAGTTACAAAAAGGCAAATAACGAGATTTGATCGCCAACTCGATCTGGATTTTGCAAATTTCCTTTTAAAATCGTTCCTATGTGATTATTTGGGTTTACCTGACACCCTTCGACGAAGATTCGATCAAAACAGCAGATGACGGAATGGAAATCGGAAGAATTTCGATGAAGAAGAGATTTCTGCAAATGTTTGATTGCGTCTTTCTCCGAAATCAGATTTGCCTGCGTCATCGATACAATATGATGACGCAGGCATTACGTCATTTTGGCTTCTGTCAATGTTTCAACGTTTGTTATTATTAGGTTGCGGCCTTAATTAAACATCTCTTTCATTACGTGTATAGGCCTAAGTCTAAAAAAAAGTGTGTCTGTCTGTTTGATATACATACGTACGCACATACATGCAGACATGAAAATATGCAGACATGCAGACAGACGTACACTTTTCGTCATTTAGGCTCAAATTGGCAAAGTCCCAACGACTGTAATTAGTAATCTTCAGCCTAAAATGAATGCATTAATTTTAAAATTAAAATTTAACGTCATTATTACTGTTATATTTTTCTGTCCTCTTTGTGTATAATTGTATGTAAAGCGCTGTGCGTTTGCTAGCGTTTAATAAAGAATATACTTACTTACTTACTTACTTACTTACAGTATGTGTGTCTATTTGTCTCTATGTCTGTGTACTTGCGCACAGTAAGTCGACCAGTCGGACAGAAATACAGGCTCCGAAACAGACAGACGGACAGACAGAGAGGTGTCTGTGGAGAGGTGTCTGTCTGTCTGTGTGTCTGTGTGTCTGTGTGTCTGTGTGTCTGTGTGTCTGTGTGTCTGTGTGTGTGTGTGTCTGTGTGTCTGTGTGTCTGTGTGTCTGTGTGTCTGTGTGTCTGTGTGTCTGTGTGTGTGTGTGTGTCTGTCTGTCTGTCTGTCTGTCTGTCTGTCTGTCTGTCTGTCTGTCTGTCTGTCTGTCTGTCTGTCTGACAGACAGACAGACAGACACCTCTCCACAGAAACTCTGCTTGTCTCTATGTCTCTATAATTGGTCTGCGCTGTGAGTCGTCAACAAGTCTTCTGTCTCTGTCTTCTCGACATTTCTGTCGCTTTCGACACCATAGATCACGACCTTCTTCTGCTTCGGCTGTCCTCTTGGTCCCGCGTCACTGACACTGGTCTAGTCTGGTTCTATCTAGTCTCACTTTCTTCCCGCTCCTTCTCTGTCATAGCCGCTAGTCACTTTCCCCAAGGCTCTGTTCTAAGGCCACTTCTCTTCATCCTTTACACTGCTAAGGTGCCTTCGGACTATCCCTCGCTCTGTCTCTTCTTCGATTTTCACTTCAATTGTTCGCGCATTTGTCTATTCTCGACTTGACTACTGCAATTCTCTCCTCATCGGTCTTCCTAAGGTCCGTCTCGCTCCTCTACAGTCTGTACTCAATGCCGTTGCTATACCGATTGCCCGTCTTCCTCGATTCTCTCACATCACCACCTTTATGGCCGAAAAACTCCATTGGCTCTCGCTCTTTGCCCGCGTCTAATGCAAAAGCCTCATTCTTGTTTTTAAGGTCCAACTTGGTCTTGCTCCGAAATATTTGTGTGATTTAATTCTTCGCCCTCACTCTGCTGCTTCTCTCAGTCCTCTTCGTTTCTCTGACCGTCTGGGCCTCCTCTTCCCCCGTGTCAGGACTTCTCTGGCTCAATACAGGTCCTTTGCTTCCATTGGCCCTGCTCTGCGGAATGAGCTTCCTCCGTCTGTTCGTTCCTGTATTCTCTTCCTCTTTTGCCTTTATTAAATAGAGGTGTGTAGTTATATTGTGTCAAGCCTAAGATAAATTGGTTGTGTAGATAGGTGATTTGGTTAAATGACTTAATTGATTACCAGCATCTAAGACCAACATTGTAAGATATAGAATACATAGATAGGTTCAATGTAAAGCAGGCAACCATGACTAAATAATTCAATTTTAATGATCAGTGAAAATTTCGTCTGCTCGATTGACTATATCGATTGGTGCGTTGGAGTCAAACGCTGCAGAGATTGTCAGTAGGATGTTTTGACTGGTTGGCGATGGGGCGATGGTCGTCACTTGTGAAGAGTACAAATTTATCCGCTCCTGGTTGATTTGATAGAGAGTTTATTTGAATTTGATCAGTTTAGGTCGCAGATGTGAATGAACGATAAAGTAACTCAGTCTGTCGAAGTTTAGACATGATTGAACTGTCGTGTTGCGTCGTTTTACCGGTGTCTGGATCGTGTGACACCTTCAGTGACAGTTGTGAGAATAGTTTACTAGCTACAAAGAGTAACAGTGTGGAGGCGAGTTGACTTTGTAGTTGACCAAGACGGTGATCTACAACCGTTAGACTTCACAAGAAGTAAATTTTTGTCGAATTCTTAACCGAAAGAATATTGAAATGTCGGATAGATTCGATCGTGAAACGTCAAAGAACTACAAGATGCAGACAGTAAAAAGGCAATCTTCGTGAGAGGGCGCATCAAGTACGAGCAGCAGCAAAGATACAAGAAATTCAAAGTGGGAGGTTATCATAGACATAACATAATAGCTAGGCCTACTAGATTATAAGATCCTGGTTTAGGTAGAGTTAATCTAGCATATATTACAGTCAATAGTTTAAAATTTCAAGCATTGATTGTATGTTTGTACAACGATATTATTTTTATTCTTATTTGATAAATAATTCAAATTAAAGGAAACTGGTTGACATTCATTGCTCTAAGCTATTACAGCCTATTGCCAATACTGACGATGGGGGGCTGTTATTAGTAGGCCCTACTTCGTTTATTGAGAATAATGGTGAGTCATACTGCAACTCATTACATACAATGGTAAATGTAGCGGATGTAAGATCCAACACCAAGATTAAGCGCTACAGGCTATATTAACAACTTACTTCTGATAATAAGCTGGCATGTGGAGAGTTTATAGAGAGAGTTTATAGAATGATTTTGATGAAAAACTGATGAGATGTTGATCCGAATAGAATACTCATTCATCTTTGAGATAAATCTACTACTTTTATAGTGATATTTTATATAAAATATGCAATAAAGTCAGCCTTATTGCATGCACTTCAAACAGCAATTCTACTTGTTTACTTATAAGTAAGCAAGTAGAATTACAGCTAAGCACATGTAGAGTTTTCAATTAAAATTCCAGACCAATCGTTAAGGGACGTAGGACAGAAAAGAGGATTAGGTTAGAGACACGAGTAGGCCTAATTGCATATTTTTCCTCCTCGTCTCGTAGATGCAGCAGATAATGCGATTGATATTTTGCCGAGTGATGAATCACACATGATGGTGACACGCCAACTAAGAATGGAAGACACTCTCTTTAAGTGACGTAGTTGCTGATTCTTTGGCTACCAAACAGAGTTAACTATAAGGGAGGAAGATAAGCCCACCTATAACTAAGACCTTACATTTCGGCTTGTAAGGAATATATGTCAATGTAGGTAAACGTATCAACCAATTGGAATCCAACACGAACCCTTTACGCTATAGGAACAACTAGCTTAATACTGATTACAAATCAGGTGCAGTCAGTCAGATAGCAAGAGTTAGTCGTAGCACTAGCAGCCCCTCGGAGGCCTTCTAATTAACACCAGGCTACGGTGACAAAGTTTGGCTATGTCTGATAACTAGAGACACTATTTGCTTGGGCAGAATAGGTTCTGATTCGTAGCTGTAGCTGTCGTATAGAATCAACGTAACTCTCGCTCTCATCGGACTTATTGTGCTCATATACTCTCGCATGAATTCTGGAGGTATATGCACGTTAAAGAAGACAATGACAATTAATTAAAGCTAGAGGAACATCCGTATCCTGTTCATGGTCCGGTGCTTTCCCTCTTAAACAGACAGGGAATTACAACACTGTGATAGTAATATGAGTTTGCACATGCACAGTTTATCAGTTATCAGGAGATTCTGCAGCTCCGTGGTTTTTAATAATATATGATTAGTATAACTTCCTGCACGCATACATAATAGAGTTTAGATTTCGGTCAGAATAGTTATGAGGGTCGCATTCCCTCCTACAGCAGTCAGACACAACCTGTCTTTATTGCTGTGGCTCGTCTACTGGGCGGAAAATATTCTCTGCGGCATAAGTTGATTATCTTTGCATTAAAATAATTACATAATAGGAGCTGCAAGGAGCTATGCACATACGCGAGACATCTACTTGTCCTCAAACTCTGTTTAGCCAAAAGCATAATATAGAATACATGTTGGCACCAATGGCGCCGCCAGACGACAAAAAAGTGTACGTAAAGTCGAAAACATAATACAGTTATTTAAGACATAAAACACTGCCAATCATTTTGGTCAACCAATGGTCATCATCATTCATGTGTTAATGAAGCATAAAATGAACATTACACAGGCGTATACCACTACATAGACGAACACTCTTAAAGTCTTAAACATTTACATTCAGTGTCAACGGCCTATCATGCGATACACACTTATATAAAACTTTCATCATGCCATTTGAATGATTTGATCACTAACAATCATTGTCTCTGCTGATCACGCGGAAATGTTAACGCAATGCGACGATGGCCACTGCTATCAAATTTCTGTAACACAGCTTCAGATTCAACAGATTTGTCATGATGAATGTGCAATTGTGCAGCAATGCTAAACCGTTCAGACGTTCAGCACACATTTAGATTCAGATATTTACAATTAAGAGGATAACATTTAATTAGTGTCAGTAATATTTTATTGTTTGCTGTTTAGCCAAAAATAGAGGCAAATGCGCCTACTGCATCCGCGTGCCGGCGCCACTGTGTAGCAGAGACGTTTCTCTCGCGGTTGGCTTGTTGTTCCTACAAAGGACGTGCTTTTCATACATCGCGCATGCATTGAGTACTTAGCATTTCATCGATCAATGCCGTCATTGGTGGAAAACGATTTCGTTCGATTGTGGTTTTGTGCTGTGCTCCCCTCTGTGGAGCTTCAGTTGAAGTTGTGCAATATAGATGCTTGAATACGTTACGTTTGTGGCTATACATCTCTATGGTCTTCCTCTGTGCACATATTCTATGTGACGAATAGTTGTAATTAGCGGTTGATGGATCCTGAATGAGCAGTTAGGCCCTTTGCACCTAGTTGTGCGTGGTTTGGTTTTCACTGCTAATTAGCCGACCGAAGCACGTGGTCCACCGGAAGATTGGCACGACGGTGGTGCATACGGAGGGCCAAGGGTTAATGAGTCGATGTTCAGCTCTTGGCGAAGTTGGAGGTTCGTCACTCGGCTCTCGATGGACAGAGAACAGAGACCGGGGCTTTTCTCTTGACGGACCGAGATAGTTTTGGAAAGTGAAAATAATGTATAATAATGAACATTTGGCTGTCATTTTGCTTATGTTGAAGTTTCTAGGGAAATTGTTCGTTTTTGTAAATAACCATTATATGTAATTCTATTCCAAAGCTTTTTCCTGAGCTTAACATATTTAAGCCCTTATCCGACTCGCAGTGTTGACTTTTGTCGGTCAACCCCCAATAAACAGCACGGTTTTGTTTTGGGGCGTATAGACAATAGTTTAATGGTTTACATCATCGATATGCCATTTACATATGAATGGCCACGTATACAAATCAGATTACACTAGTCTAGCGGTGAATAGGATTCACACGTTTTTGACCTTTGATGTCCATATCTTCGACATTCTTCTGGCACGATGATGATGACGACGACGATGATGATAACACTGCCGGCGGTTGATCCATGCGCATAATATTTGGTCTCACAATCGCAGTCTTGGTGTCAGTGAAAGTGGTAGGCTGCTTAGTAGGATATGCAACCTCTGCACACCGATGCTCGCTAGAGTCTATCCCACCTGAAGACGGCTTCTCTACCGGTTTAGTGTTATTCGTCGATTTCAGCTGTGGCGTGCTGTAGTTGGAGAAACTTGGTTTTTGTTTACCTGAAATACAAATTTATATGGTGCCTAGTGAGCATCTAAAAATTGTTGCGTATTAGACTTCAGTTAACAGATGGAACATTCTCGACCTCAAAGCAATTTTCCGGCAGTACTTCTTCCCGTGCAAGACATGGGAAAAGTGCGTTGCTAATCTCTCAGCTCACGCCAGTACTGTAGGTCTACCATGTTTCACTGTTTAAGAACTTTTCCAATGTATGTTACGCAGATTCCGCTGTAGTCCTACAGACTCTGCTTTACAATCGCTAGATCACAACGTAAAGGCGCTATAAAACTACTTATTACCATAGTAAGTATGAACTGACAAACGAAACGAGCTCATTTAAGAGATTTTGAAGGAAAATTGTGGTAAGCAACCTTCGATGAACATCGTGTCCTGGTGTCGGACGGACGAGAGATGTTCTTCTCCGGTTCTTGGATATCTACAGCAGACTATGGCGATCACAACAGTTGCAAGGACCGATATGAAGAGACTGACGGCTGAAACCCAGAACAATGGCTTCGTCAGGAAACTGTATTTTTGGTCAGTGACGTCATCATACTCAAGTGACGTCGTCGCTACTATCCACCTGGCGTGGCTTGATGACAATCGTGGCGACGATAGTTGGCGCATTCGCTGTTCGTAATAATCTGGAATATGTGAACATCTTTTTTATTACCAACAGTATATCCATTGATACGGTACGGTATGGCATCTGGGAATTTATAAAGCGCCTCTCACAGTGCGAACTATTCAGAGGCGCTCTCAGCGTGTGAGCCTCGCGGAAACAGAAAAGACTTTAAGTTATGAACTGCAGAGAGAGAGAGAGAGAGAGAGAGAGAGAGAGAGAGAGAGAGAGAGAGAGAGAGAGAGAGAGAGAGAGAGAGAGAGAGAGAGAGAGAGAGAGAGACAGAGAGAGACAGAGAGAGACAGAGAGACAGAGACAGACAGAGACAGAGACAGAGACAGAGACAGAGACAGAGACAGAGACAGAGACAGAGACAGAGACAGAGACAGAGACAGAGACAGAGACAGAGACAGAGACAGAGACAGAGACAGAGACAGAGACAGAGACAGAGACAGAGATAAACAGAGAGAGAGAGAGGGAGGGAGGGAGGGAGGGAGACAGAGACAGAGAGAGCAGCAAATAGGGTCGCTCGCAGTACCAAGGGAAGGGAGTTCCATAGGGAGGTATCCGCGACAGCGAAAGAGCGAGATTGAGCCAGAGCAGACCTTACCCGGGGAACGAACAGATCAAGCCGATTCAGAGAACGTAGGGGTCGATGAGAAGAAGCAGAGAGAGGTTTACTCATCAGGTCACAAAGGTAGGCTGGAGCTAAGCCCTGTTGCGCCTTAGAGACAAGAGTTATGATCTTGAAGTGGATACGAGCGGCGACAGGAAGCCAATACAAGACATCAGTCGTGTAAGTGGAGATGAAGCAGAACCGAGTACGATGAGCAATGAGGCGAGCAGCCACATTAAGTACCGATTGAAAGGCAGAAAAACATATATACACACTGATGTACATACATACATATATATATAATGTAACGTCATAACGACTCGAAGACATTGTCGGGATCGTCCACCTGTCTTCGCTGATACTAAGCCTTAGAAAATGGTAAATTCGCTGTTTTTCCTATTAGGCCTAATTTAGAAAATTTAAACGACACAGCACTGGAAAAGTGGCCAATTAAATTTGTCTAGAGCTTGGGTGCAATTGTGTGGGTTTGATCTGTACGCAGTGTTAGCGCCTGCAGCAGTTGAACGGCGTTTCCGATTTATAGGCGGTTGAAATATGTTGTATTGTTTTATGAACGTTTTCAGTGACCCTTTATTGGCCTAGTTTCTTCCAACCATTCCTAAACTTTCACGTTCAAGACCAGCATTTCCAGATATACTGAACATTGTCTGTGGCTCTTCCGATATTCGATGGGAGCAGAGGCCGCTACATAGAATGACAGATAACCTCTGGAGTTTTCAGGAATTTGCCTCCCATTGCCGCTATTGGTCACTGAATATCGAACCAGTAAAGAGATAATTATCATCATCTTCAAAAACGTGGGCGATAAATATATAGTGTGATGGCAACGTCAAATTTCCCAGAAGAGGGATTTTCACACATAATTTAGAAGAAGCAACGATGATTACGTTAATTGGTATTTAACAAGCTAATTAAGTAATTAGTACCGGGTGCTTTCAACCAAATTATTAACCATGTAAATGCCGGGCAACAATTTGCTTCATAAAACACGTCGTGCAAATTGGCAATATGAGTTACTATAAAAGCATGTAGCAAAGTTCAATAAAAGAGGAGATGAATTTCAATTAAATTATATAAAACGCCTATCCCATCCTCTTTTTTCTTACCTCCCTCGCCTTGCCTCTAGCCGTTGTTTATCTCATGTGATACTGCAAATATCTTAGATATCTCGCCTTTAAATATGTGTTTAAATAGAATCCAACGCCTTCAAATGTGACTTTTCTGACACCTGCAGTGAAAATGACCTGAAACCGGCATCAACTGATTGCCTCTTGTTTAGACAGCAGCGACTAACATATTAGTTAACAGATTGGTAACGACGTCAGTAACCTGGGCAGCTAAATCTGCAGTGATTGTTTCTGCGGAGGAGCTGTGGTTGCATCTGCCAACATATGTCGGAACATCTGGAGCAGGAATTGATAACTGGGTCAAAGAACTCATCGATCGGATGGCATAGGCTTCTTGCAGAAATAGAACTCTGCGACGCGGCCTCCTTTAAACAAATGACAACTGCCTAATCGAATTGGTCAGATTAAGAAGCAGCTTCAAAATACCACACTAGTATCTCAACAAAATGCTTACGTTAAGGCCAGTAACATGCCCACAACTACAATACAAAATAGTGATGATGAAGATGATGATGATGATGATGATGATGATGATGATGATGATGATGATGATGATAATGATGATACTAATAATAATAATAATAATAATAATAATAATAATAATAATAATAATAATAATAATAATAATAATAATAATAATAATATTATAATAATAATAATAATAATAATAATAATAATAATAATTATAATAATAATAATAATAATAATAATGATAATAATAATAATAATAATAATAATAATAATAATAGTAATAATAATAATAATAATTATAATAATAATCACAACGCAGTAGCTTTCCGCGGCCTTTAAAAAAATAAAAAATAATGATAATAATAATTGCAATATTAATAACAGATTAAATAAAATAATAATGACAATAAAAATAATAATAAACGTCAGCGAAGATTAGGCATTCCAAAACAGGCTCCAATTTTCTGTAATCCTGAGTGATCGATCATCTGAGGCCCATCAATTCTCACATTTCTTGCAGGTACAGCTACCACAGAATTAACAGCGAAACCGTTCTATTTGTACTCCTTGTCTTACCTGCAATAAGACTGTTTTTAAATTACTCAGTAAAAAATTTACAAAATAATGACGAATACTTTAAATACATAAAAAATTCAAAGTAGGCCTATATATAATTATATATATATAACATTGATATATATATATATATAGTTTATATACATACATAAACAAAGCACAGGTGTTGCATTGTAAAGAACAATGAAGAAAGCATAAAACTCACACATACTACAACGTAAGCGGGTTGAAAAGCGACCAGAGAAATGAATATCCAGCCTAGAAATGACATAAAATAGAATGTGTTACTCAAAATACTTATTTATTCAATTATGCACAACATATCTCTTCTCTGTTCATTAATTTCAATGCATTTGTGAAATTCTTATGTCAATAGGACCGAGTTCTGACTTAGCGATCTTCTCTGCGGATACATTTATATCAGGTGTATAGCAAGGTTTTCTTGAGTTGACCTTTGCTCTTTGGTGTATGTCCTTCGAATAAACCTATAGAGTATTCAGTTCAAAGTAAGTCCTTTGGGGCATTCGAAATTGGGGCCTACGGTTGTTGTAGTGTATTTTTTGAAGTATGACTATTGGAGAATGTTCTCTAGAATGCGCCGTCTGAACTCGACTTTGCTCCGCAATTTTAACTTACTTTCAAAATAAGAGTAGTTGTTCATGTCGAGAAAAGCAAGCACCCGAGAATAGACTGATTATCGCTATCACCTACAAAAGAAGGCCATGCAACAATTAAAGACATCCTCTAGACTCAGTGTTCTCAAACAATGCTGGACCCTCAGATTTCCAAATGAATTACATACTCTGTCTGGATGGGTACACTGGGCGGTTTTTTTAATTTACCCCATGAAGTCGTGCGGGTTTGAAGAACCTGTGCCCGTTGAAGATATTCATTATAAAGAAGCTCTAACTGGTCCAATACCGAACCGCAACGAAAGACAGAGACTTTTTACTACAGGAACAAATATTGCCATTCAATATTTGTTGCCTGAGGGATAAATCATCTTATTATTTCCTTTCTTCATCTCTACGGCCTTCGTTTTCATTATTATTGTCGTCATTATCAATGGTATTTATAGTTTCTGATCTTCAAGAAAACAGTGGTAACAGATGCCTAAATATGGTCCTGGATATCGTTGAAACCAAGGTTGATGAAAATAAGTAAAATTTGCTGAAGCTGCTGGGAGATCAGAACTCTTTGGTTAGAGCCATAATTAATATATCCAAATATGAACATATGACCCTGTGTTTAAATCTTTGCATTGACTTCCTGTTTAGCAAAAGGATTGTTTTCAAGTTTGGGCTCATATAGCTTATAAAACTTTGAACTCTGGCCAGCCACAATACTTAAAATAACCTGTCCTTATTTCTCAGATTTATTCTTGTTCAACTAGGTCATCTGATTGTCCTTCACTGGTCATACCTAAATCAAGAACTGTTCTTGGTGAACAAGCTTTTCCCAGTTGCTGGATCTAGACTATCTGAAGATTTTAATCAGTGCCTTGGAAATCTCTCCCTGCGTGCTTCCGTTCTGCTGAATCGGTTATGTAATTTCGTTCTCAACTTAAGGCTTACCTTTTTCAAATTGCTTAACCACCATAGGCTGTCCGTCCCTTTGTCTTACGGACTGATCTTCTGGATATTGATCTGATTACGGCTTGGTTTGGGTGTGCCATAGGTTGATGCCTTGAGCAATAGAAGCTACCAATTACAAATTGCAAAATATGACAATCTCTCCCGACTTTATACTATTTTGACCTCATCTGTATCGCCACTATATCCAAAACATTAGGTTAAACCCCAATGAAACTGTATTCAGCCCTATCAACACCCTGTCAACAGCCAACACTGACACCCACCTTGATGTCTGCCACTCCACAGTAGTTTAACGTCTTCTTGTTCGCTTAACCCTTCTACTTTTGACTCCAATCTGCTATAGGTTCAACGTCCCTTTTGTACAATTACCAACAAAAAAGCTGTATCCGCTCAGAAACAGTCTACCCCTCCATCATCAACGTAAACAGGTTCATATTCAATTTCCCCTTCTCCAAAAGCCCCTCTGTATCATAGGTTTCATATAAGGTAGGCTTGTTGTTATTTTGGGTTAACAGTAGGCTAACGCTCGTTCAAAATATCCGTGTTTGACAGAGGTCTGCCAAATTGGCTATTTTTAGCATGCCATGTATTGCTGAGTCTAACGTAGGAAAACTTGCTGTCAATCAACATCGTATGAATTTCAGAACAAAGACATAATTTATTGGCTAACAAAAAACCGCCATTATGGCAACCTGTTTAGTAGGCTTTTCGGATAAAATTGTTTCATTCTCGACCAGTGCATCTACTTTTATTGTAAAACAATTCTTTTAATAGCGTTCTGACCAAGTTACATTTTAGATTGTACAGTACACGTCATGACAAAAACAAAGGTGAATGAATCTTTCATTTGCACTACAAGCTGAAATAGCAACGTAGGCCCTATTTATTCTATAGGTATACAATAGATTATGATGTATGCTTGTATACTAAGTTGGTGAGTTGATCAGAAAACACGATGAACAAATTATTCTGATTGTTAGATGCCAACATTACAGCAAGTTCTCGTTTGATAAACCAAATCCACCAAATCAATGACTCTGAGATCGTGTTAGTATTAATTTGTTAATACCTTGTCCTGACTATTGCACATAACATGCATGACCGCATCTTTGTGCATGCATGTACATACATGTACACACAAACTATAGATGCTTAATGTAGCGCCTTTCAGTACTCGTATACAATGCATTTATAATGTAATAAGCATATTTTATAATAGCGAGCCATGCTGTAGAAGGGAGTTGAATACTTTGAATCCTAACCTCTTAACGAGTGAACAATGAGAGCCACTGCTGCTGGGTCTTCTCCTTCCTTCCGTCTGTTTCGGTTTCTTGAAAATGATGCATTTATTTGAATGTTTGAGTTGGCCAATCTCTTCTGTCTTCATGCGAGCCACAAATATAACCACGCACCAGGCCATCTATTCTGAGCGATGAGGTTTTCCACGGGGCTCTACACAGTTCAAAGTCATCGCTGCGATGCCGATTACGATTGGTTAAACAGTCGCGGACTCAGCGTGGTTATTCGCCTGACCTTTATACGCAAACATTTTTTAAACTGCCTGCAACAACCACAATTTATTATCGTCCTATTTTATAAGCACCCATTATGCAGTTAAACCGCAAACAGTTATAATGCAACGGAGGCCTATTACGAAAGGCCTCGGCCTAATTTAGTCCATTAGTTGAAAACGAAATAGCAAATCTTCGCAAAATATAGCACCTGTATCGTCTTAATTGTCACTGCAGTCGTGCCGAAAACATGCAGTTTTATAAGTACATCTGACGAAATATCGCCTAAGTGGAGACATGCTATTTCTAACAATATCCACTATATGACAGTAACGTAAGGCTATGCCTAGCAGAAGCATTATAGCGCATAGCTCAAGTACTACTAACTTGTCATCATTGGCATGGTCTACTAGTTATCGTGCCGGACTAGCAACTAAAGTTTGTGTTAGGAGAGAAAGCTACTTCAAGAGTTCTGCATCCTCCAGTGAAATCGACTGTAAAATGAGTCCATCCACTGTAAGGTGAGAATGGGGGATGAGACAATGAAAAAGGGATAAGACGATGAGAGACGGATCATAAGACGGTTGGAGAGGGATAAGACGGTGAGAGAAACAGTTAACGCGTCCTGTATGCCGAGCTTAAGAAAATTCAATCGCTATTACTTCATGCAAGTCATATGACTCATCTCTTATATCTCTTATTTCAAAGCTTTCCTTCGTATACTTTCTCTACATCTGTCCGTAACCTGAGTGTACGTAATTCTTGATAGTTTCCTTTCCTTTTCTGACCATATCTCTAATCTCACCCGCTTGTGCTACCACCATCTCCAACGTCTCAAAGCTATCCGAAGATCTGTCTCCTCTCCAGTCTTTACCTCAATTGTCCATGCCTTCTTCTGCTCTCGCATTGATTACTGTAACTCCCTCTTTGTTGGCCTCCCAAAAGTTCATCTCTCCCTTCTACAATCTGTCCTTAACGCAGCTCCCATGTTTCTCCCATATTATTTCCACATTCATGTTCGAACATCTTCACTGGCTACCTCTTTCTGTCCGCATCGAACTAGAGGTACTTATCCATATTCGCCGATCTTACCTGGGACTTGCTCCTAAATACCTCTGTGACTCATTATGTCTTCCTGCCTCACCTAGCTCCCTATGCCCTCTTCGTTCCTCTGATCGACTTGACTTATTTGTTCCCCGAGTGAGAACGGCGATGGTCCAGTCTCGTTTCTTTGTTAGTATTGGCTCTTCACTGTGGAATGCTGGTCCTGCCACAGCTTTTTATTGTCTTAAAACTTGCCTTTATTCCCGAGGACTTTCGCACTGGGAGCGCCTCTGATTGGTGGGCACTGGGTAGTGGCGCTTTATATAGGTTTTGAAATACAATACAATACAATATAGAAAAATGTGTAGCCTACATTTACATTTACATTTTAAAGCCTGATCCTTCAGCAGTCTATGCATTGGTCTACTTAGCTTCCCACTGGCATATCGCTCTGCATCTAGGTTCATCGTGGTTATATAAAATAGAGGTTATATCAGCCTATTTATTTATAGACCATTGTGGAAAGCCATCTGTTCAATATTTGTTCGCTTCTGTAGAAAATTACTTCAGCAAATTAGGTCGAATGCATGGGTAACATCCGCATTGAGGCTACATACATCAATTATTCAGATACAGCTTATAATAATGTGCATTAGTAATAATAACGCTATATATATATATATATATATATATATATATATATATATATATATATATATATATATATGTATATATATATATATATGTATATATATATATGTATATATATATATACGATGACTATAATTATACATTTTATATGTAGCTATAATTTCATAGCTCAGTCTATTCACACTTCACATCCTATATTTGAACCAAATGTCGTAGCACTAGAATATGCTCTGTTCTGTTCCTTGTCTTTATGAGACCCTATAAAGACTAGTTCTTCAGCTTTCTCTGACATATTCAGCTGCCCAAGCTGAACTTATTGTTCAGCGCCGAGCCATAAGGAAGTGAAGTTCAGCTACAGCTGGTGTTCAAAATGTCCTCCTTGTTCCATAGGCGCCGACTTTTGCTTTTGTCTCTGGGTGCCAGTCAGTGGCGGATCCAGAAGGTTTATCAAAGTTTTACAGAACCAACGAAACTTTTTTTAGGAAATCATCTCCGAAAAAAACTGATGACCTTTTTATTTACTCATCCGGAAAAATTCCACATTATTTGGTCATTTCCCATCGTCTACTACGTGTTTACACATAAAATGGGGGGCCATGTCTCCTAAAATTTGACGACTTTTTTAGGAATTCATCCCCAGAAAAAATTTGACGACCTTTTTTTAGGATTACCCCAAAAAATTGAATTTAAGGTCCGAATTCTTCTGGGGGCCAGGCCCCCACAGAACTTTTGGCACCCAAGTCCCCCAAGAAGTCGGCGCCTATGCCTTGTTCACTCTTCAATCATACGATCGATGATCAGGTGATCGACGTCACGAATGCGGGAACGTTAAACGCACTCCTCCAGTACACTCCAGATTTGGATTTCGCGTCTGATTGACGAGGGGCAGATGTTTGACCACATGATCATCGACCGGGCCATCAAACAATGGCGTCCACGTCTACGGTCATGTGTCCGTGAACAAGGAGGACATTTTGAACACCAGCTGTAGCTGAACTTCACTTCCTTATGGCTCTTGTATGTTGGAAATTTCCCATTTTCAGTACTGCATCTCAAACGTTCATAAACTTGACAACATCACCAACATTTCCAAACGGCGTTACGATTTGGTGGTAATATGGCTACTGTTGTTGTTTTTAAAATTTCAGGCAAATTCTAAAAGTTTTGACCGAGTTATGACACTTTTTCTTGGGGTCTACTTTTCATCGGGACACAGTGTATGCAAGTGTGTCTATATATGCATGCATGTTTGTGTATGTTAACTAGTAAAATCCGTCGCGCCTATATTTAAGGCATAATAGGCCTACATGATTCGATATCGCGCATATATATAAATAGGGGCCTATATATAGGCTATATATATTATATAACTGCGCCAGTTGCGGCTTATTTCTCGTTCTCTGTCTCATGATGCTACTGTCATCCTTATACATGCTTTTGTAACAAGCAGGCTGGATCACTGCAGTGCGATCTTGGTTGGTCTGCCGCTTGGATTGATTGGCCGCCTCGACCGGGTTCTTCGGTCAGCTGCTCGGCTTATTGGACGCATCCCTAAATATGCCCCTATTTCTGCATACATGAGTGATGTGCTGCATTGGCTCCCTGTCCCGCAGCGTATCTGTTATAGGGTTGCTGTACTGGTATGGCGCTGTCTCTTAGGCTGTGCCCCGGCCTATCTGTGTGAGCTCTGCCGCCCGGTCTCTGATTCAGTTGGTCGGCGTGCTCTTCGGTCTTCTTCTGGGGGAGAACTTTTAGTCCCTCGGGCTCGCTCCACAATTAGGCAACGCCGGGATTTCTCTATAGCTGGGCCCTCCATTTGGAATGGTCTTCCATTAGAGATTCGCCTTCTCCCTAGGGGTAACACATCTGCTTTTTACAAGCTGCTCAAGTCTAATCTCTATTGCCGTGGCTGTGCTGGGAGCGCTTCTGAGTAGGTTTCTTGAAGGTGCGCTATATTAAATTTATGAATGAATGAATGAATGAATGAATGAATGAATAACCATTTACCATAACCATACATTTTATTGGTCTCATCAAACAACATCAAACAAGACATTTAAAGTATGTTACAAGTGTATAGAATGAGGTTATCCGGGAACAACAGGAAAAAACCCTAAAAGGACCAAGGTCCCACTTACCAGGGTCACCCTTACATTTAATGACGATACTGCGGCTGGTTTGGTCAATTGCACATAGAATCAGTATGCATGTATGTATGTATGTATGTATGTATGTATGTATGTATGTATGTAATGTATGTATGTATGTATGTATGTATGTATGTATGTATGTATGTATGTATGTATGTATGTATGTAATGTATGTATGTATGTTGTATGTATGTATGTATGTATGTATGTATGTATGTATGTATGTATGTATGTATGTATGTATGTATGTATGTATGTATGTATGTATGTATGTATGTATGTATGTATGTATGTACGTACGTACGTAAGTATGTATGTATGTATGTATGTATGTATGTATGTATGTATGTATGTATGTATGTATGTATGTATGTATGTATGTATGTATGTACGTAAGTATGTATGTATGTATGTATGTATGTATGTATGTATGTATGTATGTATGCATGTATGTATGTAAGTATGTATGTATGCATGTATGTATGTATGTACGTATGTACGTATGTACGTATGTACGTATGTACGCATGTATGTATGTATGTAACTATGTATGTATGTATGTATGTATGTATGTATGTATGTATGTATGTATGTATGTATGCATGTATGTATGTATGTATGTATGTATGTATGTATGTATGTATGTATGTATGTATGTATGTATGTATGTATGTATGTATTAGGGTGGTCCACAGACACATGGTAAAAAATAAAGTTCAAGCTAGAAACCAGGCCACCCTCTCAGTTTTTTACACCTATCAATAGTATTACTGAGACAAAATTTCAGCTTCCAATTCCAATTGGAAGACGATGCTCACGGACTATGTTACTTTGTAATATACCGATAAATAGACATTAATTGCAGAAATGAGGGTGTTGGCATACAAATGCATTTTATTTCAAGATAGATCAAATATTACTGTAATTTGACAACATATGTAATACAAGAACAGTTAGACAGATGGAACTGTAAAATTTCAGAAGGTTCAATGAATTGCAAATGTCCAAAAATGTCAAAAACATCGTCCAGTCCATGAAAATCGAATGTCGATTGTTCTTGTTTTATAATTTCAACACCTGTTACAGTATTTGACTCTAGAAACTGCAAGGCTTTGCAAGCACTGCATCAACAGCAGACTTCTTTGTTGTGTGAGTGAGAACAGCTTTCATATTTGCCTCGAGCACTTGGAGAAGAAAGTGCTTTTCTTCTTCATCATTGGTGATGAGGCAGTAGAAATCCTCGAACAACTTCACACCCTCTCAGCCGCATCATTCACCACTCTCAACTGCTGAATTATCTATCTACCTTGCTTATAATCCTCATTCTCAATCCATTTCTCTGGTTGAATTGTAAAAAATCACTCATCTTCAGGTGTGACAGTAGTGTCAGTGCTCACTGGGTTGTAAAATCACCCAGAAAACCCTCCTTCAGTACCTTAGCATCACTTCTCACCTCCTTTCACCAGGCTTTTCTATCATTCTGTCGACAATCTTCATTTTATCTCTTACAGGAAGTTGGTCTTGCAGTCATTCTGTCGACAATCTTCATTTTATCTGTTACGGGAAGTTGGTCTGATAACATTGCCACACCTACAGCCTCATCTGAAAGGTACCACAAGTGGTTTTCTAGGACCTTCCTGGCAGCAACGCTAACCTAATAGTCACTAGACTCATATTGTCCTAGACCAATCCAAAGTAACAGATCTTGTTCTGGAGCTTCAGCAGCAAGTGGGTCTTTGTTCAAGCCTTTGCGTAAAACAGGGCACCAAACTTAAAAAATCAATGAATCTGAGTTTCTTCATGAATAGATCAGGTTGATCGCGAAAAATGTAGATTTTGATTGCATACAGTAACGTGGCCATCCAATGTGCATGGTGAATTGGCCCAGGGCTCTCAAGTGAATTATTGAAGACTGACTTCAAGGACAACCACTGTCAGCTCAATGAGCTCTTGGTAGTTGTCTCTGATCTCTGAATCTGACTTTCTTTCAGCAAACTGCTTGAGAAAACTGACGCTGTTTCATGGGGGCTGCAGTGCCGGATATGACTTCCAGTCCTCGGAAGTTGACACATGTCACACCTTCCCAGCAGCTTTAAATATTTTGAAGATTGGAATTTATGGAGAAAAGGTGGACTGCAGCACAAGGTGAATACTTTGGCTAAAATCAATTCCATTACATGATGACGGCAGGCCAACCACAAGAGCTCTCAGCTTATTTGTCTTCCAGCAGAACATATAATCCGTTGAAATGCCCAGTGTTGACAGACATTGTATCAAAGCTCAAGGCTTGAACCTTGTCTCTGTGAGTTTTCACAACTTCAGAAGAATATGAACGACCATGAATTCATTGTATTCTGTCCCAAAGGCTAATTTGGGCACAAAAAGGAGCTTATCCACACCACCACCTGAAATCAGCACTGGCAGGTGGTCTACATTTCCTGCTCCAAAGATCTTAGGCAGGGTCTACCCAACCCAGTGTAGTACCAGTGGCTAATCTGGTACAAATTCAGATCTTACAGCTTCAGCATGCTCTGTCCTGGCTTTCTTACGCACTCTGTTACGCGAAAGTGGCAGGGCAGAAGGATCACAGCCAAGCGCTGCAGCAATTGTAATGTAAAAATTCACTTCTGAAAACATGTCAGCCCTAAACACAGGAAGTAGGCACCATGACCTTCAACAAGAACTGTACACTTTTTTGTTCCAAGTACCAGTAAGTAAGTAAGTCTGATAACACAACAGAAACAATTTCAAGCTCATCTCCATGACAAATGTTGACCAAGTTATACGGCATCGAGATTTACAGCAAATACTACTATATGGTAATATTTATTTGTCATTGAGCACCATCTTCCAGTTGAAATAAGAAGCTGAAATTTTGTCTCAATAATACTATTGACAGGTGTAAAAAACTGAGAGGGTGGCCTGGTTTCTAGCTTGAACTTTATTTTTCTGGACCACACTAGTATGTATGTATGTATGTATGTATGTATAAATGTATGAATGTATGAATGTATGTATGTATGTATGTATGTATGTATGTATGTATGTATGTATGTATGTATGTATGTATGTATGTATGTATGTAGCTTACGTTCTTGTTATTACAAACTCAGGCGTCTTAGAGTCATCAGGAGAACGGTATCCTCTGCGGTGTTTACGACCATGGTGCATGCATGCCTTTGTATCTACGCGCATTGACTACTGCAATTCTCTTTTAATTGGGCTCCCTGATGTTCGGTGTCTCCTGTGCAATGCGTCTTAAATGCTGCAGCTAGACTTATTGCCCGCTTACCACGATACTCACACATCACCTCCTATATGCAAAATGAACTTCACTGGCTCCCTGTCCCGTTTCGAATTAGATTCAAGGTCCTTCTTCTAGTCACTAGATCCCAGTGAGGCTTAGCGCCTATATACTTTTCTGAATTGATGAGCAAACCAATCTCTTCACGATTCTCTCGCCCCTTCGTTCTACTGACCGATTGTTTGTACCTCGGTCGCGAACCTAATTAACTCAGCATCGGGCCTTTACCTTGGCTGGGCCTTCACTGTGGACTTAACTCCCTTCTGAGATCCGGAGCAGGATCCACGGGGCGTTTTCACCAGCTTCACTTAAATGTTTAAAGACCTTTCTTTTTGCACGAGCCTATCACGTTGAGAGCGCTTCTGAATAGCTCTGCTGCGAGGAGCATTACATTACGTATGCAACTATGCATCCATGTATGTATGTGTTTGTGTGCAACTGTGCATCTATGTATGTATGTATGCATGGAAGTATATGCATGTATGTATCTAAGTGTGCTTGCGTGTATCAATAAACCTAATATTAAAGCGCTTTTGAAGTACATCGCAAAAGCGCATTTTGGTAATCATCATTAGTTCAATCAAGTCATATAACTGTGCTATTAGGTTACGTTGTTGTTTCTGAAATTAATACCAAATAATTGCATTCGTCATAAGAATCAATCTGTAATACACTCGTAACATATTGTTTCATTTCTGCCAGTTTTTTTACTTACTACGGTGATAACGATTCGTTAGATTTCTGATCTGTAGAATCTCCTTTATAATACTGTGGCGTTTCTTATTAGGCTTAGGGCTATATGTTGTTGGGCCTAACAACATATAGGCTTAAGGTGAGCATAATGTTCAATGCCTTCCTTGTTCCTATATTGGGTTTTTTGGAAGTAGCTCTATCACTAGAGAATTTAACACACACACACACACACACACACACACACACACACACACACACACACACACACACACACACACACACACACACACACACACACACACACACACACACACACACACACACACACACACACACACACACACACACACACACACACACACACACACACACACACTTCTAATTGCACCAGAGTGGAGCCATTGGAAATCAGTTAGTAGCTGATGAATTGAGACCTATAGGCCTACGGCACGTGCGGTGCTAAGCATCACCGTTATAAGTCTCATTTCGCTTTACTGATAGCAGCTGAATAATTACTTTCTACTAGAATCTTGTAGGGTAGTTATCGGTTATTTAACACACGATTTGTTCAGTCTTCGTTTATACAGCCATGAAGTTGTACGATTCTCCTCCTGACATGACATCATCAGCAAGCAAAATAGAGCAACCGTTCTTCACAGAATCCATGACTTGGCCAGGAATACTGCAGTTCGTAGAAAAATTCGAACCTTAGACGTGATGGCGTAATCAATCAATCAATCAATCAGTCAATCAGTCAATAAACTAGACATTTATATAGCGCGCGCTCTTCAAGGTTACTATTCAGAGGCACTCCCAGTCCAACCTCGGCGAAAGCGAACAGCCTTAGGAGCAGAGAAGAAAGAAGTGGACGAGTCCCAAGGAAGAGACCACAATTCCAGAGGTAGCCCATTCCAGATACGGGACCGGCAACGGAGAATGCACGCTGTTGCATGGTTGCTGCGAGAGCGAAAGGAACATGTAAGTAACGAAAGGAACATGTAAGTAACGAAAGGAACATGTAAGTAACGAAATGAATTCATATAAGTAACGAAAGGAACATGTAAGTAACGAAAGGAACATGTAAGTAACGAAAGGAACATGCATGTAAGCAACGAAAGAACATGTAAGTAGAACATGTAATGATCACGAATTAAATTCCTGAATTAAGTTCACTTGGTTCGGTATGATTTTCTTTAGGTCAAAGTCACCACACATTTTAGGATGTGTCTTGATACAGGGGCCGATTTGCATTACGGATAAAAAAGTTTGATCGGTTGAAATAATTGAAGTAAATATGTGTATGGGAGTTAATTTCAAACGTAGGCTTGGCGTATTACGATTTGGGATCAGGGGCGGATCCAGAAAGTCTATCAAGGGGGGGCCAAAAAATTATACATACAAAGCACCCATCGTCTGGGAGAGGAATCAGTTTACCCACCGACCACCGAAAAATCTTTTTGCAATCCATCTCCCAAAAAAGTTGATGACTTTTTTTTAGTCATTAACCTTTTTTTATGTCTTCAGTATACATCTACGGGACCCACGTTGTACATTTGACTCATCCACGCCTACGGGGGGCCACGCCTGTGTAAACATCATCAAACGCCCAGTAACGCCTGTGTAAATAACGATAAATTTCAAATGGGGGGCCATAGCCGGATAAGCCCCCCTGGATCCGCCCCTGTTTGGGATTACCACTGCATGAATTCCATTTAAGTTGCATTCATAATGTAGCCTTTGAGCATCACATTAAAGCAACGGTCATAAGGTTTTAAAACGAGGCACAATGACCTGCCCTCATTTCTGACTCAAAACAAATTAAAGCAGCCAGTGAACCTCGTATTTTTACTTTTGTTTTTTGACCGGGCTTATCCTGGAATTTGGATTGGACAACACTTCTGTTTGTAGCGACCATCGACTGAGGCTTTGAGCATTATTTCAGTGACGATATAGAAATTCTTGGTTTGTATGATCCTGACACTTTCTGCTTGTTTAAATTTTCTTAAATTGAGTTGTGGTTTAGTCGATGCTGTAAGAGGAGATTGCATATAAGAGTGTGAATCATCTGAGAATCACGAAATAAAAAGGTAAAAAGGATATTGACGATTAAGAAATTTAAAAGAACTATCGTTAACATTAAAGCTGTGTTGTAATGTAGGCCTAAGGCATTGTATTGTACTGTGCTCATTGAGTTTGCTCTGTGTTATAGCTTAGTAGCCTTAGTGCATTCTGTTAAATTCAATCATAGAATATTGCACCGCACTTACGATTTAAATAACCAATTTAAGTCGTTTATAGGTTGAAACGAACCATGGTCGAATCATGAAAGAAACAAAAACACAAAAGAAATTCTAATAATGGAAATTGCCAGTGTGACATTTTCAATCGAACTTGCTTTTGGCCTATAAGCTTTTAGGACAGCAGCGAAATTCCTCGTAATGTTAAGAAATGTATCGGTCAGAAGAAGAGCGCAAATGTTGTGAGTGTTTGGTAATGTATTGTCCGAATGATCGCATCACAATAATTACATCATCGTTCCGGTCTCAATGACCTTGAACTCTGTCGCACTTAATAACCCAGATAGTGTAACTCACTCATATTGAGTCAGATATTCATACCGCGCTAATTGATAAATTCACCTGACATTGCATTAGCGAAAGTTCGAAGACCACAGCCAAGGCTAGAGTGGCAGAAATTCGATTAATGCACGGTCTGTTTACCACCTGGGTCGAGGCCCTCACTGAGTTATTCGACGTTTCGCACCTATTTTTAGAGGTTCTGACGTCAGTTCCAGTCATTTGAGCTCAGCTTTTGGTTCGACGTTCACGGATCGTGGTTTAATGCAGTTGATAGACGCTGAACCTCTTCTTCCAGAGAATCATCACGAATAAAGAACATCAGCTCAAGAACCAATTTTTAAACGTAAGAAGCATTTGAGTTTTTTCATCTCTAACCTATGAAAGGAAAGACAGTGAAAAGTGCATTCCAACAAATTACCCAGACCTAACGCAAATGTTTTTTCAAAGTTTTGTTTGGTTTGAATGGTTGATGTTAGAATCTGAGCGTCCTATACGAGTAAACATAAATTACACGCTTTTATATATCGACCGTTTGGCCTCGACGCTGTTCATCTTTCAACGAATTGATTGGGTGAGATCCTTCACCACCGCTGTCCATTTGTATGGTCCCTGTACACGGACTGTGCTAGCCTGAGATTTAAATCTTTAAAATAAGCCACCTCTCTAACACAGAGGCGCATGGGACACAGTCTACGCTCTAACCAGTGTAGCTAACTAGTTCAGTAAGTCATATCCTACCGGTATGCCTTCTAGGATATTTCCCGCGAACACAAGTGCGCCGTACATCTGAACCATTCACGTAATCAATTATACGTTATTGGTCCACGCATTTCACGCTTGGACCATATTTATATTCCATATTCCATTATGGATCGGTCGCTATAGCAAGCGAAATCTCTATGTTGAACTGCGCACGTTTGGATCGGCCATACGATCAGGTCTACTGGCTCATCATGATATCGTTCTCTATGTCGGTCTTTAGTCCCCCCCTCTCTGAAATTCTGCAACCGTTCCTTAGTCAATGCTACGCCAGCTCTTTGGAATGAACTTCAAAAAGATCTCCGCCAGTTTGCTCATGATCCTATCTCGCCTGTTAATTTCACCTCTCCTCTGCATGCACTGTCCTCCGCTGCTTTCCACTGACAACAGAAAACTGAAGTCTTCAAGCTGTCATATTATGCTGACTCTATTCCTGCGTCATCACGGGACCGCCATCATCACCGATTACCACCGTAGCAATATGCTGTTTCCTCGGCTTGACCTCCTCGGATTCTGACCTGGCACCGAAACTGACAAGGCAGCTTGGCTATTGCGGTCTTGAGTTGATAGGCCTATAGCGCTGGTGATAACCTAGTCTCCCTGACACGGCTTTTTCGGACATCGACCTCAAGGCATTCGGTGTAACTGACAAGGTGAACGAAACTCCTCTGAACTCGACTTCTGTTGTGGCGCTGAGAAATATTGGATTTACAGTTACATTACGTTTACATTTACACTGGAACTTAATTCTTAGTGTTGAATGTGATGCTTGATTTCATTTGATGACATTATTACATTGTTTTCAGCTGCTAAAGTTGCAAATGTTTTTCAGCTTTTTTCAGCTGTTTTTCAGTTGAAGGAAAACATTCGAAATTCGATTATAATTTTACGCTAGCTGGATGTTGTCGACAAACATTTGAAACAACCTTAGATAGTCCCAAAGTCCACCTCAAATGGCGTGGCACCCATTCAAACGGGCAAGCAGAGCCGTTTTAAGGAGTTTGGGGGCCCTAGGCACAATCCGCACAAAAAGTCCAGAAACCATAACTAACCTTAAATGTAACCCTATTTCAGCCTCAGTCTCTCAGTCTCAGATATAGAGTATTGCAGTAATGCATTGCATGTGACTATGTGTCATTTGTTAAATTTATTAATTACTAAACTCATACTAACACAACTAACACAGCAATCTTTGTACTACAAGTGTAAAATAAAAGTTTAGTTTAACATACGTTATAGTTTCCATTGTTAATTTGTTATATAAATTTAAAGTGAGGTTGTAATGAGTACAAGTTCTCTATAGCCTACATGGATTAACAGGAATCTCACTTTGTCACGACATTTTCTTACAAACATCGCTTTCGTGTTTTGCTCTGAGCAAAGTCTTTTCAACACATCTAATTCTATGCTCATGTTCATTCGTTTTCGCATCATATATACGGCTGCGAAGCTCGTTCTTGATTAATTTTAAGTTTTGAGACAGAACGTGCACCCGTACAGTTTGTCACCACCATTCTTACTGCAATTTCAACGTTTGGAAACGTTGATTTCAGATTGTCATTCTTTATCATGACATAGATTATTGACACAGATGGCACTGATGTTTTTGCAAATGACACTGACATATAATATTTTAGGTGTTCACATTCTGAAATTAGTTCGTGTTGGTCAAGATCTTGAGGATAGAACTTTTGGATGTTTGGCCAATCTTTCCAATTCAGTTGCTTCCTTTTTTCTCTTCACAGCCCCACCACAGTTGTAATTATTTATACTCACATAATTTCCACGCATTTTTGTGGATTGTCCAATAGTTCGGTTAATAAATCGTAGTTAGTGACAATTGGCCAAAAATGGCAAATCAGTTAACCGTGAACGACGGTGATAATTGACAATCGAAATCTGAATCTTCATAACAAAAAGGGTATACACTTTCAAAATAACCTAACGTTATACACTGGAGGAGGTGGAAATGAACTGACAAGAACAGTTTTAGATTTCGTTAAGTTAAATAAATTTGCCAAGTTCACTACCGACTCAGTACCGAGTAGGCCTACCAACATGCCGACATCTATTTATTCTATTAACTTTGAGAAATTTGATTTTTTTATAGTTTAAAGTTTAAAACAATTTAGAAAATGACTAGATTATAGGACTTTATTTAATATTAAAAATTAATGTTAACTTTTCAAGACATAAGAAATTCCTCAAATAGCGTTGTAAATGCATACAAATGGAAAAAAATATACAGCAAGCTGTGCGCCATCGCCGCCATGCGTTAAAATTATTGATTTATTTCAGTCTAATTTCTAAAGCGCTCTATCTTTTACCAATAATTATATTTACCTAAAAATGCAGACCGCAGTAGACGCCTGTTTAAAAATGTTGTATTGTTCTTACTTTGCTTTGCAGATTATTGTTACTTGTTAGAACATAGCTTATAATAGGCCTATTGTTATTCAAGATCTTAGTGGAGAAACCTTGATTGTTATGTTTCTGGGCCGCCGCGGGGCCCCTCTGTGGCGCGGGGCCCTAGGCATGTGCCTCGCGTGCATAGGCCTTAAAACGGCACTGCGGGAAAGCGGTGGTGAAGGATCTCACCCGATCAATTCAGTCGCTATAGAAAATCACGAACATTTATATTACATTACATTTACATTACAAAGCGTTAACGTTGTGCTCTATGCTTTGACTACTAATTATTTGCGCAGCACGCACACAGCATTGACCCTTCTGTACAACAAACCGATTGTCATGGCATTCCCGTCATTCCATGCTAAATACGAAAACGGCCTTCCCTCCCCGTGTATAATTAGTATGGGACCCCTGAGTGGTTAAATCCGGTTCTGCACGCAGTGCCGGTGTCCCGAGATATTCTATCCCCCCTAAAGCGTGTGCCCCCCGGATGGAATAAACCGGTTTAGAGTATCCGGTGGGATGAACCATTCTATCCCCCTCGTCATACGCATCACGATAGCCTCGACGAAATTCCAGTCAAAATCACCAAAAACAAAGTAAATTGATTTCAGGTCGACGTACAAACTAAAGATACGCAATTCAAAAATTTTATGTGTGCAATAAATCCAAACAGTACGACTGAATACACTTAGAAACCGCCAAAAATGCAAACTAAACCGAATACTCCATTTCGCTAAGGGGGATACGCATGTATGGGGGATACTCTATTTCGTGACACCGGCCTTAGGATTTTTCGGGCCCCATGCAGAGTATACTGTACGGGCCCCCGGGACACAAGTCAAATTGTTTTTCATTGCTAATCATTTTATTTTAGTAGCTTGTTAACAAGCACAATAAGTCATATTTAACTATATTCGAGAATTCTAGGATATAGGGGAAGTTGACTTTTATTTTTGTTGACAATAGAGAAGATTTAATCGAGACCAAAATATTATTATTAGGGTGTCTTGTTCGTGTTAATTTTCTGTGACAATTTCGTGCCCCCTAAGTTGCGGGCCTCGTGCGACCGCACGGTTCGCACGCCCCTAAGGCCGGCACTGCTGCACGAGAGTAGGCCTATGACTGTTTTGCTTTTTAAGTGGATGCACCGCATCATTATTTACTATGTAGCAACCCGACTGTTGACCTTTTGTGACATTTCTGGAGTCTTAATCGTAAACTCTAAATTTCAAAAGCGCCACTTAAAGCTAAGCGCAGAGCAACAGTTTATGTCTTATAGGGTGTCTTGTTCATGTTAATTTTGTGTGACAATTTCGAGCGCTGCATTGTTTTTTATAAACTCATAAACAATAACTATTCCAATTTATCGACTCATAAAGCCTAGCATTAGCTTCTGTGCAAATTGTGCAATCTCATACATTATCACCACTTTAACCATTCTTCGGAAAAACATGAAATTATATAAATAGAATTTCCAATCTCTAGCCTGGTGTAATTAATCATTGACAAGATGTACCTAGTTCCCATGCAGTGACTAAGGCATGGCAAAATAGCATTGACACAGATCTAAGGCGCAGAAGCCTTTTTTGAACAAAAATTAACATATAAATGCAAGCAATAAACTACCTGGAAATCATTGTAACTGAAAGCAATTTATGTCAAACGGTCAAACCGTTTTGGGATCAAACGAATTTCCGTAAGAAAACAGAAATTAGGTTGACCAGTCTAATTAGGTGTACTAATCCAGTTAAGTAATTGCGTGTTCTTTCGAAGTAGCCTATGGTAGAAGTTGTGATATTTTAGGAGGCACATTTCATCAAGATATCTCATATCAAAAATTACTTTCGCACATGAGATGAGATTCATAAAGACAATAATTACGACTACCCAAGAACTTGGCCACGATTAAAACAGCAAATCGATTTACAAAATCTGTGGCTGTTACGGAATTTACTTCATACATATAGGCTAAACTAACATGACAGAGGGGTTGCGTTCAAGGCTTCGAGGATCGTGCTTGTGGAAGTATTGAGTTTTGAGTAGTGAGACATTTAGCTCTCAGAAAAGAAGCTTCGTAATAAGTGGAAGCGGATGAAGGTCCTCCAACAACGTTTGTACGTGTGGCACAGGAAGTAACGTTTCTAAACTCCTATTATTGACCTACATTGTTAGTAAAAACGTCTGAGTGCCGGTAGCTTTGGCAAGCTACAATAGAGAGTTTTACCTAGGCAATGTAAACTTTGTCTGACAGAGTACGTTTTGCAGACGACTTGCAGTCCAAAGAGTTAAAGCTCAGTGTAGAAATAACGGTTGACAAGAATTATTACGTTTAACACATGGCGAAGTGAAATGAGGCCAAGGACTTGCCAAGATACTACAGACATTTGACGACAAGTATTACTTAATGGGATCGCGTAGACATTGTGCGTGCAATGTATAGACTAAACTCACTAGTTTACAGAGCTTAAGAAGAAGAAGAGCAGTCTCTGAAGCTAGCCCTAAGGCAGCCATGGGTATGAAGTCTTAACGACTTCACTTTCTTAGCCTCGGCATAAGAAGGCGGGTGGCCAGTCCTCTCCCTCGCCGTCTCATCTTCCCATCGACAATGTATGGTCAGTGTATTCATTATAGTTGAGTTAGAGCGCAGGTGGAACAGAAATCTCGAACCAAATGTCTGCACTGGTGGGAATTTAGACCCCCGACCTCTCGATCGACGGTCCAGCGCGCTAACCACTGCACAATCTAGCACCTCAACTTAAACATAAACAGCCGAACAGGCATATGACAGGATGACGTGGGTATACGCATTTAACCCTATTGTAGACCTACGATTTGGAAGAGTACGATAGGCAATGGACGCAGCAAAATTTTAAAAGGACAGGTATCGCTGTCTGAAAATCGTTTAAGAGACAACATTTGACATGGCCTGAAAGCGCTTAGTACAGCGTTTGACAGACACTGGCGGTAGGCTTTAACTCACAAGTAGACTCAAAGCTACTACATACGAATGCATGCCATTCTACCTGTTAGTGGCAGTCAGTCTGTTTACGAGAAGACTGTGCCTTCAGACGACCGTACTCGTCTGACCCCAGCTCTAAAGTAGCCTAACATAGTAGGCCTACAATTATACATGCGTGTATGCAGATAAAGGAAAGACGCAACACACAGTGTAGACTAGATGCAATTCAGATCACCCTGTGGAAGAATTTAATTGCGTGGTTATCGGCAGCTGCAGGATTTTAACTAAGTCAAAGATCTCTTCAAACTCTATTGCTACATACAAGGACGAAACATCAAGGTAAACTGTTCTGTGCAAAAATGTAAGAAAGTTTTCTTAACAATATTAATTTGTCTCTAGAAGTTTCATAAGTTGTGAAGCAATTCATCATCATTATTACGCATTTATTAAGCGCTACTATTAAATGACGAAGAATCAATCTATGGCGCTGAGCAATTGTGAGCGAAGGCCTGCTCAAGGTCCCTACATAGTAACCGTCTCAGAGAAGGCTCGAACCTGTGCTATCCTCGTTACACGGCGAATGTCCTAACCAATGGGCTACAATAGGACACACGCAGTAGAAATTATTAGAGTGAAATGACGCGGTCATAAAAATTCTGTTGCGGCAAGTGCAACTTTTATGAAAAACAACTTGAACAGCGAGGGTGAATGACCGAGAACGCGAACTTTCCACTCGAAGAGAGACGAAGCATTCGCATCAATGACATACGCATACAACACCGAATTTCAATGAGCCACTTATAAATGCAATCACCAGCAGCGCCTTTAGGTCAATCAAAAGTCAGCTTAAGCCGGTTTAAGTTCGGGAATTCTTAATAAATATTTAATATTAATAATGTTGAAATTCTAAGGTATCGTAACTACCTTAGGTAAATGATAATAATAACAAAAATACCAATGATAATAGTAATGATTCGAAAACACTTAAGTTACTTCTTACTTGCCAGCAACTTCAGCTACGGCTGTTACCGCGGCGGAGATGGCAGCTGCTGGAAAAGATGTTAAATAAATCCATTCCTTGCTACTCAGGAATTTGTTCCTCTGGCCTTTGGACCTCTTGTCCGCATCAGTAGCACTGGTCGAACATTCATTTCGGATATGGGACGCAATCTGACTCGCATTTCTGAAGACGCGAGAGATACTTGCCATCATTCTATTTCAACGCCTCTCGGAATAATGGAGCGTTTCAACGCCATTGGTCATCTCAATACCTTACCTTTGCCAGAAGACGTTCAAGATGTCATTAAATGTCTCCAGACAAGTTTTTGTCTCCTGAGGGATAATACTTATCTCAAGTAAAAAAAACTAACAAGAGCATAATATTGTATCATACAATATAATAAATTATTTGTCGTTATATCTTGCAGATGGTGACTTCAAAAGGTCATTCATCGGAAACTGTTGTCGATGTTGCTGCAGTTGCTGATGCTGAGACGAACATCGACACGACAGCATCAGGCACGTCATCGTCATCCTCAGATTTATCAGTGGCTGCTGCGCCAGAAGAAGTCGAGAATCGAAGATGCAGTTGTAAAAGATTCTGCAAACGAGCTCGCGAAGGTTGGAACAAGGCTAAGAAGGAGCTGCAGGAGCCAATCGAAGACATCAATGTCTACGGCAGACGATGCCTCAAAAAATCCTGCACACTGGACGCACTCTTGGGAAAATTTCCTATCACTAGATGGCTACCAAAATACAGGTATGTAATAGAATGTGGTAAAATATACTTGGACTTACACGCAGAGTAATTGATTAAAATCTATTATATAATTATGTGTAAATGAAGATTCAATAAAAGCCGACCATAGAGGGGCAGCTACGCGATCTCTCTGCGTCTATTAAGACCTCTTTGACCAGGACTACATTGCGCATGTTATAAATGACAAATTCTGATTATCCTGAAACCGGTTTTGCTTGTTTCCTGTCTTGCATTAAATTGGTGACTGGAAACTTTCAGATGGAAGCATTTCCAAGGTGATTTCATCGCTAGGGTGACGGTTGGCCTGACTATCATTCCGCAGGGTTTAGCTTATGCACAAATAGCCGAGTTATCTCCAGAGGTAAGCAGGTCTCTTTCTCTTCGTTTAACTGTCTTTGTCGCTTTATCTGCGCGTCTATCTATCTGTCAGTCTTTCCGACAGAAAAATGCACAGGCAGATACATAGACATACACAGCAGACCGTCATTCACATAAAGTTTCTGCAAGTTTCGGCTGCCGAAGCTTGACTTCCGGCACAATGTTGGTGACATGAATGATATCCGCATGCTGCATCTTCTACCATCTGCCTGGGAGTGTCTGTCGGTGAGAGTAACCGCGTGATGCGTACTTCAATCGGCTATCGTCATTCCTTATCCTCAATGTTACGCGGACCACTACGCCTAATGCTGACCATGGTCATGATTTGCAGTCTAAAAACACACATTTATATAGCGTTGTCTTAGGAAAACACATCGTAATTATTTCCTAAAGGAAAATACAAGACCAAGATTAAATAGGATGGTCTTCAAAGGCAGAATGGAGAAGAAATCTTCGGCTAGGTACGGATGACGCTGAAATGCACATTATCTCCTTAAGATAGGTTGCAGTACAACCGGCCAGGCAGCTATGCATCAGTATAAGGAACTACAACCCGATGTGTCTTTGCATCGCACCAGATGCTGCATGTATGGTATGTAGTTAGATATATGACCAAACTTTTGAATCTCATCAGTTAGCCAAACTCCAGAAGTTGTGTGATTCTAAAACGAGGAAGGCCCTTATAAATTAAATTACCATAGTTACCCTAGTGCGCCATAACCATGCATAAATCAGGGTAGAGGCAGCTTAGGCAGAAATCGAGTGGAGTATATTCCGGATCTGACGCAATGTCAACACTGGACATTGGGACATTTTGGTTGGACTTGTAAGGTGTGTGCGAGAACCCGCCAGCGCTGATGTTCAAGTTATCTTGGCCTTCATTTGCCTGAAGATAAACTAGTTCTCTTTTAATATTCGTTTTGACTACCACCTCCTTAGACAGCGTTGTGAGAATGTTCAATTGCACACATACTGTACCTCTGGAGACTCGGTAGTGACAGTGATCGTAAATTATTTCCATTGAAATAGGGTAAACAAGCAACAAACATTTACTTGAATGTCACCAGAAGACCAATGATGACATGTGGGCTAGATGTAAGCGAAAACAGGCCACGAAAGCACATCGCCTGACGTAGGCCTCTGGAGTAATGAATAGGCGAGGATTCAGACACCCACGGGCACGCTCCAGTAGGCAAATACATGTATCAACAACGGTAAATGGCCCGTTATACTAGCTCTATCTTTCAGTTATGATATTCTTAAACACACACTTCATAGGACCCGCAGAGTCATTTTGGGTCACCAAAGTTCTCAAATACTTGACTGTGAAAATATATACCTATTTTACTCTGATGCTTATTAAAATGAAGATCGATTTTTTACTCATTTCTGTCTTTCTAGTAAGATTACTTGCATTTCCGGCAATGCCGCCATCTTGATCGGAAACGAAATATTGATGTTTGCTTTCGTAATCGTATAGCATCGTAGTAAATTTGAATCTGATCAAACATGACTCCAGAATTAAAAAATGAAAAGTTGTAAAAGAAAATGCTTTCACAGAGAAGTAGAAGAATTTATATTTTTTCCACGGAGCTAATAATTCAGTGCCTGAATCAGCATATGATGCTCCCGCACAGAATAACTTCTGTCATAACCCATTGCATTGTGAAAATTGTGACAAAAAATTCCAGAACAAAGCCCACGAATCGAAAGTTCAACAACTTAAAACTGCGTTTGCCAACAAAGAAATCTTGGATCAAGTCAATTAATTGCCTTTTCAAACATTGCCTGCAATTTGATACGTATGTGACAGAGATGGATTGCTGCTATATAAGCAATGCAAACTAGTAGGTTAATATATACTGGGCGTGATGTAGACGAATGCATTGAGAAAGTCGAGTAGCAAGTGACCGATTGACCCACAGTCAGAAAGTAGACCTTCCAACGAGCAACAAGGATGAAGACAGACAGGGACAGAGAGACATACTAACAGAGTACCAAAGGAACGTACAGACACATTCACTTAGACCAGCGGTTCCCAAACTTCTCTGGGTCGCGGGGCACTTGTGAATATCTTGGCAGTCTCGGTACCCAATGTGTAAAAATAAGCATTGTGTACTAAAGTTTGCTTCGTAAATTGGTATCAAAATATGCGGATTTACGTCCAGAGCTTGAACATTTAAAGCATTAAAAGGAAACTTAGGTGAAAACTGTTACAAATTTATTGCAATCCAGCTAGTTATAGCCAAATTATAGCCAAATGTTGTTGCTGCAAAAAATAAATATTTCTCGAAACATTTGGTGACCCACTTGCCAGAGCTTCGCGACCCACTTTTGGGTCGCTACCCACAGTTTGGGAAACTCTGACTTAGACAGATACGGAGACATACGAATACACATGGAAGAGGGTAGCCAAGCATTCAAGACGGACACGTTCTAAGTTTAGTCAGCAGTTAGAGGCTGAATGTAGACGCTGCTTGCTAGATGCAGATGTGCTGATGGGAGGCCAGTAGCAACACAGGTAGGCTAACCCACACCACCGGTGTTCGCCAGATATAACTTTTAAGGACATGGAAATCTATACCAACTCGTTATAGGTTGATAGCCTAGGCTGGAAGAGTGGAGGAAGTGATCAGGGAGGATGAGATAGCTGGGCCCGAAGAGAAGAGAGATAGCCAGAGGTTTTGGGCAGTTCAGTTCTGGCAGTGCTCGCATTATGACGCTTGCTAGAATGCACAACATTCGGGGCGAGAACTGACTCAGACAGACGTGAAGAATAATGTCTAATACCAACTAGATAATATAGCAGTTGTCTCGTGTAGAATAGACACTTAATTCGTTGTAAGCTACGTCGTAATCGTCTTCGTAGTACAGCTCAATGACTCTGTACGCATTCGAAAGGGTATAGGCTGCTCGTTGCACTGACAGTCTTGAAGACAATGACAATAAACGAGAAAAGGAACATTCGTGTCCAGTGTTGGTCGGTAGTCATGTCAGTCACAACTAGACGACAGTGAACTATCCCATATATTTATGAACAGCTCTTATGGTGTCATCTCGACCGAATAGAAAATAACCATACTATTTATACAATTAGGTTGTCATTACGTATTCGGAAGTTTGCCATGGTAGCCTCGAGGTTATAATAAATATTGCAACTGCATGTATGTAAATCTCCTCATTGACAAAATAGACATATTGATTAAACGCTTCTGAAGGTGTCTGAGAACTAGCGTTAATAACTTGAAAATTTGCACTAGTTTAATGAATGTCTCATTGATCGGTGCAGAGATCGAAAGGTGTTTTTGGAATTGGTTTTCAGAAATGGCTTGGTCTTAAGAAAGTACCTCGTGATTTCATCTACGATGTCCAAGGGGTTTTCAGAAAGCTCCCAGAAACAAGGTTGACTGCACGTATATGTACATGTTAAGTTCTGTACAAATCCGGTAGGCCTATATTAAGACTAATAACTTTGGCGCATCAAAAGTGAGTCATTTATTAGGAATATATTTATATATATATTCTGCCACTTAATTCGCATCATAGCTCATATTTTACTTTAACGGTGAACTTGATATCGTTGTGCAACTGCTTAATGTGAATCTGAGACTAATGCAAACGTCCGTTTCTTTGTCGCTAGATTCACGCCATGTGCAGTATGACCAGCAATCGGTAGACGTCGCCGCAGCATAGGTCACCGAAATATTAAATTTTACTTTAGAGCCCGTCATCTTTGAGTGCATTACAGTGTGACAATTGTAGAAAAAAGACTCTGATGAGTTTGATCCATTTGGAGTCGAATATTTTATCCGTATTTTGCAGACTGTGAAAATTCAAAAATGCAATAGAAACCTTAAACTTCTTAAAATGATGACATCACCAAATTTATTAATATACAATTCACATGGTCACAAATCTCACAGCAAACTAGAGCATTACTATATTAGTAACCCACAAAGTGAATTGTGAAAGAAAATGTTAAAATATATGCACAATATTATCAAACTAGCACAAATGGGGGTTGGAAACGACCCCTGGGGTGTGCAACGAAGACTTAACTGGGGGTCCTAAGAAAGACTAGGGGGTTGAACCCCGACAATTCTCACCCTGGTGTCATATATGATCGTAAATTGAGCGCTTCTGAGTGGCCTATCTTGAAGGGGCGCTATATAAAAACTCCTTAATAATAATAATTAGCCCGCTAGATGGTGTGCGCGTCACAGAGTGCACTGCTTTGTAGTCTGCGTTGCGGCAAGTAAACGGCAGATTCATACAACATTAATGAAAAATAACGAATGTTTCCAATTGCCTCGTAGACTCTTGTCTGCATTGAACCTATTTCGGAGGGGCCAGGGTTGTTGCGCATACACTTGGTCAAATGGGGGACAGGTCATCGCTCCGTCGTGCAGACTGCATAGGCCATATTGTCTGTCCGCAGACTCTCTTCGATGGTCGACTACTGGGTCTTCATCTTGCTAATGATAACAACGACGCTTCCAACTGAGTGGACACGAACGCATACGCTAGAAGAATAATTCAGTGTAATGATGCAATATTGTTGGAATGTGTAACTATCGGAAAACAAAGTGACAGACTTAGAGTTATGGATTCACTTTACTGGGTGTGTTACCTTGTTGTGGTGTGTAACTATCGGAAAACAAAGTGACAGACGTAAAGTTATGGATTCACTTTACTGGGTGTGTTACCTAGCGAAGCAACCGTACCCATAAATTATTGATGAGACTTGTGAGGGCCATATATGGGTCAAATATAAGATTACAAGTCCTGTGTGGGTGTATAAGATGCTGCACATGCATGTACAATCCTGGCTTCAAAAGGCAAATATTTTCGTATTGCCAATGGAGTCATTGTAAATCAACCATACTGACATCGGATTAAACAAACCGGTTAGATTTATACAAACTATATACCTTTTGAAGCCGTGATTGTATACACTCATGTGCAGCATCTCAAACACCTACACTGGAGTTGTAATTTTATATTGGACCCATATATATATATATATATATATATATATATATATATATATATATATATATATATATATATATATATATATATATATATATACATATATATATATATACATGTATAAATGACCACGCTGGTAAGGATAATATAGAACCGTGAATTCATAGACCATGTTTGGTACTAACTTCGTGTCATTTTGGCAGTTTTCAAACGTGCTTTTTGGCAGACTTAATTCGGTAAGTTTCTAGGCATTCTAAAATTGTGAGATTTTGCTCTGAGAATTCTTTGTCTAGGTGCAAAGTTTTTAATTTCAGATTATGGGACTTTCTGATGGGACTGGCATGCATGTTGGTTTTGTTTGGAATGAAGGTTAGCAAAACTAATAGACAATAGAGGCCCACTGGGCTACCATTTAACATAATCACCCATATATAAACACACATACATACATACATACATACATACATACATACATACATACATGAACGAATAAGCACGAGAATATATCTAATTAAGCAAATTTAAAAAAAATTAGCATAAATGTTCACAAGATTACCCACGTATAACTATAAATATATATTAACATACGCAGGTATAAAATATGCATGCATACAGTGAACTGCATGCTAATCGTTTACTGTAGACCCGGTTTATTGTCAATTGAAAGTAACATTTGATGGACTATACAGAAGTAGAGTATCGTACGTTTTGGCTCTGACTGGATCCGTAATTTAAAGTAGAACCTATTCTTACCTGTGATAATTCTGACTGTCCAATTTAGATTTCTTAGCAAATGAAGTTGAACTAGAAAGGCTACAGTGTTGGAGTGAAGACACTGTGGTAAACGTAAAAGAGAGTGGTCGCAAGGTCAAAAGGTCATTCCGGTAAGGCGAAATACGACAAAAGCAATAAAACGAAGGACATCTTTCTAGCATACCATCTAGCATTGACACTCAGCGACCACAGAAGAGTGGAGAGCTGAATGGGAGTCAGGTGAAGATGGTCACGTGCACACCACCAATTAAGTAATGCACAAAACTGTAAGTTATTGTTTCAATTTCGATTGGGTTTTATACGGAAGATTTACAGCGGGAGTAAGGTGTGGTGGCAAGTCTTCAAATGAAAATTAAGGAAACGTTTATTTTTTCTTTCAGAAAATGAGGGAGATCAGATGGGGGAACGCTGAAAGAATGTCGCGGGCAAAACGCGCCCTTAAATATGTTGTCTGGCTTTCAACCACCGGTTTGCAATACATACATTGGTCTATTTATGTAGCACTATCATCGTCATTTCTCTGACAGCATGCCAACATGGAGTTCATATAAGACTCATAATTCCAGATGGGTCCCGTATAAACCCATGCTGGTCCCAACTAATTCCCATGGAAATGCTAGCAGGGTTGGTTCCCAACAACACTCGTATTAGGCCTATCTATTTTGTCAAGACCAACACAATTTTTTTTATTGTTTTCAAGGTTAATGCGATGACTTTCATTTGCACCAAAGTGGAGCATGTAAATTGATTTTTCTATGGCGCACTTCCTTAGACTTTTAGCTAACGGCGTTGCGACTTCTTTAATTGTATTGTTATGGAGCAATAAGTCTTGTCTAACCTTACGATAAGTCTAGACAGTTTCCTTTCTTTCTTGAGCAAGTAGTGTTGCTGGATATTGGATGAAACAAGTGTAGTCCATACTTAATACTCTAGGCGTAAGCAAAATATTTCTCTGCCTCTACTCTCTCACTAGAGAAAACATAAACTTTTGAGGAAATTTGAAGGTAGCGTTATAATCATTGCTTCTGTTTCACGTTACAATTCTTTCGAACAACTTTCAAATTACAGGTATTCACTTAATTGTTTGTGATAAACTCGGCTAAAGAATACCGAGTGGAGACAAGTGGTTAACAAGCTGAATAACTTAGATGTGCATTAATTCCTGTCCTTTGTTTGTCGATTTAGCGAGGAATGCCATAGTTGTTGTGCTGGCGAGTGTCGTAGCAGCCATTTTCCTTCAGTACAATATGAAGCCATTCTATCTGACCGGAAACATTAAAGCTGGTTTGCCACCGTTCAAGGCTCCCAGTTTCACCCTGAAAGTCGGAAATTATACGCAGTCTCCCACCGAAATACTGGCTGTAAGTTAGAGTTAACCTATAGGTTGAATTAGTAAAGTGGTGAGAAGGTCAATTAGGCTAATACTTGAACATTTGGATTATTATAATGAATGAATAATATAAGATTTATGTGCTAGACGTCAGTAGGCCTACTCGAATTAATCGACGCTAGTCGGATTATTTCTGTCTTATATTTATGTTAAAAACGTCCTATGCCAGCGTAATTATCGTAGGCCCTACGAGTAAAAGTGATCATTATATTTCGCAAGGATTTCGTGTATACGCTACATTGATTGATATTTATGTGAATCGATAAATCTCACTTTGTCATAGAGGTACTTTACTGATTACAGCCTGATCTGCATCACCAGTAGGGCCTACCATCATTCGAAATCATTATTGTAAACTCTAAATTTCTAAAGCGCTGCTCTAAAGCCAAGGGCAAAGCACCAGCTTATTCACGAGCTCTGAACTTTTTCACGAGCGCTGACCTTACAAAGTCTTACCTTACAAAGCTTCACCTTCTGCTGATTAAAAGTTTGTTTTCTTTGACTCGCTAGAACCTTGGACCTGGACTGATCATAATTCCTATTATTTGCCTGGTTGAAGCGATTGCCATAGGAAAAGCTTTCGGTGAGCAACCAATCTTAACATATATGTCGCTCTGTTTACAGTTTTCCAGTCAGCCTTCTGGTGTACAGAGTTATACCAGTAATTGTCATGATCCAAATACAGTAATTTTAGGGCAGTAAATAATGCCGATTGACTCTCTCAAGAGGCGTCATAGAATTTTCTACAGCTAATAACTGCATTAAGATGATGATGACGACGACGACGACGATGATGATGATGATAATAATAATAATATTCGTTTATTGATTCAAACTGACAAGTACGCAGTAAGATTATATGATATAGTAGTAACAGACGATAACAACTTAAACAGGAGTCTGATTTAACTGTGCGGCAGCCATGAAAGGCGCCCATAAGTCCTACTGCTCATTTTACCGTCGCCATCTAGGGGATGGAAGGCGGGATCTACCTTCTAGGGCTAGCGGGCATCGAACTCGTGTCCTTCTGATCTGCATGCCAGCATGTTACCATTCAATCACCTCCTCACCCCAGAAGACGATGACGGTAACTGTTCATCACCAAAACGATGATGATTTCTTCCTTAAACAATATTGATTCAAGACTTTTCCGAGAAAATGTGTTTGAATTTTATATCGTTTATGTTACAAAGGACGCAAATATGGATACACGATCGAAGCCAATCAAGAACTGATGGCTGTAGGTAAGGTTTCTACAGTTTCAAGAAGCACTAAAATCGTAATTGTTTAAAATTATTGGTCTGTAGATGTTAAGTTATTTTAAGTTGCGCTACAGGGATCATGCGTATAAATTATATATAGAGCTGCTTTATCGTGCAATTATGTGCGTCAATCGTGCCTGATATATGTAGTCAAGACTCAGAGAAAGCTGTAACCAAGCAGTTTATGTGGACCTAGTGCTACAGGCGAAAAAGACAATCCGATAAAGGACCACTGGAAAAAGAAATATTGCGTCCTAGTTTGTCGTAATAGTTTGAGATTTTGTTGTCACCATTATCAACAATAAACCGTTCATAGGTATATTCCATGCGCCAACTGTTACTCCGGATCATCCTCACAAATATCGGTTTTGGCAACGGATCTCACCCTACATCTGCCTTGAATAACCTGATTGTTGAATTTACAAGTTTAGACCACTATACTAGGTAGACCTATCAATACCCAAATACGCACACACATCGGCCTGAGGGTCGATAGGACATATCGACCCTCAGGCGATGAACACCTGCGGACTGTGCCAGAGATTTCCGGACATTGCGTCCTATATCACCAATGACGGACTGCTGGGCGTTGATATAATCTCAAACGTTGCCGCCTCTCGTCGCGCCACATTACTGACCTCTCTTGGTTCAGGAGTTCGGAACACGGTGTCACCTGTCAGCACAGGATAGGGTCACTGGTGATTTTTCTAGTTATCTGTGCATGGGTTTGCTGCCTTACATTCTATCTGTTTTTGATGACATTTAACATAATTTATGCTGGCGTAAGCAGCGTTTTTGTGAGGCACTTAATATAGACGTGATATTAAATGTCTACATAAATTAATAACTGACAAGACGTTTTATTTTACAGGAGCTGCAAATATCGTTGGATCGTTTGTCGGAGCTTATCCAGTCACAGGAGCCTTTTCGAGGTATATTCTAGTTACTACTAATAGAGCTTTTTCATTTTTTTCAAACATTTCCAGAGGCATTTCAAGCGAAATATTTTCAGTAATATTCCGATTAGAGTTTAACTTGGAAGCTGCACACTAAAGGGTAACTGCAATCGTATGCTGAGTTCGGCTCCTCAGGTTTCGCTAAATGCAGCAGAGGGATTCATGAATGGCAGCACGCATTCATTCATGCTGTGACTGCGTGGGTGATGGATAATATACGACACAAAGAAAACAATTTTATTCATGAAAACAATAATAACGACGAAGATATTGATTGCGATTAAAGTTTTGCATTGTTGAATTAGTCTTTGATAAACTTGATTAAATGCTGTCAATGTTTCTAGATCGGCGGTCAATGCACAAAGTGGTGTCAGGACACCAGCCGGTGGTATATGGACAGGTGAAACAGATTTTCATTATTATTTCTCTACTTTAAAGGTGCAGCATGTATATGCTTCTTTGTCAGTCTAAGAATGTGCCATTTGATTTGAGTTTTAAATTGCAGATTTGTATATTTATTTATCTATAGATTTCAACGGAAACTTTTTCCTGCAAATTTTCATCAGATATATTTATTTGAACCTGGAAATGCATAATCATTATATTAGATATTGCAACAAATGTCGCACAAATGTCCGCGCACCAAATCTGTGAAACTCCTTGCCCACTGAGTTAATTTCTTTGCCTACTGTATGCAAGTTTTAAACACAGTTAAAGCGGTATTTTAAACATACAATAAATTGTTACCGCAATGTAGGTATAGTTCATATGTCTGTGTGCACTGCTGCATAAGTATCACCTTGCACATTTCTTTACTGGTTTACATTCATGCTTTTTGATTGTCAATGTTACTGAGTATGGAACTAGAAACGAGGATGGGGCGATCTTGCCAGCGGAACAATAGTGTTCCTTTCGGGTTTGCCCGTTGACACCCGTGAACTAATACTATGACAAGTTGTAACGCGAACTTGTATGATAATGAGCAATAAAGCTTATGAATGCACAAAAGTGCAATGGTGTAGTAACCTTTAGCATCAGTTTTGATTCCAGGTGTGCGCAAAAAGAAATGCTCTGGCTTTTGTATAGTTTCTGAGGAAAGGTTGTGTAGTCTTGGATGACTACTGTTCCGATTGTGATTCAGCTGGAGTTGGTTAACTTCTGGAGCACAGGACTATATTGCTTATGGCATTCGTCATTACTCTAAATCTGTACGCTAAACTGTGTCCTTCCGAGCTTAAGACTTGGTTTAGTCTGATTACCCTCATAAGTCTCAGGATTAAACGCCTCGAAAAAAATTGGCTTCATTTGGAACTAATTGTTGGTTTGCCGATTATGGTAACCTAATAAGGTGTAGTATTTCTGTGGCTCTGATTTTAAAAATTGAATCTGGTTTGCGTAACTCCAATTTTAAGACAGCCCTCTTAACAATGAATCGTTGTTTTATATATTGTATCCTGTATTGCGTTTTGCATTGTGTATTGTTCTTGTTTCATTTCAGCTGTCTTGGTTCTGCTGGCTCTGGCTTTCCTAACTCCTCTCTTCTACTACATTCCGGATGCTGCCTTGGCTGCTGTCATCATAATGGCCGTCATCGACATGATAGACTTCAGCCTTCTCAGGAAGCTATGGATAATCAAAAGTACATTGACATCTTTTTAATATGTCTATTCATGGGCGTCCGCAGGAATTTTTTTAGGGAGGGGCAAATATTTCTGTGGGGCAAAATTTTCTAGGGGGCAAACTTTTTGTAGGGTAGCAAAATGACGTTTTTATATAGAATAACTGACTCACCTAGATGATTAAGTGTTTTTAGCATTGAAAATTGTGTCGGGACTGTTTGAATAATCATAATAATCAAAAGATTTTAGTTTTGTAAATCCAGGGCCAAATGTCCCCCTTACCCCCTCCAGACGCCCATGTGTCTATTGAATGTAACTGGGTTAATGTCTCTGGAACAGACTAGATGCAAGGTAAATAACCAATCTGTTATCAGACAGTCGACTAAGTTAACCACTCAGTCTAGATAAAGAAAAACAATTCCATGACCATGACTTTCTGTGTCATGCATTTAAAAAGGCAGAAATGTGTTGATGATAGGTTCTATTGTGAAGAGGCTTGTGTATTTACATTAGCAAAATTAATGAAGCTATACGTGTATAAAATATCAAGTGGACATCACTTCATTCGAGGCGCTATGCCTTGCTATTTCTACATCCCATGGACCATCAACTCTTCTGGCTCTCTACAGACCTGGCTCTGCTCCTCTAACCGGAACATTTTTTGATGAGTTTTCATCTGTTCTGGAGAGTCTAATCACAAGAAACAGTCAGCTGGTTATTTTAGGTGACTTCAACATCCATCTTGAAGACTCCTCAGACCCATCTACTCTACGGTTCCTTGATCTGCTTGCTCAGTTTGGTCTCCGTCAGCATGTAAGTGAGCCCACTCATGTGCTCGGCGGTATCCTTGATCTGATCATCACGTCTGACGAAGTATCTGTCTGTGATCTACACGTTCACCCGACGACTTTGTCTGATCACCAGCTCGTTGAACTAACTCTTCCCTTCTTGCATCTGCAACCCATACATGCCATTCGTATGGTGCGTGGCTGGAAGATCCTTGACTATCAAGTATTCCGTGATGCTCTTCGCTGCTCAAAACTTGCTTCTGACTCCTCTTCACTGGATGTCTTGTCGGTGGCTGACCTGTTTGACCTTTACTCCACCACCATGAACGAAATACTGGATAAATTACTACCTCAGCGGAGGGTCAAAATGCGCATGCGACCACTTGCTGTGTGGTTTGACAGCGAGTGCCGCCAGTATCGTCGACGTACACGCTGTCTTGAAAGACGCTACCGTCGCTCGAAAGATCCGGCCGACCACCTGACGTGGGTGACTCAACTCCGATCGCTCCATCGTCTATATCACCGCAAAGAGGCTGAATTTTGGGAGAGACTCGTCGCTCGAGATGAAAAGAACCCAAAACGTCTCTGGTCTTCCATCTCGGGACTCCTGGGCCGAGCCTCCCGTTCGTCTTCCTCTCCTGCGTTTTCGGCCAATGATTTCCTCAGAATGATGACAGAAAAGATTGCGGGCTTACGTGCTTCAACCGCTGACTCGCCTCCACCTGAATTCACACGCACGGACTTCAAGTTTGGTGACTTTCGTCCCATCCTTGAGGCTGATCTTCGACGTGTTCTCAGCTCTTCAAATCAGAAATCTTGTGAACAGGACCCGCTTCCTCCGTTTATTCTTACTAATGTTTTGGATGATGTTGTCCCATTTTTGATATATTTGTTCAATAGGTCTCTAGCAGAGGGCCATCTCCCTCCATCTCAGAAGCAAGCTATTGTCTTCCCTACCCTCAAAAAACCTAATCTTGACTCACAAGTATGTTCTAACTATCGTCCTATTTCTAACCTTTCTTTTCTCTCTAAAACTCTTGAGAGACTTGTCTCGCTTCAACTTCTGCCCTATCTTGAACAGTCTGGACTCCTCCCTTCTAGTCAATCAGGGTTTAGAGGTCACCATTCTACGGAAACTGCCCTGCTGTCCCTTCTCTCGGACATTTATACTGCCATTGACAGGTCTCATTTGACGCTTCTAGCACTCTTTGATGTTTCCTCGGCCTTCGACATGGTTGACCATGAAATCCTACTTCAACGTCTTGAACTATCTTGTGGTCTCAGTGGTCTCCCTCTTCTTTGGTTCAAATCTTACCTCTCTGACCGTACTCAGAGGATTGTCCTTGGTGACTCCAGAACTGCCTGGGTTAGAGTTGAGTATGGTGTCCCACAGGGTTCTGTCCTTGGCCCCATTCTGTACTTACTCTACACAGCGGACATTCCTTCTATATTTACTAAACACTTTACCTCTGGTCACCTTTATGCAGATGATGTTCAGATCTTTGTCCAAGGCCCATCCTCTCAGCAGATCTCCCTTGTTGGATCCATTGATTCCCTGTCACATGATCTCCACTCTTGGATGTCATCAAATCGACTTAACCTTAACTCTTCTAAGACCCAACTGATCTGGTTTGGCACTAAACAGCAACTTTCTAAACTTGATATCCCACTTCTGTCCTCAATATACCCTGCTTTTTCATTTTCATCCAGTGTTCGGGATTTGGGTGTCACCCTTGATAGTACCCTCTCGTTTTCTGAACACCTCTCCCACCTGACACGTTCCTGTTTCTATCATCTGAGGCGTTTGAGGGCTGTAAGAAGATCAGTTTCTCCTTCAGTGTTTACTACTATGGTCCATGCCTTCATTTGCTGCCGCATTGACTATTGCAATTCATTGTTTGCTGGGCTCCCTAAAGCGCGCCTTTCATCTCTGCAGTCTGTTCTGAATGCGGCTGCCAGGCTCATTGCCCGTTTTCCTCGCTTCTCTCACATAACTACCTTTATGACTGATGTACTTCACTGGCTTCCTGTTGCTTCCCGCATCCAATACAAGGTTCTTCTCCTGGTCTCTAGGACTCAACTGGGAAAAGCTCCTAAATACCTCTGTGACCTAATGCGCAAACCTCTATCTGCTCTGTCTTCCCGCCCTCTTCGGTCTGCTGACCGCCTTGATCTGCTTGTCCCTCGCGCAAGGACTTCGATGGCTCAGCATCGTGCGTTTGCCATCCTTGGCCCTTCCCTTTGGAATGAACTGCCCCCCTCTCTTCGTAGCAAGATTTTGCTTGGGATCTCGCCTTCTTCTCTCCGCTGCCTAAAGACCTTTCTTTTCCCTCGGGGCTGACACGCTGGGAGCGCCTCTGAATAGTCTATGCTGTGAGAGGCGCTTTATAAAAAATTATATAAGATAAGATAAGATAAGATAAGATACTATGGTAGACTATGGAACTGGTAACTAATCTATATGCCTCGATGACAGCCATGTTGTATAAAACTTGAACTTCTTGCATTATGCATATCACCACGTGCTATCAGGCCTGTAGTACCACTGAGGAGTTTTCCTTCAAGACGCATCACAAAGATTCACGCCTACACTTTCGAATGCATTACATGCAACATACGTTAACTGGATACGTTTCCTTTAAAAAACGCATAGTATTTACCTAAATCTTGGCTAGAATAGCAACAGATCACTGATGCAATCTTCTGACTGTTTTTAGAAATCGATCTGATACCTTGGATCGTAACATTCATCTGTTCGCTGTGTATTGGAATCGAGGTAAACTGCCTGAATCAAAACTAGGGCCTACTTAATTTGAAGTAGACCCTTTTGCACACAGAATGAGGGAAAACGCATCCTAATTAGGCTAAGCAAGGTTGCCTCTTCGTAAAATAACCCTGACTAATCAATAACGGAAACGGGGTTGGTTCTTGGCTTTTTGAGAAAGAGTTCTGCATACTTTAAATTTGTCAGGCTATAGATTAGTTCCTATGCGACTACTTTAATTCACGCAGTTATTAGTTTATAGGTTGTAAAGAGGCTGCCAGGACTTACATGTATTTCGTTGAGTAACGTCTATTGATGAATCTCATAAGCAGCACATGTCTTCTTCTTTCTTTATGGCTTTGGCGATGCCCCATCACGCAATAGCCGCTCATCTATGGTGAGTCTCCACTTCTCCCTGTCCTGTGCTCTCTGTGTAGCCTCCTGCACGGATAGGCCCATCTCCTTGCAGTCCTCTCGAATCCCATCAATCCATCGCAACCTTGGTCTTCCCTCCTCCGCTCTCCGTGTACGTATCCGTGTAGTGCTATATTCGGGTATCTTTCATTTCACATTCTTGATATATGGCCGAAAAAGCGCAGTCTCCTGATCCTTATCCTGTCCACGATGTCCTGCTGTATATTCAATCTGCTGTGTATCTCCGTATTTCTTATCCTGTCTCTTCTGGTGACTCCCACTATCCTTCGTAAACATACCATTTCGAACACCCTCAGTCGTCTTTTCTGCACCTCCTTCAATGTCCATGTCTCCGAGTTATAGGCCTACAATAATGCATTTAGCACAAGTGTCTCATACACCTGTACTTTGGTGGTCCTGCTAATTTCCCTCGCACTCCACACTTTGTGTATTGCCTGTAGTATTCCTCTTGCCAACCCAATTCTTCGTTCCACATCCTTCTCAGATTCGCCCTTTGCGTTGATATATCCTCCCAAGTATACGAATCCCTCCTTTTGCTCCAGATTTTGTCCATCCACCTCAAGTTGAAACTGGGTGTCCCCCCTTCCAAGGATCTGACTTTCTGTCTTTTGCACATTGATGCTCATACCCATTTCTCTGCTCACCAGTGCTACTCTCGTAGCAGCAGCAGCAGCAGCAGATGTATGGGGTGTCATTACATTCATACAGCTGTCCCTAGGCTGCTCCCTGTTTTCTTGTTTTGTCTTATAAAGTGTCCAACTAACATTTTCCATTTTCAACTGATCCCTTATCTTTAAAATCTCCATTCTTCTTATATCCTTTTCTATCGATTATTGTTTCTCATCCATCCGAACTACACTTCAAACCATTAATTTCTCTAATTTCTTGCTTAAGTTTCTTCTCATTTACCATTCTTACTCTTGTAGAAAAATGTTTGTTTCCAGTCCCTAATATAGAAGAATGTTTGATCTGCTTAATTTCAATTGCCACTTATTTATTAGTTTTTTTTGCTGTTTCTTCTTCGCTGCTTATCTTCACAATACTTACACTGTTCATACCTGCATTCTGTATTCTGCGAGACCATATTCAGGTTATATTCGTGTAAGTGAAGGTAATTTTATATTTCGTTTTACGTATCAGGTTTCTGTTTTATTCGACAGGAAATATCAGCATCGGTTTTGATTACCTCAATGACAAATAACACAGTTACAGTGATTAGTGATCTAAGCATCGGTTTTTAAGTATAGTAATATTTGAAGAGCCTTTCGACAATGTCCCAGTTCACTGAATATCACAGTGGCTAAATGTAGTGCAAATTTTAAATGTTTCTCAATATGTAGCAGGGTAGCTTCCATGAAGAATAAATTTCTAATCATACACCAGAGTTTTTGAGGACGTTAGTTCGTCTTTTGAAAGCCATTCAAAGCAGTTTCGAATGGTAAATGAAGCTGTTTGTTGTTTTCAGTGGGGAATCATAATCGGCATTGGACTTTCGCTTCTTATCCTTTTATATCCATGGGCACGACCAAAATTTCACGTGAGTGTTGTACGAATGTACTCTGTCTTTAGAAGTAGCCAATGGCTACTGTCCTATATCTAGATTTAACCGAACGTAACTTGATCAATATCATCTTAATTATTTCAGAGGACAGCTATGCCTATATTAACGAAACAGAGATCTATCCTTATGACTAATCTGTTTATAATCTTACCCAAAATACCAGCATAGTGACATTGTCCCAAAATACTGTCATAGTGACAGTCACGTTCGTTGGCCTACATTGGATCGTGGCTTGCCACCAGCTACACTAGTGGTATTACTTGGGCCTTCTATGGACTAATGAACATGGCTGTTTGTAGGCTGTTATCCTGCATTTTTAGAAAGATCTGGTTTCGATTGACTGAGTTAATACAAACCTCTAGCGCTACAAAAATGAAGAAGTCAACTGAGCTTAACACTGAGCTAAAACGTGTTTTAGGTAAATTTTGTCCAACTGTCGAATGACAACATGATTGTGATGACCTTGAATCAAGGTCTCGTCTTTCCAGGAATCGAACACTTCAAGGACAAAGTCTACTCCAAAGCCCTTTCTGGTAATAAACTGTTTCACAGTTGACTTTCAGTGTGTAATTAAGTCCCCCTGTTCTGGGGGGGGAACAAGGTTTCTCGGGGGGAATTTCCCCCCAAAAGGTCTCTGCCTTACAATATTGCTGAGTTCTGGGGGAATCTTCAATCCTGGGGGGGGAATTTCCCCCCAAAAGACGTCTAGATTAAACACTGGTTGACTTTGCTATCTGTGGGTAGAGTTAGGTGCATGCGAACTGTGTTTGAAGGCCAGGCTGCCTGGAGCTCTATTAAAAGCCCAAGGTTAATTCACAGACATGACTTCTTTACTTATACGTGTTCAACGGCGGTCGTTGGCTCACAGGACAATCGACGCCTCTGTATGCAATGCAGTAAAGACTGCATTGCATACAGAGGCGTCAATATTGTTTGACAGGCGCAACCACCTGTCAAACACTTTGAACTGGGTCAACATTTACGCAAACAGTTTTTTTACCTCTTTTTTTCTGTACGAAAAACGCGTTTAAAGCAAGGGGCAGGCACTTTGTAACGGCATGTAGATATATATTTTCATCAACTTGTATAGGCCTAATCACATGCAAACTAATTCAAATCTAAAGTTAATTGGTTTTTATTAGTTAATATCAATGTGCGAAACAATATTCACAGTGTCAGCTGCATGATCTCAGAGGTCAAGTTTCGACTTGGGAATTATATAAAAAAATATCAATCCAAGTTTACCTATGACGTTCCATATGCACGCAATCGGACACATAAGTGCGCCTGAAAGCCTCCAATGAAAACAAAATACCAATCAACCGAATTTATTTTTTTAAATGCGTCTACTTGTATTTCAATACGTAGTTTTGAATTAAGCGCATATTTATAGAAATCTTGACAAGTCCAATAACACTTGTGGTGAGTATCTGTTAAGCTCGATCGTTTTCGTGACAACGCCGTGTTCTGTAACGAGAGCTTTAGCCAAGCACAACATGCAATGCACATCCTTCCCGTTGCCTGCGATCATCAGGTAGGCCTACGGGCCTTTTAGCTGCGCCACGATGCAGAACAGTTACGGGTTCGCGTGCATTCCATGTCTCTGCCCCCAGGGAATGGAATCGACTACCACTATCTCTTCGTAGCTCAAATATACTTTCTACTCTCAAAAAGCGGCTCAAAACTCACTATGTCTCATTGGCTTTCAAACACTTGGATATCTAACTGCATCTTCTCTTGGCGGCTGACTATCCGCGCCTCAGATTCACGTTTCGGTGTGACCACGCGCGTTACAAATTTAATTAATAAATAATAATAATAATAATAATAATAATAATAAAAATAATAATAATAATAAAAAAAAAATAAAAAATAATAATAATAATAATAATGTGTGGCGTTCGCTTCGCCCTCTGGCGACCACGCGCCCTGTTGCAAGGCATCGGCTGACAGGACAAAACGTGAAGGATTCGAACCCGCATCAGTGTGGGGCCTAATTCTTGCCTCTACACCATCTGTATCAAGCGCTTTATATTTAATCGGTACCAAGGATGGGTCTCTACACATGTCTGCGTGTGTGGTAGGTTCATTTGCCGCTGCAACAGTATTTTCGGCGGGAAAGTTCCCGCGCAAACGGCCAACTTCCCGCGCTAACTGTGACATGTCAGTTTCTAGCTGTTCTCGGCGAGAGATAAATTTTCTCATCAAAGCAGCAATCTCCGACATTTCCTCGACCAAAACAGCCGTCAACTTGTCAGACTGTTAATTTCTAGCAAATTTATTAAAAGAAAGGAAATATGCAAATTAATGTAGGCCCTATGTACAGATCCGAAATTCAATGTCCGTAGATTATCTGATAGTTTATCAGGTCTAGTCACCGATCTTGACAAAGTTCACAATTATCAATTCACAACTAGCGATATTTACCAATTGCCAGTTATTCTTAATAAAATCGAGTTCAATCTTATCTAAATTTCTTTTACAATCAAATAATGTCTAACGGAGCACACTATACGAATGCCTTCACTTTGTGACATTAAAAACACGAATTAAGATATGAGATTGGTAACGATATTCAACCACCAGTACGTCAACAATTCACGTATCAAGATCTCTTCTTGTCACACGAAACGACATGAGAGATAAGATTCGAAACTTTGTCTGACAATCGCAAAGCGACGATTGCACATGAAACAGTCCTTCACCTATAGCAGGTAAAAACAACACTGGCACCGACTTGAACTACCCACTAGCTCAAAGTACACTGGCCTACACGACACAGGCGCTAGTATCAGCGCTAACACTGGCGCGCAAATAGCGAGGCTCTGGTCTTTCATAGCAAATTCCATTCGCGCCCAAAGTTCCCTCCAATATCCAGCCAATCAGAAGACTCCATCCCGTCTAGCACGCACGACAAACTACCGCGCTCGTTCAGCATTGGTGCGCTATTAATAAATTTAATAATATGCGGCGAATCAGAAGACTCCATCCTGTCTAGCACGCACGACAAACTACCGCGCTCGTTCAGCACTGGTGCGCTATTAATAAATTTAATAATATGCGGCGAATCAGAAGACTCCATCCCGTCTAGAACGCACGACAAACTACCGCGCTCGTTCAGCATTGGTGCGCTATTAATAAATTTAATAATATTCGGCGAATCAGAAGACTCCATCCCGTCTAGCACGCACGACAAACTACCGCGCTCGTTCAGCATTGGTGCGCTATTAATAAATTTAATAATATGCGGCGCGATGCAAATGTCTATGTTCGCCTGGCCAGGTTTTATGTGGCGCTGTACAAATGTCAATACAATTGAAACTGACGTTCGTCACAAATGCACCGGTACAAACTACATGTACTGAAATTTTGATGAAAATATACCACTTGAGCACAACACAGTCCTCGCTATAACGCGGTAAAAGATCCCGTTTTATAGCGAGGGTCCGGTGTATGTGATAATCACTGCACTCGTCACACACAGCTGTTGAATATCTTAGCTGTTATTGTGTCGTTTGCAAGGTGACAACTCCAAATCAGTCGTTCTAGATTTCAACTACATTACCAACACCGATTTCACAGCCGTTGAGGTATTTTTGTCAGTCATTACACACGTTATGCAGTATAGTGAGATGTCTCGTGGCTTGGCGTCTGCAAGTCTATTCTGATCCTATAAATTTACTATAAGCTATAATTCGATATTATCATATTAGGCTACGTGGTCACACGCATTGCATTATAGTAGGACTACATTGGGTTAAATTATGTTGCATGAAGTCAGTTAACATGCAAGTTTTCGGTAAATTAGACTGTAGCCACGCTTAGTAAAGTAAAGTTAAAGGAAGAAAACAATTTATTGTCATAGAATTCATCCATTCTCTCGTTAATTCACTCAGCCCATTTTCTTTGCGTCTATGATAGAAGTCTATTCTGGCGTGCTGATTTTCCTGTAGTTTGTCCTTATCAATTACATTTTCCACTTCTGTTGCTCTTAGGCCTATATATAGGCCTATAGCACTCAGCGTAGACTGATTCTTAAGATAGGCCTACTCCTTTCTGTTCCAGGGCATGCATCAGCTATTAGAAGATTTTTCCAAGAAGAATAATAAATTGGTTGTATGCAATCTGCAGGTAAAGTCAACTGTAAAGCCAACTAAAAGTAAATTTATTCACGTCTGCTTGTGCCTATAAAAGTATCTTGTTAGCAAGAGTGTTTAAATTTGGGGCCAAAATCCTCAGAGGACTTAGCCTACGCCTTCACAAGCGTGTAGTTGTCGTTAAATTATCATTTCGGTCAACGCGTTGTCAACTTATCTATTTACCTATATAGTTAACTCGGTTTATTGACCGAATTTTACGTGTTTACATCGTTGGTTTACATTGCTTAAAAGTGAAAACATTAAATTTACTTAGCAAGTTATGTATATAATAGTGAGTTCGAAAATTCTCTTATATTCGGATGCGTTAGCAGCGTTAAAATAATGAGTAAGTCATATAAACAGAAATCCGGATCGCAGAAAAGACAGGTGAGTGACACTCGCAAGCTCAGTTACTCCCCAAAACAGTATAATCGCCGTACATGGACCAAGTCCAAATCCCATGTCTAGCTTTTCGTGACATGAAAGCGTAAAGAACTTGGTCCATGCACGCTCGACCGACATGGGCCCTTTTTGTAACTTTTTACACCGACTTTCGCGAAATCTTATTCATTCATTCATTCATATGGAGAATTTATATAGCGCCTCTTCAAGGCTATCTACTCAGAAGCACTCCCGACCCAACCCCGGCTGAAGAGCACAGTCTTGAGATTTGAATAAAATGTGGCGGAATGGGTGCTTGGGACCAAGCGAAGCGCTACAGGGAGCCCATTCCAGAGTGCAGGGCCAGCGATGGAAAAATCACGGCGCTGCCTAAGGGCAGTCCGTGAGCGGGGAACTAGAAGCTCAGCCTGCTTAGAAGAGCGCAGGGAACCACGGCGCTGGATGTTCAGGGTGGAGCGGCAATGCTCTCTCAAATACACAGGGGCCTCACCCATAAGGCAGCGCCACACTAGGGCAGAGACCCGATAGGCAATACGCTGCGGGATAGGAAGCCAATGCAAAACATCCCGCATGTACTCGGTGACATGGCCAAATCTCGGGATGCGACCAATAAGGCGTGCCGCTGCGCGCAACACCCGGTCCAAGCACCCAATCCGAGCCGCTGGGAGACCAAGGTAGAGAGTACTGCAATAGTCAAGGCGAGATACAACAAATGAGTGGACAAGCGTGGAAGCAGCAGTGGAGGTTAGAGAGCGAGAGACTACTCTAAGCTGGCGCAGCTGATAGTAGCAGTTACGGCAAAGCAGGTTTATGTGTTGCGTAAAGGTCAGCTCTTGGTCCAGTAAGACACCAAGGTCTCGGACCGAAGATGAGAAAGTGAGCAATGGAAACTCCAGGGCCAGAGCCTCCAAGTCAATCTTGGCAAGCTGCTTATCAACGGCCCTGGGTGTATCAGCTCTTGGTAAAAAGGAAATCCATTTCATAGAACCATGAGTCAAAATAAATGGAGCTTACTACCGGGATTGTTGCCTGATATCCGGGAATATTCGGATTATTACACATTTCAACAAGATGGCAATTCAGCTCACCGAGCTCGTGAAACTTTTGAACTGCTGAAAAAGGAGACTCCGGATTTCATATCCCCTTGTCTTTGGACGCCGAACAGCCCGGACTTAAATCCGGTTGATTACAAGATTTGGGGAAGAATGCAAGAGAAGGTTTACAAGACAAAGATAAGAGAAATTGAAGAACTCACGAATCGTTAATGCCTGGGAGGAATTTGATCAGCTGGTTATCGATGCTGCTATTCGCCATTTCGCCAATGGCTCGCGCGTCTTGAAGCTTGTGTGTCGAGCACATCTTGTAGTCTAATATTATTCAAATACAAAAATAAAACTAAACCAAAATTTTTAATTGATGAATAACATTTTAAAATAATATTGAATTTTTAAAGATAAATTTTAATGCCGTCCTTAACAATTGAATTTTGATGCAAATGACCTCATTATGATTTCATTATTGGACGACAGGAACTTTAATATGTTAACCAGTATAGTCCCCGGCGCCGCCGCCATCCGCCGCCGCCGCCGCCGATAAGCCCTCAAGTCGAAACCAGTCGCTAAGCTATCGACTGCTAGCGACTTCGTTCACTTAATATTTTGTTGTTTTTTTATCACGGTTTTCAAGTAGGCCTAAGCAATGACAGAACAGTGCTTCTACTAGTTAACAGCTGATAACATTATAATCAATTGTACGTCCATGTTGTTGTCTATCAATGCAAGTAATATCTATGTAGAAATTGAAACTGAAATTTTCCAGTAACTGAAACGAACACGGAAATTATCTCAGAATTGAAACTGTAATAAAAACTGAAATAAAAATTACGAACCAAAAACTGAATTACAGCTGAAACTGTAATTATTTTCGAAACTGAAATATCACTGGTTTTGACTTAGTGGTATGCTTTATTCCTTTTATAGATACTCAAATGCGTCACAAATTCACATTAGCATTAATTTTCACAGTCATTGGGCATGCGCACATGAAGCGGAGCCTGTGTAGGACCCATATTCCCATACTGGACCCGTATAGAGTTCATATGGGTCCCATCTAATGTCCACGGAAATGATGGCACGCTCAGTACAGTATGCGGTAAAAATTTCATTGTTACATAATCAGGTATATCCAATGGACATATCAGATTACATGAGAAGTCGATAGCAAGTCGATAAGTCAGTCGATAAGTCTAAGCGACTTAGTCAGTCGATAAGCATACGACTTAGTCGACTGAGTCGCTAAGTCAGTCGCTAACTCATCAAGTCAGTCGCTTACTCCTTAGCGACTGACTCCGGGTACTAAACCAGTAGACCTATTAGCTAATTATATTAGGAATAAAACGGTTTTGGGGATTTTAAAAATCGATGAATATTTCCTAGTTATTTTCATATTACCATAATGGATCCCTTTTTGGGATAGTGTATAGGCCCATATAATTAAATCTTCGCTTATATTAAACTAAAATCATTGTGATTCTAATTGCAAATTTATGTAACGACACTTCAGAGAAATACATCAGAGGCGCTTATAATTCAGACCCGACAAAAAAGAATCAGGATCGAATAGAATGGTTTTCAAGCGCTTAAAGCACGAAGGCAAAAAGAGACCAAGAAGATCAAGTCGCAGAGTGCAGTGTAGCTTATTCCAGGAAGAATGGCCGACTACAGCAAAACGTCTATGCTGGGTCGCGGAAGTTCGCGTTGACGGGGCAGCGAGGCCACCTTGAGCAGCAGAGCGAAGAAAATCTGCTGCCAGAGACTGAGATGCATAAGATAAGATTGAGCACAGCCTGTGAAGCAGTTACGCACAGAAATATAGATCTTAAAGTCGGTGCGTTTACATAATGATAGGTAACCAATGCAGTTCCTCCCACATAAAATTGGATATATGCCCAAACCCAGGTATGTCACCGATTGAACATATGGGTAACCTGCACCATGTAATACGGATTGCAGCTGACTGATGACAGAAGAAGTAAGGCCTGCATGAGTGGCATTACCATAGTCAACCCTGGAGCATGTGAAAGCATGCATCAGAGTTATAGCATCTTGAGTCGTGAGAGAGTTGTCTGCGAATATGACACAGCTGGTAGAAGCATGCCACGATGTTCTTCACATGCTCTGAAAATGTCAGTTCCTGGTCCAAGGTCTAGGTAGGCGAATACTAGTATTGCAAGGTTCAACCTCACTACTCCAAGAACAAATGTTGATTATGCTTATTTTGTGTGTGGATTTCTTCCAGCCTCATATTCTGGACGTTTTCATAAGAGCCAGACTGAAGCATTTCGAATATGCCTCATCAGTGGATGAAGCCATTGCACTAATCCAAAGTGGGTTAATTGCTTTAAAACTTGGAAATGTTAGGACTGACCTACATTTAAACTAAAAGATATATAAAATGATCGAAAGTAATTAATATTAGCAGAAAATTAGAAATAGGCAAACAGCTGTGTGTATCTGGATGAAAGCGAAGTCATTGCTAAGGAAAGTCATATTATTCATGCGCTGCTGATATGTAATTGCACGCACCATAATTCTTTGCAATGGATTATCTTATTATTGTGATCACTGCTACCTTCTAGTTCATCTTATCTTATCTTATATGATTATTTATAAAGCGCCACTCACAGTATAGACTATTCAGAGGCGCTCCCAGCGTGACAGCCCCGATGGAAAAGAAAGGTCGACTTAATAATAGCAGATGAATTAGAAACAGGCAAAGACTGTGTGTATCTGGATGAAGACGAAATCACTGCTAAGGAAATTCATATTTTTTATTCATGTGCTGTTGATATATAATTGCACGCATCATGGTCTCAATGGATTATCTTTTCTCATTGTGATCACTACTACCTTCTAATTACCTTCTTTATAACAGGTGTTTGAAATATACTAGTTTATTATAATATTTCAAAATAATTCAACTCCACTTAACTCAATTCACCTTCGGTGTGCAAAGACATCCACACTTTAGGACAGTCCACCTGGCACCCAGGGAATATTTTACCTTGGTAAATGCAATACCGACTAAATGTTCTCTTCTTTTTCTTCTTCTTTTACTTCAGGCTCTTTGGAGAGGGGTCAGCCACTCGGATCCTTCTCTTCCACTTGTTTCTTTCTTGAGCGTCTTCTTTCTTCAGTTTTAGGAGTTTTAGGTCTTGTTGTATTGTGTCTTCCCATCTCTTCCTCTGTCGTCCCCGGCTGTGGCGTCCATATACCTCTGCATTCATGATTCTTTTCACACAGCTATCATCCTCTTTTCTCATTACATGTCCATACCACCTCAGCCTGGTCTCTCGTACTTTGTCAGTTATACATGCCACCCCGAGCTTCTTTCTGATGTCCACATTTCTTTTCCTGTCCTTCAGTGAGATCCCAAGTATCCATCGTAGCATTCTCATCTCTGTTCTCTCCAGTAACCCTTCATCCCTTTTCGTCAGCGCCCAGGCCTCTGCTCCATATAGCATCACCGGTCTTACCATTGTTTTGTATACCTTTCCCTTGAGTTGAGTTGTAATACCGACTAAATGTAAAATACCGACTAAATAATGTAATACCGACTAAATGTAAAATTAGGCATATTAGACAGTGAGCTACAACAGTGAGGTACAGCAACAACATCTCAGTTAAAAGTGGAAAATTAATTGTACATCAAATGGTTTAATTAAGGTAATGTCAGTCTGTTGGCATTTCTAAAGATCTCCTTTTGCGATTGCGTGTTTTATAGGCGAGAGCGAAAAAGCGTCAACTGGTGACAGCGCTGTATCATCCGCAGAAGCAGGAGACGAGAGGTCGCCAGCTGAATCGATTGAGACACCAGACATCGAGCGTATTAGCACAAACAACGATGCCAGCGACGATGAAGACCCGACGGACGATGAGACATGTGAAAGAAACTACATCGTTACAGCATTCTAATAGTCACCACACTCTGCATTGTAGTCAATGACGAAAATAGTTTGCATGTTTTCTAATTAATTGCATACATCTTAAATAATTACTAAATACAGTTAGACACATGGACGATATTCAGTGCCCAATTTCAACAATTGAGATGTAAAGGTTTTGACATTGCTTCACTTAATCTAATTTATAGACGATTTTGGATGATTTCATGAAACTGAGGACCATTCTGTTAATGTTCATTACATGTATAAATATGCTGCAGCGACAACCCTCAAGAAAACAACAGCGGTCTCGAGATGGGACATCCAGGATGTCTTCCATCGGAATGATGCATTCGCAATTTGAGAAGAAAAAGCTCAAGGACCTTCTTTCCTTCTTTGCGCTTGTTAGTTGTCTGGTATATATATGCTCCTGTCTATGCTCAGTGTTCGGGTTATCAGCTTCGCTCTGTTTGAGGTCAGTGCGCCTCACGTGGGCTCTCCTGCAGGCCACTTGACTGGTTTTACTGCTATTTGCGTTGGGAGAGTTCTGTGTTGTCTTTGGATTGTCTCGGTCGCGTTGAGCACTCTTGGCCTGCTGTTGGCTATTCGAACAGCAGGCCAAAAGTACTCAACGCGACCGACTATAGCCGGTATGCGGACGTTTCGTCCTGGGACGATTCGTCGCAAAGACCAGGGACGATTCGTCTCGAGGACGTTTCGTCCCAGGACGATTCGTCAGAGGATAAAACTCAACAAATCTACCAAAGTGACAACAAAAGGTCGATTGTCATGGATATTCCAGACTAAAAAAGACTAAAAAGATTGTTTGTCAACTATAGACTAAAGCGTTCAATTGTCATAAATATTCCAGACTAAAAAAGACTAAAGATTGATTGTCCGAACAGATCGATTGTCCGACAATCCGCGACGAATCGTCCTGATACGAAACGTCTCCAAATCCTATAGCCAAGTACCAACTATCATTTAGTCTAAATCTCTTAAATTACGGCTATCTGACCTCCTGTGGTGTTCCGATCGAATTAGTCTGACGCCATCTTTCATCACACATATTTACGTCTTCACCGATTGTACTTTTCAAATATAAATTTAACTGATTGTACTCTCAAATATCAAATTAAAATAAGAAACAAGGTAAATCAGAGGTTGTAAGGGAATTAATTTTTGCTGTAATTTCTATGCACCTGATGTATGGCATTTCATAAATTTTGGTACAGTGTAATACAATTAAAACCATATAAACATTCTGCGAAATCTTCCTCATATTTTTCTCTACCAGGAATGGCCATCTTCTAGACTGGCGTCGTCTTCTGCCCATAGACGCCATGACGTCCTTCCAACAACACTTTAACATGAAAACTTTTGATTAGGCTTAACTGGAAGCGCTTTTGAGTACAGTAATGTGTTCAACGGACTGAATGGACTGGCTACAAACCTCACATAGCTTTCAGCTTCGGCGTTGGTGGTGCGCGGGTAACGGTTGGAATGCACATACCCTGAGCGTGTAATTATGTATCGGATTAGGCTAACATTGACGCAGAAAACAACATGTCTTTGAGGCTCAGTGGAAGAACGAAAGATGAGTTCACAGATCTTTTCTTATGCGATAAACCAGTACTTTGAGGTAATGTCGGACATCTCTTAGTAGACGGACATCTCTTAGTAGACGGACATTGCTTAGTAGACGGACATTGCTTAGTAGACGGACATCGCTTAGTAGACGGACATCGCTTAGTAGACGGACATCGCTTAGTAGACGGACATTGCTAATAGACGGACATCGCTTAGTAGACGGACATCGCTTAGTAGACGGACATTGCTTAGTAGACGGACATTGCTTAGTAGACGGACATTGCTTAGTAGACGGACATTGCTTAGTAGACGGACATCGCTTAGTAGACGGACATTGCTTAGTAGACGGACATCGCTTAGTAGACGGACATCTCTTAGTAGACGGACATCTCTTAGTGGACGGACATTGCTTAGTAGACGGACATCGCTTAGTAGACGGACATCGCTTAGTAGACGGACATCTCTTAGTAGACGGACATCGCTTAGTAGACGGACATTGCTTAGTAGACGGACATTGCTTAGTAGACGGACATCGCTTAGTAGACGGACATCGCTTAGTAGACGGACATCTCTTAGTAGACGGACATCGCTTAGTAGACGGACATTGCTTAGTAGACGGACATTGCTTAGTAGACGGACATCGCATAGTAGACGGACATCGCTTAGTAGACGGACATCTCTTAGTAGACGGACATCGCTTAGTAGACGGACATTGCTTAGTAGACGGACATTGCTTAGTAGACGGACATCTCTTAGTAGACGGACATTGCTTAGTAGACGGACATCTCTTAGTAGACGGACATCTCTTAGTAGACGGACATCTCTTAGTAGACGGACATCGCTTAGTAGACGGACATTGCTTAGTAGACGGACATTGCTTAGTAGACGGACATTGCTTAGTAGACGGACATCTCTTAGTAGACGGACATTGCTTAGTAGACGGACATCTCTTAGTAGACGGACATCTCTTAGTAGACGGACATCTCTTAGTAGACGGACATCGCTTAGTAGACGGACATTGCTTAGTAGACGGACATTGCTTAGTAGACGGACATCTCTTAGTAGACGGACATCGCTTAGTAGACGGACATTGCTTAGTAGACGGACATCTCTTAGTAGACGGACATCTCTTAGTAGACGGACATCTCTTAGTAGACGGACATTGCTTAGTAGACGGACATTGCTTAGTAGACGGACATCTCTTAGTAGACGGACATCGCTTAGTAGACTGACATCTCTTAGTAGACGGACATCTCTTAGTAGACGGACATTGCTTAGCTGACATAATATACCAGCTCACGGTTCTTACTGCCGAGTCGGAAACCATGGGACTCGCGCATATTCAACTGTTTTGTACACCACCGCGGGGCCAACACCAGTACTGTTTGTTAAACCTTGAATGTCAGTATGGCCGTCGAAATGCACTATATACCAAATCCGAGAGTACCTTCGGTATCATGAAGAGAACCGTCTGGACTGGCGTCGTCGAGCAACGCTGGTAGGGAAGCACAGTTGGCTGCGTTTCCTCCACAGTGCCCAGACTTTGAGACAGAGGTCGTTCACACTCGTCATTTCTATAGGGCGGTCGTTCTACATGGGAGTGGTTTTACCTTTATTGCTCTAAGGGCACCAACCATCTCTTGTCTTGTTTGACCCAAGGCGACTGATCATCTTTTTTCTTTATTAATTCACACCGACAAACGCAGTAAGATTACAGAAATGACAGTACAATTATCAACATCTTAACTAAACACACGTTATGGCAGACCATGGAAGGCGCCCGCCCGTCCGCGGGGGGATTACGGGAATCGATCCGCGTACTGCTGCTCTCCTGCTGCTCTCCTGGCCATGAGTGTTACCATTACTCCATCCCCCTCCATAAGATAGTTGCTGTTGGTAAAAGCACAACCATCCAAAGGTTCACAGTTCATCTCAAATGTTGGGCCGTTGGCAACACGCTGATTCTATTACATGCCTAGCTAATGCAAGCGTGCTAAAATTCTACTTTTTCAGCCCTGGATTGGAGGGTCGTTGGACATTTTGAATATTGTTCGCGCTATGGGCGTGTAAATATTGTTCCTTCCCTACGTAAATTATAGTTTTTTTTATTTCTGAATTCTGTTCTCGAGCTTTCTCTCGACTCTTTGGATCACTTCAACGTTTTCCACCACGTGATCGTTTTTTGGTCAGAAATTGAAGTTCATGACACAATTTCTATATTTTAAGTTCTGTGAAGCCTTGTGTTACGCCAACATCAGATTCTCTTTCGTGTGTGTGCGGTTACGACCTGTTTTCACTGAACCGTAGCGGTTAGACCTATATTTGCTTACACTGTACTCTGCACCGTACGTAAAAAAAACATTGTTCTTCGGCTCTGGCGGTCGGCATTCTGTGCACTTTTGTTGTTCCAGATCTTGACAAGGTCGGCCACTACAGAATCAATATGCTTAATTAGTATCTGACACCTGAGGGATCATATATACCTCGGGTAAAAAAATAATAATAGTAGTAGTAATAATAATAATAATAATAATAATAATAATAATAATAATAATAATAATAATAATAATAATAATAATAACAACAATAATAACAACAATAATAATCAATGCCCAATCAATGCTGCTGACTAGCATTCGTCAAGGACTTTGGACGTCTTCTGAGCCAGGTCTCAGGAGACCCAAGAGAAGCTAGCTTTCTTTTTCAACGTTTAGCGACAGTACGTGTGATAGTCCAGCTTTTCAACGCAGCTGCCTTCTGCAACACTTTTGCACTTCCGGGTATCGATGAAGATGGTCACTCCAGAGATTAATTCGCACTTATTTAGTATCTGACTCCTGAGGGATTACATGTATCTCGGGAAAAATAATAATAATAGATTTATCAGTTATACGCATTTTCAATAATACCCTATGCCTGTGAATTGTAATCCCCGGGGATGATTTTACACGATGGGGGATAGAAATGGTTTATCCCCCGGATACTCCATACCGGTAGATTCCATCCGGGGGGATAAATTTATTACCGTTACCCGCGCACCACCAACGCCGAAGCTGAAAGCTATGTGAGGTTTGTAGCCAGTCCATTCAGTCCGTTGAACACATTACTGTACTCAAAAGCGCTTCCAGATAGTTTTAGGACGGATAGTCTGTCACGCGACACCGGCGGCAGGCAAGGCAGGTAGACGGGTCCAGCTGATCTATCGACCTCTGGGCCATTCGCATGCAAGTAAAGTGGGCCAAAGGGCTAGCAGAGAGAAACATGGGCCTCTCTTTGTCTGTCTGTCTGTCTGTCTGTCTGTCTCGCTCTCTCCCTCCCTCCAAGGGTATGCCCTTCTGCCCTCCGTGCCTGACGCAATCCAAACAATTTATTGCAATGATAACAATTTAGCTTACGTATTTTTACATTTTTACTCTCAAGCACATTAAAGTCTCCAAAATAAATTTACATACCGTGATTTGTCACTGGTTACAGCTAGTAAATACATAAATAGTTAACACGTGATACACAAGTCTACTTATTTATCGCTTAGTCAAGAGACAGTCCAGGTGCACACTCTAAGTTTTTCCATAAACCAATGGCTGTCTACGTAGGCTATTTGCTGCCATAATATAAGTGGCTCCACATACTATTGCAAGTAGAACGAGTGATCTCTCACTAAATCAATCTGAGAATGAGCCATCGACTACTGTCACAACAACTTACCAGATGTCTTTGGATAACGTTAATGATCGGTAATTGATATCATTCAGTGGAGTGGGTATTGCCTATTTTGACCCGAGGCCATACGTAGCCAAATTGCTTACTAGCAAAGACAGACGCGAAGGACATTCGGGTGATCGGTTCCGGACTTTTACGCTAGGTAATTCTACGCGCAAAAGTTTTTCTTCAGTACCTTGATCTTACCATCTGGTAAGTTGTTTTGACCGAAGTCTGTCTTGACTAAAACAGGAACATAATAGTTGACTAATACTATAGTTACATTCTATAAGGGTCCACCCACCAAGCAAACATTTATAGAATGTTAGGCCTACTTGTTTTCTTCGCGTATCTAAATTGGAAAATAAAGTTGGATGTGTTTACTAAAGTTAAAGCTATCATTATTTGTTGTACAAGCTGCAGCTCCTCCACGGGTCACAGTCTCAGCCTGTCCAGGGGCGGCGATTCCAGGGATACGAAGGGATAAGACCCCACATTTAACAGTGGGGGGCACAGTACCAGGGCCGTAGCCAGGATTTTGTTTCGGGGGGTGTTTTCTGTTTCGGGGGGTGTTTTCTCGTCCTTGAGCAAGCCGATATGCAACAGAGTCAACCGACCAAGGGGTTTGTCGTTAGTAAATGCATTATTTTATTTTTACATTATTTAATTTCGGGGGTGTTTAAACACCAAAAACACCCCCCTAGCTACGGCCTTGCACAGTACAGTTGTCCTCCCGCAATTGGAAAAAACACCAAAAGTCAACAACAAAATTTGTTTGACCAGATCAGTTCAAAATTACCCCATGTCCCCTAACTGTCAAACAAGATCGCCGCCTCTGAGCCTGTCACTGACTTAGTTATATCAATGCCAGTCTGTAAAACGTGCTTGCATCTTCGCCTCTGCATCGTCCGCCAGTATAAGATCATCCGCATACAGCATGTCCCAAGGGACCTCTCTCCTTACATGTTCTGATATTGCATCCATCACAATAATAAACAGTAGAGGACTCAGGCACGATCCTTGATATACACCCACTCATATCTCGAATTCTCCTGTGTTGCCTATACTGCTCCTCACTGTTGTTCTTGCACCTTCATACATTGACTTTACCAAGCGCACAATTACCTCCGAGACTCCCTTCTTCCTCAAACTCCAGTAAACGACATCCCTTGGAACTCTATCAAAAGCTTTTTCCATATCCACGAAGGTCCAGTATCTTTTGTTGTTTCCTTCTAAAACCTTTTCCTGTACCTGTCTCAGTATGAACACTGCATCTATTGTACCCCTCCCTGGCCTGAAGCCAAACTGATTGTCATGTAGCTCAACCCGCTCTCTGATACGCCTCTCAATGATCTTTTCACACACCTTCAGTCCGACCTCCAACAATTTGATTCCTCTGTAATTCCCGCACTCCAGCACATCTCCTTTCTGCTTGTATAACGCTAGTATTTCACTTTCTTTCAAATCTTGGGGTAGTTTTTCCTGCTTCATGAAGTTGTTTAAGATGACATATAACCATTCAACCCCATTTTGTTCCAGTGCCTTAAACATTTCGGCCGTCATTCCAGATGGCCCCGGTGCCTTGTTGTTCTGCAATTGCTGTCTCAATCTCTTTATAGGTGATCTCCATCTCTGGTCCTGCTACAGGGTTGGTCTCCTGTAGAGGCTCCCTTGGGTTTTCTTCATTTAGCAGTTCCTCGAAGTATGTTTTCCATCTGGATCTGATTGCCTCCTCATCGATGAGTATTTTACCATTCTTGTCCTTAATAACATTTACTGACTGTTTATCCTGTCGACTTCTTTGTCTTGCCCTTGCTATTTTATATATCTTGCCCTCCCCTTCTTTGGTGTCTAGCTCCTGGTACATATGTTGTAACGCCCTATTTTTGGCTATTGCCACAGCCCTTTTAACTTCCCGACAGGTTGCCTTGTATTCTGCTCTCCGTCCATCATCGTGTCGATTCATCTGCCAGTTCTTATAGGCGGTCTTCTTGCTTTGTATTGCCGTCTGCACCTCTGCCTCCCACCACCAAGTATGTCTCTCCTTCCTTTTTTGTCCCTTTGTTGTTCCACTCCCACTCCATTCTGTTTGTTTCCACCTCCACTAAACAGTAGCTTGAATACATCTCCCAGCTCTCTGGCTCCCTGTCCGGTCCATCTGACCTCCTGAACACACAAGATATTTATTGCTCTTCTCTGCATTACATCAATGATCTCTCTAGATCTACCTGTAAGGCTCCCCACATTCCATGTGGCTAGCCTAACTCTACAGTCGTCGCTTGCGGGGTACGCCCTAGCCCTAACTCTAAATTCGTCGCTTGTGGGGTACGCCCTAGCAGTCCCTTGCTGATTTCTCACACCGCCCGGGCGACGATGCGCGTCGTTTCCAGAGAATGCCCTAGCCCTATGCTCAATCGAAAGTGTATGAAGATCCATAGAAGATTTTAGAGCAAAGTTTCACAGCCGGATGCCCTTCCTGACGTCAACCCCTTTCGGTTTGGAACATAGCCTTTGGTGCAAGCACCTACTCGCAAGGCAGCGAGGGCTTCAGGCTTATTTAAAGGCGGCCTGTACTCGCCCTGTCACATGACCGCCATAGAGCATCTGCAGCTTTTATCATAGGATGCGGTGCCACCCACATCCCATACCGCGCCCTGATAGCCTTGCCGCTGTTGGTCCGCGACTGCTTATTCGACAGGGTATACCTGCTTATTTCGCAGCTAGCCTCTATATCTAGAGGTCGTTCCACTATCCGCCACCTGTGGACGCGTGTGGTAGCAGTACAGCTCTTCCCTACAAGTACAGCTCTGCCCCACAGATATAATGTTATAATAATAACAATAATTATTATAGTAATAATAATAATAATTCTTCAAGGGGCGCTCTGCAAAATCCTCTGCCAGAGAAATTTCAATCTTGATGAGGGAGAAGCCGTTCGAGAATTTAACACCATATCTCCGGAATAGTTTTGACCACCTGAGGGATCATATAATCATTATGATCTTGATTGTACTGTCATGTTTCAGTGTAATCTAGCTGTGTGTTGTCGATTTGAATTAATAAATAATAATAATAATAATAATAAAATAATAATAATTATTACTATTACTATTATTATTATCATCATTATAACAATATAATTATTATCATACTATATATAATCGTTATGTCTTGCAGATGGCGACTTCCAATGGTCATTTGCCGGAAACTGTTGTCAGTGTTGCTGATGTTACTGCTGAAGAGACTAACATCGATACGACAGCATCAGGCGTGTCATCGTCATCCTCAGATGCATCAGTGGCTGCTGCAGCAGAAGAACCCAAGAATAGCAGATGCTGTGATGGGAGACTCTGCAAACGAGTTCGCGAAGGTTGGCACAATTTTCAGAACGAGATGCAGGAGCCGATCGATGACATCAATGTCTACGGCAGACGATTCCTCAAGAAATCCTGCACAAAGGAGGCATTCTTGGGAAAATTTCCTATCATCAAATGGCTACCAAAATACAGGTCTGTAATAGTATAGAGTGAAAAATACTTGAAATTGCATGCTGAATAATTTACTAGTTATGCTATATATGTGGAGTCACATATTGTAATTATTATTTTTCGCAACGCATTGTCTGCCGGGTTGCCTCTATTGTCTGGCAGTGTCAGTTTGACCGCGTTCCTTTCTAACTATGCGTGCTTTACTTTCCAGCGTCCGCACTTCTTGGCCACTGTTCACCCGTTCCACCGCCCACGGTGACTAACATGTTCATCTCGCTCGCACTGCAACCATGTAACAGCGTGCAGTCTCAGTTGACGGTCCCGCTATCTGGAACGGGCTTCCTCTAGAATTGTGGTCTCTCCCTCGGGACTCGTCCAACTTTTTCTTCTCTGCTCTTAAGGCTGTTTTTCCCGAGGCTGGGCTGGGAGCGCTTCTGAATAGTTACCTTGAAGTAGATATAATTGTAGGCTTCTCCGCCAAGGTCAAGGCCAAGGTCATCCAAGGTCACGATCAAGTTCAAGGTCAAGGTCAAAGGTCAGAGTAGGTGAATGGATGAATGAATGAATGGCCGAGTTTCCAAGCTCGAACTTCATCATAGTGTCACGCGACTTGACCAAGGCCAAGGTCAAGGTCAAGTTCAAGGTAGTTCAACGTCAAAAGTCCGAGTAGGTGGATGGATGGATGAGGTATCATTCCATAATACGGTAGATATAACACAGCTGAGATATGGGTCTTGTCATAGCTGGTGCAGTTATGAATAAGGGACCTATGTGGGAATATTTATGTATGTATGTATGTATGTATGTATGTGTGTATGTATGTATCTTCGGTGTTCTGTTCGCATTATCCACCAAAAAAATAAAAACATAGATAAGCACCGACTTAGTTGGATTCGAACCGACGGCCGTAGGGCTCTAAGGTATTGACCTACACCACTGCGCCATTGATGTAATTTGGCTGTGCAAGAATAGCACGCGTTACAAGAGTGTTTGTAGAGAAATAGAAAATTATTGCTATCGCAATATTTTATATATTTGATATAATATGTTTAAATATATTATTTTTATACAACATATGTTTTCAACAGTTATCCTTAGACTGTTTGTCGTGTTGTAATAGTAAATGCATCTTCTAGCATTGCATTTGGTGATTCGCCGTTGTCGGGCAACGTAAGCTATCATTGGTCGTCAAAATAGGTCAAGCTCATTTTTCGTGTCAGAGAAATTACACATGCACAGCGAGGTCGCGCAAATTTGAAACTAGGTCAAACTTCTTGCTAAAGCGCTCGTTATGGCTGGATCGATGGCTGCGGATCATGGCTGCCAACCGGGGATATGGGCCTTTGATGTGAATATGGACCTTACATCATGGCAATATGGACCTTACATGGCAATATGGGTCCTATATGGTAATATTGGGTCCTATGTGGGAAATATGGGTTCTGTGTGGGGATATGGACCTTACATGGAAATATGGACCTTACATGGCAATATGGGTTCTATGTGGGAAATATGGGTCCTGTATGGGAAATATGGGTTATATGTGGGCAATATGGGTCCTATGTGGGCAAGACGGTTTCTATGTGGGAAATATGGGTCCTATGTGGGAAATATGGGTTCTATGTGGGCAATATGGGTTCTATGTGGGCAATATTGGTTATATGTGGGCAATATGAGTTCTATGTGACAATATGGGTTCTATGTGGGCAATATGGGTTCTATGTGGGAATATGGGACCCATGTGGAAATATTCATGTAAGTACTGGTGGTAGTAGTAGTAGTAGTAGTAGTAGTAGTAGTAGTAGTAGTAGTAGTAGTAGTAGTAGTAGTAGTAGTGAGTAGTAGTAGTAGTATACTTGACCTTGACCTTGACGTTTGACCTTGACCTTGACCTTGAAAATGTCTTATAACGGTACCTAGCCCCGATTTATGTATCGTATACGTACAACTGTAGGACTTCTACTCCTACCACAATGTGACTGGGGTTGCTTGTTACAGAAAGTCTGTAATACTGGTACGCAGTCGGAGTCGTTTTTAAATTAAAAAATGACGGAGCAAAATCGGTGTTCAATAATGCTTCCGTCGATCTTAATAATTGGGTAAACGTTGATCCATCGTTACTTCCGTTTAAAATCCAGTTTGTAATCTGGTACGTGCCTCTGTTGCGTCTTATCGCTTTCAACGCAATTCTCCAAATTTTAACAGGCTCAGGACATTTTATCTGCAGCCAGACATTTAGGATTGATCTGCTATCCGCGATCCAAGTTCCGTTTGAACCATCTGCATTTAGACTATTGAAAGCTCCATACGCTTGATACTTGTCAGTAACAATTGAACTAGCACTTGCAATAATCCGGTAACGCTTTCGTCAGCCTCCAAATTAGGTATGTATCCGATATGGCACTTTTTAAGAGCATTATTTTCCGCTCTACTAAGAGCGTTATCGACGTAATTTTTGGTGGAGGCATCTTGAAGGTTAACGGGGTCTTTTAAATCGGTTATAGATTTTTGTCTCATTGCGATATCTTGGTAAACATCGATTTTATGGTTACTGGTCGATTTACTGAATCGTATTATATTTTCCGTTCCCACTTTGCATAGAAACCCTTCGATCGATTGCAACGTTATAGGTTGGTTTAAATAACCTTCTATTTTGTTTGACAGATTACCCAAGATCAAAGCAAACAGTTTGTTTCCGCGTAGATCCTTACAACCTATATTACGTTGACGATCCGAGCCCACACTTAAAAATTGATTTCCGGTCATGACGTCACCAGTCTTAGAAACTTTATTTACACCGCTATTAATATCTACGTAATTTTTGGTAGCACCATCTTGGGAATTGGTAGGGTCTATCACGTTGTCCAGCTTATGAGAATCTAAATTAATATTCTCGGTCGCGACATTTGTTCCATCCATACGAAGGAAAGTAGCATTTGCTTGAGACAGTGTAACTCCTCCGGCAATTACTCTTTCCGAGTATCCAACATCAGTATGTCCGAATTTATCCACAGGCATTTTTAGTATATATATATAAAATATATATACAATGTATATATTCTTACATTAAAATACCACGATTTAAGTATCGTAAATGTATAATTGTATGCTATGAAGTCCTACGTTAATATGATCGGGACTAGGCCTATGTGTTCTCGTAAATCTGTAATACTGATACGCAGTATTCGTTGAAATATTGAAAAATGACGGGGCAGTTGCGGTTCTCAATAACGGAGTCGTCGACGTTAATAACATCGTAAATGTCGAATCGTCATCGTTACGCCCTGATAGGGTCCAAGACGCCGTGTCTATTCCATATACATTATCGATGGCTTTCAACGCGATTCTCCAAATTTTAACCGGCTCGGGACATTTTATCTGTATCCAGCTATTTAAAGCCTCACTAGAAACCCGTCCTCTGATTAAAGTCACATTAGAAACCCAAGATCCGTTCAAACCATCCGCGTTGAGACTATTGAACGCTCCGTACGCTCGATATCCGTCTTTGTGTGAACTGGCACTAGCGACGAATCCGGTACTACTCTCGTCGGTTTCTAAATTAGGTATATATCCGAGATAACATTTTTATGAGCATTATCTACATAATATTTGGTAGCACCATCTTGGGAATTAGTAGGGTCTAACACGTTGACAATTTTATGAGAATCTAAATTAATATTCTCGGTCGCAGCGTTTGTTCCATCCATACGAAGGAAAGTAGCATTTGCTTGAGACAATGTAACTCCTCCGGCAATTACTCTTTCTGAATATCCAACATCAGTATGTCCGAATGTATCCACAGGCATTTTATAATATATATATATATATATATATATATATATATATATATATATATATATATATATATATATATATATATATATATATATATATATATATATATAAAATAAGCCGTTTATAACTTCTTGAAAATTCGCGCCATCGTCCATCATTTTCAACACGTACAAGCACAGATGACTGCAAAACACTTCGTTATCGGGCTGTATTCGCTCGCTGTTAAAATAAACCGGACTGCGTAGATATTTCAGTAGTTCGGTAGGTGGAGGGAGACCATAGCCATCGAAATATTTCGCCGAAATTTCGACTTTCTTCTTGATCCAACACACCCAATGAGTCCCGCTTCCACTAAATTTATCTAGGTTAAGAATGCCGCTTTCGTTAGTACTCGGTCTCTCGGGCAACTCGTCTCGTAGGAACACGCCTCTAAAGTTTGTGATATTTAGTTTCTTCTTTGCGGCTTCTAGCAGTTGTATATTCGACAAAGGAACATTCGGTAACACGACTCCGCAAACGTCGATTTCTGTAACACTTCTAAAACTCATTTTATAATCAACGAATAGATTCTTTATGTGCTCAGCGTAACGAGTAATGTCCTAACGCTAATGTATGAATGTATGAATACCGTCTCCCATTATTACCCGTTTGTCATCATCCGCGGATAACGCAACTTTATTTACCTGTTCGGTATAAATATCGTGATGATACGATCTAAAAACGTTCATTTTTCTTAGTCGTTCTCTTTTGGTAAAAAAGACAGTTTTTGTAATCATCGTGAGTTATCGTTTTCTTAACAACATTTTGCTTAATGCCTTTACACTTCTTATGATCTTCGCCATCCATTCTATACGAGTACAACTTGGCCCTTAAACCTACAAACTCGAAAATCTGTTTTCCTGCGTATTCGTCTTTGAACATACCGATAACTTTCTTGTTAATGCCGGTCTTTAAACCGGATGGGTGATCTTCAGGGTAATCACTCGTATCGAATCGAACCGCAACGTCTTCAGCGATATCCTCGTAAAAATCTTCTGTTTGTATTTCATGTGCCAACGAATCTGTATCGGTAAATAACAATTTAGCTCTATCTCCGTATTTTTGCCGTATAAAATTGTAATGAAAGTCGTACATCAAAGTTTTACTTAAGTCTAATATACACATGCCTAGGTATATCGGTTTATTATAAAAAAACTTCGTTCTTTTCATGTGAACGGCGATTAGATTCTCGTCGAAAATCGTCAGGCGGTCATAATTCGTTTTTGCAGCTGGCTTGATAGCTTCCTTCTCGTGACATACCAATTTTATATCTACATGATTTTCGATCCTTTCAAGAGTTTTTCCAAAGACGCTATTGTTCATCAATTTGAAAAAGTCTTTCTCAAAGTTATTAGTAGCACTCGTTCTCAAGTTTGTGTTTAGGTCTACATAATATTTCAACCAAGGGCTTTCTTCGAATAGGCCTAATATCCCTCTGTGAATTTTTACGATTTTCAACCCGAGACTTTCGTACAACTTTAAATTTTCGTGGTGTACCACGTACTTCTTTTTATCGTTCAAGTTCGGAATTAGTTTTGGTATATTATATGTAAATTCCGACGAGATGCTCTCGGGAGCCAGAGGATAGTCGTTGTGGAAATTGTGGAGATCTTGAGGATATTCTAAATCGACTTCCAATATACACGATCCCGTTACATTCCAATTATTTAGCTCGGCGTCGCTCATCCATTTAAATCCGCGAGTCGGTAAAGGTTTGCTCATCGCCCAACCGTATAAATTATTAGCGTCTAGATAAGTTATATATGACGACGGCTCGCTAGTATCGAATTTATCCTCCGTCATATACTTATTGTTGGCTTTCCCATAACGATTCGAAATTGTGCTGATTCCGCCTCTTATTCCTTGCTTAATCATCAGAATCATATCGTAATCGCTCAACAACTCCAGATTTATACCGGTCAACTTCAAAGCGGCATCCCAGGCCAGTCCCGGAGAAGTGTAGTACCAAGCGGGATCAAGCCGGTAATTCTTCATGCAAACGTCTCTAAAGTTCTCGAAAATATCGGCTAGCAGCAGGACGTCCGAAACATTATACAGGTTGTGGTATTCTCTAAACGTTTTACATCCGAATGCATTCCACACATTTTTGGCGTGATCGTAATCTTCATCGCTAATGTTTGAATCATTGAGCCTCGAATAGAATGCGGACTTGGGAGGTAGTTCGGTTTCGTTAAATCTATCGACGGAAGTAACGTAATCATACGGGTAAAATCCCTTGTTGAGTAAAAGATCCAGCTGTATCCCAGAATATAATGCACCAATGTTTTTACATTGTTCTTTCTTCAGATTCTTAGATAAAGCATCGAGACTCGAGGCCATGAATCTAAAACTGTCGATGAATCGCAATTCACGTTTAACGTTAATTTCTTTCCCTTCTTTGTTTAGAAACTTATCGACGATCACTTCTCTGCTAAACGATATGTACTTCTCTTCGTTGTTAGGAATGCATTTAATTTTCTCATTCTGATCACCTCGCAATTTTTTACGAACAGATGGCTATCGTATCCGGACAGATTATGAAATACTACTGGAAAAAACTTCGGAACTTTATAGTCTAGATTACAACCATTGTGAGCAGCACCTCTGAACTTACCGCTCAAATGACAGTGGTCTCGAACCCGATCTGTACCCAACGCCTCTCCACAGATATGATATAATGTAGCAACTTTAAAGTTCTTTCGGTCATCTGGAGTAAATATCATATTCTTCGGAAATTTAAACTGATTATATATTCGTTTTATAGTCTCTTCGAGTCTCTCTACGAATATTTGCCCGATATCATCGTCTTCGCTTTCGGTCGTGTACGGTACAGGATCTTGTTGATATAATATGTCGTCGAAGCATTTCACGTAATAACAAAACGAGCTAGGCGTGTGTTTTTGGTATTTATCGGTGTAAGACACGCGAGGATCTGGCTGGCATTTGGCTATAGGTTTGATGAAAGATTCGAAATCTGCATAAACTATAAAGGGAACTCTCATCGACCTATTATAATTTTTAAAACTTAACGTAGTTCCCGGTTCTGGGACTTCTATTTTTTGAGCGACATTTTGAGAACAGTACTCGGTATATTTATTAAGCGCTTCTATTCTTCTGTAACGGTTTAAACATCTTCTACAATAGTGCATTGAATTATGGGATTTTTCTGTTCGTGATGCTAACAATCTGTTAAAATTCTTTATCCAACAACAATGTTTCTTATCTCCGTCGGAAATAAGCAATAGTTCAACGATAGAAACCTTGGGCCTCTCATCCCGTTGATTCGACACATAAATTGGGAATACTATCTTATTTTCATAACCGAATACGTCAACGCTGATGTTATTATTTCTCTCAAACTTGCTTATTATGTTAGCATCCGCAGCAACCGGAAATTCGATTCCGCTCCAATCATACCCCTAAGCCGCCGCCGTTAGCCGCCGGGCCGAAAAAATTTCTGCAAGCCGATAAACCGCCGGAAATTTTGCGGCTTAGCCGAAAAACCGCCGAGAGTTATTTCACGGTTAACCGCCGGAAAGAGTTCGGCTAGAAGATGTACACAGTTGTAATTATAAAGTTTCCACGCTGGCTTGCTAGTTTGTACTTTAGTGCGCAACGAGCGGTGAGTATTGAGTCAGTTACATGGCCGTCTAATCTTCTATTGTAAGGGTCCAGGCTGTCCTATGTTGCATATATTCCGAGTTCTACCTTCGGTTTTATATTATAAGTTAAATATTTCTAATTATCTCTCATGCAGGTTAGTGCAGAGTGCACACTCTTACTACTCTGCTTCAAAAGCGGCTGCAGTCTCCAGAATTTTCACTTTTTTGTTTCTGTGTATCTGTTTCTTTTTTCTCTCGCTATGCGGCTAGGCCTACACCTATTAATGCATGTCTGGTAGCCCTATTATTTTGTGCTTCTAACTTCCAATCATTATTACATACTCGTAAATCGTAATTGAATGTGATGCAATGTACGTACGTGAACTAAAAGCATGAAATGTCCGTTTGTTTCTTAACATAATAATTTGAATTTATTTCTAAAATTATTTTCAGACTGAGTGAATATTGCTCACCTTTCGATTTAAAAGTAGTCCCTAGTGTATATTGTATTACTGTGGTAATGATTGATGCACTTATAGTCGAAAAAGGTAGTTTACGCGCTTAAAGAGCGTAAACTACCTTTTTCGGCTAGCCGTAAAAATTTACGGCTAGCCGAAAAAGGTAGTTTACGCTCTTTTACGGCTAGCCGAAAAACCAGTCGTAAATTTGCTCAAGCCAGCCGTTAATGAGAAAAATTACGGCTTAGGGGTATAGCTCCAATCGAGTATCTTGGATTGTTTGATTAATTCTTTCGTAATTCTTTCGGGATGATTGTCCGTTGGATTTAAAGCTCTAGTAATGCACCACTTGAAACATTGGTCGTCATCGTTTTTCATATTGATAATAGCCTTTTTGCTAGATTGTTCAGTAAGCAACGGAATGTAAGAACTGCCTTTCAATGGTTTATACACAGCAGTATTGACATCTAATTTTACAACAGCCGCGAATCTCCAATTACTTCCCCGCATCTGGAAACTTGCCATAGTCTCTGGGATCTTGTTTATTGCATTATTGTATATTTCATTAATATCGGTAGCATCTAAAATAACATCAGTTTTCGAGACGAATGGAACATTCGCGGATTCTTCTTCTCCAGATTTCATATCAACGCGCTCCATGGTACATGTAAGAACGAGTTGAACCTTAACCTGACGATTTCTTGACAACAGACTAACCACCTGCGGTCTAACGGCGTTAAGAAAAGACACGGCATCTATTCCAGAAGAACCGTCGATTGTGTATTGTTTAGTGAATCCTTTAATAGCTGATGCAGTCTTTCGAATTTCAAACTTCTTTGTATTGATTTTAGCAAAGAGACTCTTTATTTTCGATTTAAATGATTCCAATCTTTCGTTCACAGGTTTCTTTATTTTGGGAGGTATGTAACTAACTATCCAATCTGCAAAAGAATTAATATTCGACCTATCCTTGGTTTTCAACTTGCTGAGAACTTTATTTGGGTGGGAAACGAACTTGCTCGGAGTAAGAATTGGGGTTCGAATATCGGGAAAGGGAGAGTCGAGCAAGGTTACTCCATTAAAATCTTTGCTGAGAGCAGCAATCAGATCCGCTTTTGGCAGTTTCCAATATCCGACCATGCCGCTCCGTTTTGCCATAACTCTCAATTTTTTTACAGTTTTCAACTTGTAGTCCATTCCTTTATATATACACTGTGAACGGAAAAAAACGAGACCTCTACAATAAATAGGGAAATAAACACCAAATATTGAAAATGTTATTGAGTCTAAAACTATTTTATTCCAAACTATAATCTCAGATAATAATGCGCTAAAGCAGTTAAAAATTGACGTGACCGTGACGACATTTGTAATAAAACATCCGTTACACCGAGCTCGCGATACCGTTGAACTTCTTACAAACGAAACTCCAGATTTCATACCCCCTACACTTTGGCCTCCAAATAGCCCGGACCTCAATCCCGTGGACTACAAAATCTGGGGTGTGATGCAAGAAAAAGTTTACAAGACAAAGGTGCGCGATGTCGGAGAACTGTGTGAACGTATAACTCAGGCATGGGATGAATTTGATCAAGCTGTAATCGATTCAGCAATTAGTCAGTGGCGAGCGCGGCCGTGTGCGTGTGTTGAGGCCAAAGGAGGAGATGTTGAACACACATTATAACTAAAAAATAATAGTTATATGATTCATATCCTTTAAACTGAAGTTCCACCACGTTTTGTTAAAATATGCAAATTATTAGAAAAATTATCGTAGTAATAAGAGAGGTCTGGTTTTTTTCCGTTCACAGTGTACAATGTACATATATAGATATATATTCATTTCTTTAAGTGTTGTTTAAGAAAAACACAAATATTTATTTATGTTTTATTTTTTATTTTTTTATTCTAATTTTCAATTTCTTTATCTCACAGCTCATTCACAACGCAATCGATAGTTTTGTCGTATTATTCTAACGTTTCATCATCGACTACATTCCGGTGTTAATTCTATCGTACACCTTAATTTTGTATCTATTTCGCCATACGTTTCCATTATACCATTCTATTATTATTGGTGCGTTTTGCCCGTGCGCCTTAGCTGCTTTGTACATCGACGGATACACGACAACATCACCGGTTTCTAGGTCTAAAATTTCAACTTTTCTCGGCTGATTTCTGATATACCTCGCTCTATCATATGCGCCTTCCTGGAAGTTTCTTTTCAATATTCGTTCTTTCCGATATTCTTTCCAGTATCCTTTTTGATATTTTTTCTGATATTCTTTCCGATATTCTTTCTGCTGCTCTTTCTGATGCTCTTGCCTTTGTCGTCTCTGTAGTTTCTGTAGTTTCTCTTTTTCTGAGTCATCGCGAGCAAGAATCTCCATTGCGCTCAATAGAGCTATAAGTTCGGGCTTGTTGAGATGAGCACAACCCTTAACATTGTGCTGGACCAGTAAGCTTCTCAGCTCTGGAAGTTTCATCTTCTTATTACTAATATAAGTAAACATCTCTTTATGTATGTTTAAGAAAAAAAAGAAATTTTATTCATAGCCTTCGCACTTAGCATTTAGCATTTAAATCGCGGCGATTTAAGACGAGCTTCTACCGTAGACGACGTTTAGCTTCTGTCCGTCCGATTGAAACTCTAGCAACTTGTCCGAAATTACGATAGCATAAGCTTCGGTTTCGGCCGGCACTGCCGCATTAAATATTGCCTTGATCTGAATATCGACGACCGGTTCGCTCGGATTGTTTGCTAACGTCGAAAACCATTAGCGGATATAGATCTTTATAACCACTCGGTGTTATATTACTTTGCGTTATCAACTGATCCATTCTCTAGAATTTTTCGCTAAACGAGTAAACGTTGCCGCGGCTCGGTACGCTCTCGAGAAGTGTTGATTAGGAAACGATAGGTTGTAGTCTACAGCCGGGTATCTTTCCTGATTCATCATTACGTACATGTTCTTAAGATCGCAATGGTCGAAGATCGACGGATTATGTTCTTGATTTCCGTCACGATTCGTCTGAAACCCTACGATTATATACCTCGGTTTTTCCGGAGATGTCTTGACGCTTAGTCTCCAACTGAAAGTAGTCGACTGAGGAACAGTTATGGTATCGCATTGACGAGCGCGACAGGCTACAACCAACGATGCTTTCGATTCGATCGTTTTATACAACTGCATTTTTTCCATATCGGATGGAATAACGTGTGGCATAAACCACGATATCTTCTCTATTGCAACTTTTCCAGCCGCTGCATCGTGACCTCTAAAAATAGCATCGTCGTCGGCTTTACGCACTAACGTTAGCGTATGTTTCAAACCGTAAACAATCTTGTCGTAATCATCGCAAAAACCGAAGATATGCTTTAATGCAACTATAAAGCTGAACGTTCCCTTAGCAGTCGGTTTTCGAATAAGATACTGTTGTCTGACCGCAAACCCCGTGTTATCGGCGACAACGGCCGTCGCACCACTGTCTTTGTACCACAGCTGATTTAAACCTTGTGCCAGTTGAAAATCGTTTGGGTATTTTAGCAATCCGAGCATCGTGGTAGCTTGACCCGGGTGAAATAACGTTTCTATTTCTTGATTCGATAGAGAATACGATATTTGACTGAAGATATGCATAAGCCCGTTATTCGTAACAGCCATTTTCATCGGCATTAACGTATGCGGTATTATCCGCTTTAGTCAGTCTTCCTTCGAATAGCAAATACGATTCTGAAGGGTGGCTGAACAAGTCTTAGAGTTCAATATTGATACGAATCTCGCCCGTTGTGTTTAGATTCGTTCTCGCAGTAGCTTCGTACTCGTGAAATTCGTATCGTTCGATACTCTCGTCCGTCAAAGGTTGTTCCGTGAATCTTAGTATATCTGATTGCATTTTTTTATTAATAATATACGACTTTATTTTATTTAAATATAAATAACCTACGCAACTTTCAGTCCGCCTCCGTTTAAACGTCTAACGAGATCTTGAATTCTAATAGCGCTCTTTGCATTGGTATTCATACCGTGTCCTATCATTAAATTATTTATATTTGTATTCTTCGAACGCGTTCCGTCGTTAATTAATCTACTTAGAACGTCTTTACTTTCTTGAGTTAGAAAGTTTTTACTTTCCACCGGTTGCGGTTGGACCGCTGGATGCGCTGGAAGCGATGAAAGAGCTGAAAGCGTTTGTGAACTTGTAGTAGGTAAATTTTTGGGACTCATAATTTTAGCAACCGCTTTATCGACTAATCGTTTCCCGGCGTCAATAGCTGCAGTTTTACCAACATCCAGCGCTTTTTTCCCGATGTCTTTAGCCGCATCTTTTCCTACGCTGAGAGCGGTTGACGCTATTTGTTAAGCCGCATTCGACGTAAATAGATTCTTGAAAAAACCCGCAACGATATTGAATATTCCCGCCCCTCCGATAACATATTGTTTCTTATACCTTCTTTTAGCAACTAATAACATTTTTATATTAATAACATTATATTTTTATATTCATTTTTATTTATCGCTCCTTGTCTTAGTAACTCGTCGCATATACCAACTATCTCATTTCTCACACCCGTATTGCCCGCCTCGAAGCTGGCCATTCGCAGAGATAACATTTCTATTAAGGCATTTGGATCTTGTGGAATAACGATACGCTGTAGGCCTATTCCTTTACCTTGCGTATTTGACGTCATCGCGTCCCATATCGGTTTAATGATTTTTTTATATTTTAAGCCTTTAGAGGATTTTGGTTTACTTGGATTTTTCGGCTGCCTCATAGCATTCGTTACCTTCAGAATCTCGGCAGATTCTTCCCGATCGTTTGCATTGAATATCGAATCGTCCGGTTTGGCCATCGTTAATAATTCCCAAAGACCTGGAGTTCCTTCGTATATCTTATTGCCTACCGTTACGTTACTGCCGTTGATCGATACAGGACTGTCGCCTATATAAAATTGTCCGTCTTTAGAGTTTATTCCGAACGTTGTGTCTACCATATTTTTATCGGAAGCGTATTGTTGCAGGTACTTCACCGCAATATCTCCTAGTTCTAAGGTTTCAATGTCTTCTACCGGGTCTTCACCGTAAGCCTCTATCGAAGGGTGTTGAGGAAACTGAATGGCTTTTAACGATGCCGAAATAGAAGCGGGAAGCGCTTTTAAAGCGTAGCTGTCTCTGCAGAGTTATCTTTTATAGTAGATAACAAAGCCTTTTGTTCTTTCGAAATTGTTGATTGCGAGTCGACTATTGGTTTGTACAATCTCGTTAATTCTCGTTGTAGTCCTATGTCTCCTAATCTCTCGGATAAAAAGTTTTGTCGAATATTCTTCTTCGATTTCAGAAACTCTTCAACGATAAAATCTCTTTTTGCGGGATCGGTTATTTTTAGAAACGACATTATATTTTATTTATATATACGTGTGTATTTTTTAAACGTAAATTCGAACGTAAATACGAACGTTGATTTCGAACGTTCAATTTACGTCCCCGTTAAAACGTTCTCGTTAAACGTTAATTTTTCTGTGCTAACTTTGGTTTTATTTTTAATTTTTTCTTTCATATCGTTGAATTTCACAAACTCGCTTAGAATTAGCGAATATTCAATGTCTGAAATATTGTCGTCCACAAGAGCCTTTGAAATGAGGCTACTCATAGTGGTTAGTTTTGCTTCCGCTAACGTTTTAATCTTTTCGTGCTTTGTCAATTTCAGTGCAAGCTTCTTACTAACCTGTCCTCCGATAATAATTAACAATCCTACACGGTACACCTACTGCCGTACCTGTTGCTATCGCTATGCCGGAGTTGCAATTACAGTAGCCAGAGCTGCCAGTCCAGAACTGCTGAGCCCCATCACAGTTACTATTAGAGCGTTTTCCATTACGCTAATCATTCTTATGTTCCTACGATACTTTGTACTTAAGGCAGTCCTTTTATCGCGTTCTTGTTCGATTTCTTTTTGAATTTCGTTAATTTTTTTAAAACGATACGATTGCGCTGAATTTTCCATTTGTTTATATTCCATTATTATTATTATTATTAAGATTTTTTAAATTTAAACGTGGTAATTAATGTAGCATAGCGAATCTTTTTCGTTAATGATAACTACAGAATCGGAATTGTTTTGAATAGTAATTACAAAGTCTTCTACATCTTCGCAAATGGTTGAGTCTTGCAAGCTACATTTCCTTTCTTTAATCGCCTGTCTAAGCGAGACTAGACACACTCCTCTAGTTAGTCGAACTCCAAATCCTAGCTCTTGCGAGACCGACGATCTGGGTTGAATTGTGATCGCTCGTTGTGCGAAAATCTCCCAACGCTGTGAGCCCGGTTGTCTTATAGCCCGATGCGTTACTTCTTTAGGCAACCAAAATACTGATTCTGGTCGAGTTCTAACTCTGCTCGGAGAATTGCGTTTTGTTATAAACTTGTGTATTGGCATACCGTATCGCGACATTATATATATATGTATATTATATATATTATAACCTTTACAGAATCATTCCAAGAAGCGGACCAAGGATTGGAATACTAGAAAGTACTTTTGAAATAGGATTGTCGTTTCCAAGAATCAATCCTGCACCATTGACAAATCCAGAACCTCTGCGCATGTACAGTCCTTCTCCTACACCGTCTAATCCCGATCCTGACCATGGTTTCAGGTAAAGACCGGCTGCGTGTGGAACCATCTTGTAGCTTCTTCCTCCTTTCTTTATGTATAAAGCACCTCCATTAACACCAGATCCAATTATCTTGCTAACTCTATACTCGCTAATCCGCTTAAAGCTCTAGTTGCAAGACTTGGCAGAACGCTAGAAAGAAGAAATTTTCAAGCTGTAGCTAGAAGTGGCAATAACGCTGGAAGAAAACCACCTTCGACTTTCATATTATGACCTATTTGCGTTTTACTCATTTTGATCGTCGTACCCGTTCCATTCTGATATGCTTTGGTCATTTTATTAATTTGTGCTCGTGTAAGAGCTAAAACATGTTCCCGGATAGATCTCCGTGAGTTAGTCTTATACTCGTTCCTGTCCCTGCTTCAACGGCGCGTTTAATTTTGTCTTTTTGTCCTTCCGAAACATTAACTTTTACATTCGTAGCTACAGGGATAAGGAGGGTCAATACTGGGAAAGCAATATCAAGTCCAGTTCCGGAAACCCGAGACGATTATGGTCCACCTTCAAGGACTTGTTAGGGATCACAGGAGCTTCCTCCTCGACGGCTCCTCCTCCGTTCTCGGCCGACGAATATGCCAACTTCTATGCCACTAAGATCGATGCTGTTCGTCGGGACACCGCTGACTCTCCTCCGCCCTCGTTCTCCTCGACTGAGTTCTCTTTGTCCACCCTTGCTCCGGTCACTGAGTCTGAGCTTCGCCGGCTCATTCTTGCCTCGCCTGCCAAGTCGTCGGAATTGGATCCTCTTCCGACCTTTCTCATCCAGGAGCAAGTTGAAACTCTCCTCCCGTTCCTGACGATTCTCTGTAACTCTTCTCTACGTGATGGTATCTTGCCGGCTTCACAGAAACGTTCCATCATTATGCCTACCCTGAAACAGATAGGCTTCGATCCTTCTAGCCCTTCGAATTTTAGGCCAATATCTAATGTTAGCTTCATCTCTAAACTAATTGAGAAACTTGTTGCTTCTCAGCTACTGAACTACCGAAACACTAATAACCTTCTACCCTGCCGTCAGTCGGGTTTCCGTAAGGGACACTCTACTGAGACCCTCCTTCTTAGCCTTCTTAATGATGTTTACAGTGCTATTGATCGCTCTCAACTTAAGCTTACTCTTCTTGCACTTTACGATGTAAGTGCACTAGTGCAGCCTTCGACACGGTAGATCATGATCTTCTACTGCGTCGCCTTTCTACCTCCTTTGGTATCTGCAACCTACCTCAACAGTGGCTTTCGTCATACCTATCTGACCGCACTTCGTCTACTGTTTTCCACTCCTCGCGTTCCCCTTGGATTCCTGTACCTGTTGGCCTCCCTCAGGGTTCTGTGCTTGGCCCTCTTCTTTATATCCTCTTTACTGCTGTCCTTGAATCTGTTCTTGCTGCTAGTGCTCTTTCTAGCCATTCTTATGCTGATGATCTCCAATCCTACCTGCATTGCTCTGCACGGGATGCTCTGAGTGCTGTTCGCTTGATGTCTTGTGCAACTGACACTCTGTCTGCCTGGCTTTCTTCCAATCGCCTGAGACTTAATCCTCTTAAGACCCAGTACATATGGCTGGGTACCCGCCAGCAGTTAGCAAAACTTGACCTGACCCTTTTGGCTGCTGAATTGCCTCTAATATCATTTTCTACCTCTGTCCGGAACCTCGGTGTCATTCTTGACCAGGAACTAACCTTTACTAAGCACCTCTCTTCTCTGTCTCGCTCCTGTTTCTACCATCTGCGCCAGCTTAGGGTTGTTTGCTCGCTCTCTCTTAGCCTCTGCTGCTTCAACTCTTTTCCATGCCTTTGTTTGTTCTCGTTTAGATTATTGCTCTTCTGTCTACACCGGTCTTCCTCAAGCCCGCCTGTCCTTCCTTGAGAGGGTTCTTCGGTCTGCGGCGCGCCTAGTTGGCTCCATACCTCGCTATGGCAGTGTATTCTCCTGCATGCATCATACTCTTCATTGGCTTCCCATCCGGCATCGTATCCTGTATCGGCTTTGCTCTCTCGCCTGGCAATGTGTTTTGGGTATGGCTCCTTTCTACCTATGCTCTGTTTTTACTCTCTCTTCTTCTCTTACGGGTCGCTCAGCCCTCCGTTCCTCTTCTAGGGGCGACTTTATAGTCCCGTATGCCCGCACTGCTACTATACAGCGCCGAGCATTCTCTGTCGCTGGTCCAACTGCGTGGAATGACTTACCATCTTTCCTTCGCCTATCTCCTTGTACTCACCCGTCTTCTTTTTACACTCTATTGAAGACTTTTCTGTTTGATCAGTCCTGGGACTCCTGGCTTGGGAGTACCTCTGAGTAGAGCTCTTGAAGAGGCGCTTTATATATTCCATGATTGATTGATTGATTGATTGATTCGAATATCAGCTCATTTTATATATATAATTGAAATTAAAAACTTTAATACCACGATAATTAATTCTCACACTTCTCTAATTTTAAACCTGATCGACAACTCCTCTCCTCTAAGGTTGATTAGTTTTCCATTTTGGTCTGTAAGTTTTGTTTCCATAGCCGAAATCGTAAATAGCGTAATAGGAAGATATACTAAATTAACGGCCACTTCTATAATCTTGTATCCGGGGCCTACATTCGGGAAAAAGGAATATATAATGTTTTCCGTTGTTCCGTTAGAATACGAAGATCCGATTACGTCACTGGTTACTCTCAAACTATTTACGTTCATAATATTTACTATGTTCTCCGATTCGTTATATCCTTCTGAATATACTCGGCTATTAAATCCTAAAACAGTTCTAATCGAATCCTTGATTGTCATATTGACCTGATAGTTAGCACCGATATCTAACACCGACTTCAAAGTATTGTTGTTCGCTTGTAACGTTATACAGTACGCAGCTCCCGCTTCGTCATAATGTCCTGATTGTTTCATGATTCTCTGAATGTGTTCGTTTATATCTACGATTTCGTAACTCCCTTCTGGGATTTCTATAGTAAACCACGTTCTACCATTATCCGGCGAATACACAAACTTGTTATTTTTAAAGTCAATATTAGGGAAGGAATGATACGCCTCCAAATTAACAAGACACATTTCATACTTTTTGTTTTTGTCAAGTTGAATCAGAGGATTAAATTTAGTTCTAATTTGCGTGCTCCTTTCGCTCACCAAAATGCTGAATGACTCTTTAGGCTCCGTGTTACGAGCGATCTTCTCTGTGTTCTGAACTATCTTTTCTAATCGCGCTTCCATTATATACATAATATATAACTTATGAAGATTATTTTTATGCTGAAGGCTTATAAAATGTATCTAACCCACTTCTATATTTGCCGTTATTCTTTTTACTGGTTAAATCTATAACTACAAATCCGTGCGGACGCTCCCACGCAGTTTTGCACAGTTTTACAAATTCGTCTTTATTCATATCATCTACGCCTACGTGATCGTTGTATATATCTATATAAATAAAGCCAGCTTTCTGTCTGTCTCTCTGTCTGTTTGACCGGGCTTAACTTCTACAATTTTCCACCTTTTCACTCCAAACCTTCACTGCTGTGTCGGCCTCGGCATGGGACACCCAGTGGAGGGGTTCGCTTACCCCCTTTTCACCGCTAACATGGTGAAAAGGGCCAAAAACTCGCCCCACGGCATAGGAAATTTCCACTCCCTACTACAAATTAATTATAGCACAATGACGTTATACCTAAAAATAGCACCAGTGACGCGTACGGAAGATTTGGAAATTTCCGGCGCCGGTATTCCCCAACGTCATTAATAATGGCCATAGCGTCGTTGTTTACTTTCGGAAAGAATTTAATAACGATCGCTTCGAACTATATTAATCGTTTTACAGCAAAATTGTAACACAGGTAGGTTCAAACACAAACAGACTGCGAAGCAGTCGCCGCCACAGGGCGACGGCGAGGCATTCAGTCCACGGCAAAGGTCGCTAGACGCCAGAAGGCGTATACAAGACTGCGAAGCAGTCTCCCCCACAGGTCGCCAGACGCCACAAGGGCCTCCAAGACTGCGAAGCAGTCACAGCCAGAGGGCGACTGCGAAGCAGTCAGTCCACGGCAGAGGTCGCTAGACGCCAGAAGGCGTATAAAAGACTGCGAAGCAGTCTCCGCAGTACGTTGCCTGCTCTCCAGTTCGGGCCAGTAAGAATCTGTTTCTTCTGGCACCAAATGGCAAGACAACTAATGTTGTTAATCTCCAAGCTCTACAGTTAAATTTAAAATAAAGTAACATTAAAAAAAATAACTATTGTGTAATTTCTTTAACCCGCCAACGCCGGGTTCACCCTCTTCGACTGCGAAGCAGTCAGTCCATGGGAGACTGCAAAGCAGTCGTCGCCAGAGGGCGACTGCGAAGCGGTCAGTCCACGGCAGAGGTCGCAATACGCCAGAAGGCGTATACAAGACTGCGAAGCAGTCTCCGCTGTACACCAGAAGGCGTACACAAGACTGCGAAGCAGTCTCCCCCACAGGTCGCCTAAATTTCTTCCTTATTCGCTACACGGATTTAAACTTAAACCTAAATTTTTTGCTTATTCGCTACAGGCATTGAAACTTATAACCCCGGGCAACGCCGGGTAAACCAGCTAGTTATTAATATTTTTAAGGTCTTGACTAAATAAACAGATAAAGTTTGCATTCTCTCTGATAGTCTGTCTAGGCAGCTTGAAATAGTTTTGTGCGAGGTAGAAGCAATCAACATTACTATGTCTTCCTCTGATATAATAAGATTCACATTTGTTTTGTTTCTCCAACTGTAAGTCGTCGAAAATCATCAGGTTCTGCTTGGCACTCAAGTCTCTCGGATCGGGGACTTCTTCCGAAGTTTCAAAGAATCGACAGTTCATATCGGATTTTTAACTGTGCTTTTAGCCATTTCCTCAACAACTAATGCAGGCGATGCATTCAGCCATTTCCTCAACAACTAATGCAGGCGATGCATTCAGCCGGACTATCTCGTCTTGACAACCAAACAAATTGACGATTGCTTCTTTAGGCAATTTTTCTTCGAATGCTTTTTTCAGTATTTTATATTCTGGTTGAAAGAGAGATCTTCCAAATACCTGTAGGCTGTTGTAATCTAACCATCCTGGATTCAAAAGTAAATTTAATAATAGCATAGTCTTACCACATCCAGACTTCCCTACGATCAGACCTCTTATACTTCTAGGTAATAGGGGATTGTTAAATCTTTTCGATGTCGCGTCGTTCCAAGATAAATCTTTAACTTCCATTTCTTTTTAATTATAAAAATAGTTTTATATTAAAATGTATATGGAACAGATGTATTGCGTAAAGTGCAAGAGAGAAACCGAAATGACAGATATTCAAAATTTCATCAGTAAAAATAAAAGACCTATGATTAGAGGCGTATGTGTCGAATGCGGAAAAACTACAACTCGATTTCTTTCCACTGCCAAAAAAGGAGGCGATCTAGTTGGGTCCTTAAATTCAGCTACGAAAAATCTAAAACTTCCTTGGGCTTGATTTCAAGAAGAATTGCATCTTCCAGGACATTCGTTTACCGGCCCCGGAACTAGATTAGATTTAAGATTGAATCCTGACGGCACTCCTAAAGACTGGAGTAAGCCTGTGGACAGAATCGACCAAGCAGCTTATCGTCACGATTTGGATTATGACCAGTATTCGGATACAGCTGCTAGAAATTCCGCCGACAGAGTAATGGTAAATGAATTAAATAATATAAATAATCTTACATTACGTGAGCGCGTCGAAAGAGCTATAGTCAAACCTATTTTGTCTGCTGAAGCGAATCTTGGTTTAGGTCTAGCTTCTTCCAATTCAAAGCCGGGTGCAAAATCTCCGTCAAAATGGACCGATGAACTCGCTGAAGAATTGCATAAACCGATAATACGAAATTTTGCTAAACGGAAGGTTTACGTTAATGGTATTGACGAGATTTGGGCTGCAGACCTCATAGACATGCAGGCTTTCGCGGAAGATAACGATGGCGTTAAATATTTATTAGGCGCAATCGATATTTTTTCAAAATACGGGTGGCTTGTTCCGCTAAAAGATAAGAGCGGAAAATCTGTGTTCGATGCTTTCACCAAAATATTTTCCAGTAGCGGACGAAAACCTGAGAAACTGTGGGTCGATAAAGGAAAAGAATTTTACAATAAAGACGTGAAATCATTAGGAATCCAGTTATATTCCACTGAGAATGAAGAAAAATCATCCGGTATCGAACGATGGAATCGAACGATGAAATAGAAGATGTTCAAATATTTTACGGCTAATTCGACTAGAAAATATATCGATGTTTTAGATAATATGGTTGCTCGTTATAACAACATTAGGCATTCTTCCATAAAAATGTCTCCAATAAAAGCGAGTATGAAAGCAAACGAAAGCGCTGTGTGGATGAATTTATATGGCGGTTTACACCCAGAACCACCTGATAAACCTAAATTTTCAATAGGCGATAAAGTCAGAATTTCTAAGAAGAAGAAGTTCTTCGAAAAGGGCTATACGCCTAGATGGACAGAAGAAGTCTTTACTGTGACAAAAATTCAATACACCGATCCTCCGACGTATAAGATAACAGATTATAACGGAGAAGAAATTCAAGGCACTTTTTACGAACAGGAATTACAAAAGACGACTCAGGAAGTCTATAGGATCGAAATGATCATAAAAAAACGCGGAAAGACATCTTTCGTAAAGTGGCTGGGATATCGCGAATCTTTTAATTCTTTGGTTGATAACGAAAGTTTGTTAAATCTACATCAGGGATGAGCGCATTAGACGTTACTTCGAACAATGCGATAACTACAGACATTTTCTCGGCGTTGGAAGAGTTGCACACGACAATACGACATTTTTCAAGGTCAAGGTCAAATTTGAGGTCAAGGTCAAATTTTAGGCCAAGGTCATTTTCAAGGTCAAGGTCAAGGTCAAACGTCAAGGTCAAGGTCAAGTATACTACTACTACTACTACCACCAGTACTTACATGAATATTTCCACATGGGTCCCATATTCCCACATAGAACCCATATTGCCCACATAGAACCCATATTGCCACACAGAACTCATATTGCCCACATATAACCCATATTGCCCACATAGAACCCATATTGCCCACATAGAACCCATATTTCCCACATAGGACCCATATTTCCCACATAGAAACCGTATTGCCCACATATAACCCGTATTGCCCACATATAACCCGTATTTCCCATACAGGACCCATATTTCCCACATAGAACCCATATTGCCATGTAAGGTCCATATTTCCATGTAAGGTCCACATCCCCACATAGAACCCATATTTCCCACATAAGACCCAATATTACCATATAGGACCCATATTGCCATGTAAGGTCCATAGTGCAATGTAAATGATGTAAGGTCCATATTCACATCAAAGGCCCATATCCCCGGTTGGCAGCCATGATCCGCAGCCATCGATCCAGCCATAACGAGCGCTTTAGCAAGAAGTTTGACCTAGTTTCAAATTTGCGCGACCTCGCTGTGCATGTGTAATTTCTCTGACACGAAAAATGAGCTTGACCTATTTTGACGACCAATGATAGCTTACGTTGCCCGACAACGGCGAATCACCAAATGCCATGCTAGAAGATGCATTTACTATTACAACACGACAAACAGTCTAAGGATAACTGTTGAAAAATATGTTGTATAAAAATAATATATTTAAATATATTATATCAAATATATAAAATATTGCGATAGCAATAATTGTCTATTTCTCTACAAACACTCTTGTAACGCGTGCTATTCTTGCACAGCCAAATTACATCAATGGCGCAGTGGTGTAGGTCAATACCTTAGAGCCCTACGGCCGTCGGTTCGAATCCAACTAAGTCGGTGCTTATTTATGTTTTTAGTTTTTTTGGTGGATAATGCGAACAGAACACCGAATATACATACATACACACATACATACATACATACATACATACATAAATATTCCCACATGGGTCCCTTATTCATAACTGCACCAGCTATGACAAGACCCATATTTCAGCTGTGTTATATCTACCGTATTATGGAATGATACCTCATCCATCCATCCACCTACTCGGACTTTTGACGTTGAATTACCTTGAACTTGACCTTGACCTTGGCCTTGGTCAAGTCGCGTGACACTGTGATGAAGTTCGAGCTTGGAAACTCGGCCATTCATTCATTCATCCATTCACCTACTCTGACCTTTGACCTTGAACTTGATCGTGACCTTGGATGACCTTGGCCTTGACCTTGGCGGAGAAGCCTACAATTATATCTACTAGCGCGCTATATATATGTCTAGTTGATTGATCAATTGATTGATTGATTGATTGATTGATTGATTGATTGATTGATTGATTGATTGATTGATCGATCGATCGATCGATCGATCGATCGATTGATTGATTGATTGATTGATTGATTGATTGATTGATTGATTGATTGATTGACTGATGTAGGCTATAATAATCAGTCAGAAATGGCAATGATGACGATTAGGATGTTTCTGTTCATGTCGGTGGTCAGAATGATGTGCATGACATCGCGAACATAAAATAACAAGAACTTCAAAACAAAAACAAGAAGAGAAAGAAGCAGAAGAAGAAGAAGAAGAAGAAGATGATGATGATGATGATGATGATGATGATGATGATGATGATGATGATGATGATGATGATGATGATGACGACGACGATGAAAAGCTGAAGACATAGAAAGATGACAAAACAACAACAACAATAATAACACAACACAAATTATTAAGACTTATTAAGGCTTCAGGTAGACATGACAACGGACAAGCGAAACATCTAGACTAACTTAACCGATCAGCATAATAACAATTCCATGACTGATGATTAATAACACATATGGGCGCCTTGCAGGCTGCCAAACAGTTAAATTCGACTCCTGTTAAACTTGTTATCATCTGTTACTACTAGATCATGTTATCTTACTGCGTACTTTGCAGTTTGAATTAATCAACGATTATTATTATTATTATTATTAGTAGTAGTAGTAGTAGTAGTAGTAGTAGTAGTAGTAGTAGTAGTAGTAGTAGTAGTAGTAGTAGTAGTAGTAGTAGTAGTAGTAGTAGTAGTAGTAGTAGTAGTAGTAGTAGTAGTAGTAGTAGTAGTATAGGCCCTAAAAGTACTAACCTAAGGTCGCATTCTTTATCAAATTTTCATCACGTTTCATGACTGACTCTCTCTAGTGTGTTCCATGACAGGCTGCTACATAAAAATGGCATTAATGAAATCTAATATATTCCTGTTCTTTCTACGCTCTTTCGCTGTCATATTTTTCACATCTGCATGGTAGTTGAAGTTATCCAGAATTAAATATGTTTCCCAGCCAGCCAGTCTAGAAGAAGTCTATCTATATTGTCTATAATCAACATTTTCTGTAGCATCTAGTACTCCGTAGCAAATTCCCAGTAGCACCTTATATCTGTTTCACAGGATTTTACACCATATGCTTCCTTTGAACGCTTCGTTCCTTGTATCATATCTCTCTGCTGAATTAAAATTGCTTTTGGTATACAGAAAACCCGCCAAGCCCACGTCCAACTGATTTCTAGTTAGCTTGATCCATTCAATTATTCTAAAGTATCCAAAGCATGTTCCTTGTCGATGATCTCCGGCTTCGTCAATTGATCTGCTTGCTATTCCAGTTTAACTACGTCTGTTATCCTCACATCGAACTGTAGTCCTTTTCTCTAAATTTGTAATCATTGTTTTTGTGATATGGCAGTTTTTCAAACTGCGCTGTCTCCATAAATTTATAGTCTTCATCGCCATAAAGTTTATGTATAAGATGCAAGAGGAAAGCTCTCTTATGACAGAGGGTATTGGTCACGTACTGCGAGGGGATTCCTTACTGAGAAATAGCATGTAAGAAAGAATGGAGGGAAAGAAAATGAGACGGATGCCGCTGGACTGGATGGTGATGGATGAAATAGCAAACGGAAGTAGGAAGCCCAATATCGAGAGGAATAGCGCCGTTTGAACCTACCCAAGGGCAGACAAATTGTCGAAGAACATGTAGATCGCCATGAAGATTTGTCTCACATCCCATGTCAGCATTCGTGCGTTAGAATGCAAATGTAAATGTGCGCGTTTTTCAAAACGGGTGACAGCATGAGGTATCCCTGAATCCTGCTCATTTTCAATGAGCAGGATCCCTGGATCATCGCTGCCTGCTTGAATGGGTGCCACGCCATTTAAGGTCTTCATGCAATCCCGAGATTCAGATCTCTAAAATAAGCAGCCACGATCGTTGTGCAAACCAGCAGTGTCAGCACCGTCATTCAAGACCCAGAGGCGCCTTGACAAATGTAGCTAACCAGGCCCCCAGTAAACAATTTGGCGCTACAATTATGTGATTTGGATCATATTGTAGGCCAGGCCTACATCGCACATGTTGTAAATCACAAATTCTGATAATCCTGAAACGAAATCGGTTTTATCGCACTAAAGCAGTAACTGGAATGTTTCAGATGGAAGCAACTTCAAGGTGATTTCATCGCTGGTCTAACGGTTGGCCTGACTGTCATTCCCCAGGGTTTGGCTTATGCACAAGTGGCCCAGTTATCACCAGAGGTAAGTAAACATCCTGCCTTCTCTTCTCGTCTGTCTATGTCGCTGTATCTGTGTATCTATGTCTGTCTGTCTGACCGACAGCAAGTGCTAATAGGCCTACATAGCAGACAGAGTCGAATATCGATTTTCGCCATATCGATGGCATAACTGCAGGGACACGGTCTCTGTAGTGGCGTCGGCATTCTATCTAGTGCTTTTATCAGCCGGAAAGGCCCTCCCCGCACCTTTTTCAGCTACTAAAAAATAATTTATTTATTTTAATAATATAAACAATAACTTAGCTATTTTTATTTTTATTTCAGTGTTGAGAACTGTTTTCAGTGTTTACTGAGACCCCTCCCAACCCCCAATCCCGATTTTCCCGGGATTTTAGCCCTACCATAATTGTTCAGTTGCAGAACAATTTTTCTATAAAAAAAGCACTGAGTCTATCACAATCTGAAAGCGCACATTCATATAGCGCTGACTTGTAAAACACACCAAAGGTGCTTCCGAAAGTGCAATACAAGACGACGATCAAATGGGGGAGGGAGGGGCGTCTTCAACCGTTGGTGAAATGTAAGCATTCAGAAGAGAAGAAATCTGATACAATGACACTGAAATACAGATCTCCCTAAGATAGGATGCAGTAGGGCCTACAACTGGACAGCATAGGAATCTACAATTTAATACGCTTTCGCGTTTGTCCTAAATGTAGATAGATATATGACGAAACTTCAGAATTCCATCAGTTTAGCTAAGATCAGGCATTTTAAACAGGACACCCACTTAATGGCAGTACCAGAATTTGACCCTGGCGCATATAAATGCAGAAGCTGCTTTGCCAGAGAACGAGTGACGCATAGTGCGAATCTGACACATAGTGTCAACACATAGCCTAATATGACACTGTTGGTTGTTGTGTGAGAATCCTGACGTGCATTATTTGCCTAATGGTGAATTTGTTCTTTTAGAGAACTTTGATATAAATCATTTAGGTTAGCGCCTACTTAGAGGACGTTATGAAAATGTTCAGTTACACACATACTCTGAATTTCCATAACTGGACAGTCACAACGTATCATGTATTATTTAGCCAAACAGGCCAACCGTGCGATAAATTTTTATTTGTAAGAATGTCACCAGTAGACCCGTGAAGGTATGCAGGCTATAGACGGCGATGAAAAGAGATGGAAAACGGGCTTCGAGTTACAAGCTACCACAATAACACATCGTTGCCATATTGAGCGCTTTTGTGATATTCTAAAAGGCGCTTTACACGTATCCAGATACGCACATTCATATTGTCAGCTATAGTCTATGGTGCACGCACTAAACCTCTGGGATAATATATAGAATACATACAACGACGGTGACAGGCAGCGCTCCGCCTTTTAACCTCCCTTGAGGGGGCAGTACAGAATTAACTGCCATTGAGAAGACTTTCAATGGCAGTAAATTCTATTTGGATCGACACAGTTTTTGGAGTGATATGACCAGACATTTGACCTCTTTCAGTGACTTCCCAAGATGTCAAGGACAAATTGGGTGACCTCGGTTTCGGGAACTCGTATTTCATCCTGATTACCAGGGTCAGAGGCGTCTACACCATAGAAACCTTGGAGCAAATGCTCCACCAAAGAAATAGCGGGGATCTGACACACATAGGCCTACTAACAGATCTTCATCTGTCAGTGTGTGTGCCACCATGAACTGGGGGAAGGAAGGCGCAGGGGAAAGAGTGGGGAAGGGGAAGTTGCTCCAATGACTTAGGGGGGATAGACGCCTCTGACCAGGGTAACTTATTGGAGGCGCACTCACTGCATGACACGGATAGCACCAGCTCAATTCTCCTCTGACACGATTTTCACTGGGAAAAAACCTTGAAAACCCCAAGAAATATTGCACCATCGCCTATTTTATGTCATGCGTTCTCGATGGTCGGTCAGAGGCTTTAGAATTAAATTCCCAGTTCTGTGCATTCTGCCAATGCTTTAGTGTCATTCAGGTGTAAACTTAAGACTTATCTATTTCGATCTGCTTACAGGGCCGGTTTAACCACTAGGCGAACTAGGCGGCCGCCTAGGGTGGCACATTTCTGGGGGCGGCAGAGAAGCTACACAAAGAAATATTTTTTAAACCATTGCCGCCGTTTTGCCAGTCCAGGGCGTAGCCATACAAGGCGCTTAAGGTGCGTACGCACCTCCTGTCACATTCTGCATTAGGGCCCTATTCTTTCACTTTTCTCCAAGCGCGCAAATTTTAAATTTGGTTAACTGTTCCATCTGATGATATATGAGCGCCTCTGAGTAGTTCCCTTGAAGTGGCGCTATATAAATTTACGAATGAATGAATATTTAGCCGCTGCCTACGGTGTTCAAAAAGCCCGTGTACTGCGGTAATGTCTCAGCCTCTCTGCAGTCTGAACTACAGTCTGTATGATGAAGGATGAATCATGATATCTGATACACAGGGCCACAGACGTATTGTGTGGTATTTGTGTATACATGTACTAGGTTACCCTGATGTGTCGGAGTAATTGACCTTGTTCGACCCCGCATTAGAAGGGAACAAAACGCTGCACATGAGCCAGATTCTCCCTGTTAGATGTACAACCACGGCATACACTCAGCGCTAAGATATGCATGAAACAGTATCTGCCTTGTTCGTCTGTCTTTCCGCGCTCTCTCTCTCGCTCTCTCTCTCTCTCTCTCTCTCTCTCTCTCTCTCTCTCTCTCTCTCTCTCTGTCTCTCTGTCTCTCTCTCTCTTGTTTTCTCTCGTTTTCTCTCGCTCTGTCTCTGTCGCAGTCTGACACACGATTGCAGTATTCAAAACTCTCTTGAAAAAAGAAACTAAGACTCAACTGATGGTAAGGAACTTCCAAATTTAGAGTAGCAGTTCTTGTTGCTATAATTTTTTAAGTAGTACATACGTAATCTGCTTCACTTCCTGAAACATTACTAACATAGGCGTAGCTACATTGAGGCAATAGGAGGCATTTGCCTCCTCTTGGTTTTGTAGATTTAAAAATCTTCCTTGGGTTATAGCCCTGCATCCTCAAGTACACCCGATTAGGGTGTACACCCCATGGATGTTGCCTCCTCTTGTGTGCTTAGCCCCGAGAAAAAAGTCATCAAGTCATCGAATGTATTAATGACTAACAACAGGTCATCAACTTTTTTCGTAACATAAATTTAAAGTAAGTAAGTAAGTATATTCTTTATTACACCATTAGCAAACGCACAATGGGACAGAAGCTAGAAGCATTGATTGTAAAACATTGAAGTAATAATAAATCGAAATAAAAATGATAAAATAAGTAATTAAAAAAGCAAGTGTTTTCTTATAACTTATGCAGTAATCTAGCAATGTAACCCTTACTTACTTACCCTTTACTTACTTACTTTATTAATGACTAACAACAGGTCATCAACTTTTTTCGTAACATAAATTTAAGAAAACATGCCGAAATTCTGAAATTCTCAGAGCGAAATTCTTAAATTCTCAGAGGTTTTTACGACCGCCCTTCGGACGCTGAAAAATGTCCCCCTCACCTCTCAAACAAGATCGCCGCCACTGCATCAAAGTTTTGACAAGCAGTAGTTGCCTCCTCTTGAATTGAAGTCTGGCTACGCCCCTGATTACTAATGCCTTTTACTTAAACCTTAAACGTTACGCTGTGAATCTGTTAAAATAAGAAAGTATAGTATCGAAAGTTGATTCCGTGATTGTTTTATTTAGAAGTAATAATGATTCTTAGATGATTACAATGAACGACGATACTAAATTAAAGATGCAGCATTCGGCTGCATTCCTGTGTGAAGGTTATATTAACTTGATCAATTTAATATTAATTAGGCCTATTATCGCACTTGCCAGGGGAGCAGTGCGACAGGTTCGCCTAGGGCGCCAAATACTCTGGCGCCGGTGTCGCGTGACAGACTATCCCCCCTAAAGCGTATCCCCCCGGATGGAATAAACCGGTTTAGAGTATCCGGTGGGATGAACCATTCTATCCCCCCTCGTCATACGCATCACGATAGCCTCGACGAAATTCCAGTCAAAATCACCAAAAACAAAGTAAATTGATTTCAGGTCGACGTACAAACTAAAGATACGCAATTCAAAAATTTTATGTGTGCAATAAATCCAAACAGTACGACTCAATACACTTAGAAACCGCCAAAAATGCAAACTACACCGAATACTCCATTTCGCTAAGGGGGATGCGCATGTATGGGGGATACTCTATTTCGTGACACCGGCCCTGTCTGCTTACCAACCGCAGCCCGTCTTCTCATCTTCCTGACCCACTGTATATCGACTAAACTTCTCCAATGGATCACAATATGCGGTTATGGTTTCAGGACCATTGATGATCATTCACTTTCAGATTTATTACAACGGCGCCGTAGAATCAATTAAATTACTGTATATTGGACAATAGAAACTATGGCGCTTCAGAAATATACAGGGATAAGTGTCTCAATTAGACAGTTATGCTATTACCAAACTTGAAGTAGATATCTTTCTCAGAAGGGCTGCTACCTGACACCACAAAATCAAGAAGAAACTGAATGTTTTCAAATCCGAAAGTGGTTTGATCTATACAACGCTGTTTCAGGACAATCCACCGACCACAGGGTAACTAGTATGTATGTGTTACAACATCTGATATAGCGCCTTTTCTTAGATATTAAATTGCTACGTGCTGCAATGTAGATGTCTGAGAAAGATTACCTTAACTACTGAAAATGCATGACGTCCATATGCAATGCGCTGTATTCTCTGCATCATGGCCACGCGAATGCTTTCTTACACGTAGACTTTTCATAAGTTTCATTTAGGTTATCGGTAGGTCTAAAATGTGCTACTTAATTTCGTGTGGACAGTATGGCTTGTATTCGGCGTTCATGGGTTGCTTCATCTACATGTTCCTTGGAACTGCGAAGGACATCACTCTCGGACCAACGGCCATTATGTCTCTTCTGACGGCAGAGTTTGGTGTATCACCAGTCGAACACGATCCAACCTACGCCATCCTCCTTAGCTTCATTGGCGGTATCATCCAGCTACTTTTGGGAATCTTGCAAATTGGTAAGCAAAGAAGCTCACATGCTATTGCAGGTAATTTTGCTAAATTTTAGCGAATGAGGATTTAATATTCAGAAGTAATGATTGATTATCTACTTGCTACGTCGCCATTTTTGTAGATGGCACTTGACTTTTGCCATAACACAAGAGCCCGAGTGTATCTAAAACGTATCTCCTGATGCTCGCAGATCTGGACATTTTGTAGAAGCGAAAGTTTAAGAATGTAATGAACTTACATTTATCTGGTAAAAAATAATATTTCTGCACGTAACCAAATACATTACTAGGAAAGTGCAGAAAACTATTAAAGCAAAAGGTTCAGATTTTAAGATGAAAATTGCTTTCGGTTATGCTGAAATTTAAAAAACTTAAAAAAACTGAGGTTATATCCTTAGCTAAAGTATGACGATGATGTCAAGAATCAAAGAAGAATCTGATCGCATTAGGTCTACATAATCTTTTCAGCAACTGTCATTCTACTGTTCTGTGTAGGATTTGTTGTCGACTACATTTCTCATCCGGTTATTAACAGCTTTACAACAGCAGCGGCCATAACGATTGCCTGGAGTCAGATCAAGGTCAGGGGTCATTGCCTTTCAATTTAATTGGATGATTTGATGGTAATTTTGATGACATGACGACGACGACAATGATTGATAATGAATGTTTGAGTTTCGATTGTCGATGATTATCATCTTCGTGTTATCATTTTCTGCTCTTTGCCGAAAACTGATGTTCCTTAACAGGAAATTTCTACCAGGTTTCTTCCGATCAAATGTCAAGTGTTCAGATGTAACTAAACTGATTCCATGCATGGGTAGAATTAATACATTTGCGATTTTAAACCATAGGCCTAATCATACATTCACGTGCAGCAGCCTCACATATCCCATGTCTCACACTTGTTGATTAAGGGCTTCTGTTGTCACGTACAACAATCAAATTACAATCAGCAGGAATGATCAAATTACAATCAACAGGAACGATCGAGCTTACGATGAGAACGAAACAGTATAAACTTAGTTTTGTCAATGTTTAAAGACAACGTATTTGCTCTGAACGATTCGGAAACTGTTTCTAGTTCATAATTAACACTTTTTAAGTAAAACATCTAGGAACTTATCACAAGCAAAAACGTCATTGTCATCATCAAATAGGATAAAATGTAATAGGATAGAAGTACTAAATATGTCATTGATATAAATCAAGAATAGTATTGGGCCAAAAATCGAACCTTGCGAAATTCCACATTAAATAGACCATGGTTGGGATTTGCATTCGTTAAATAGCGCTGACTGTTTTCTGTTGCATAGATAATTGGAGAATCACTCGAGACTAGTCCCTTGTATGCATTACTTACTAAGATTTTGTGGTCCATTGTATCAAATGCCTTCGATAAGTCAAAGAAAAACCCTATGGAATATAGATTATCATTTGCTTTAGAGATTTTATTCTCCATTTCTATCAGGGCCATAGAGGCAGAATGGCCAGAATGAAAACCATCACATAGTATATTATAAAAGTAATGTCACCAAATTTGAAAACGGGGTTCACCTTGGCAGTTTTTAGTTCATCTGGTACTTTTTCTGTGAAAAAGGAGCAGTTAATAATATTAGCAACAGATGCGGCGACAGCTTTTATGGTTGTTTTATCCAGTTGTAGACTGATTTCGTCAGCGCCATAGCTATGCGCATTGTGCAATTGACTCATACGCTGATAATTTCTGATGGTGCAGTTAAAGCAATTTCAATCTAAGAAGCTAGTGAATGTTTTAGTAAATGTTTATAGGCTTTATTGCTTTTTGGACCTTTGAGGCCAAATTTGCCTCTACATTAGTAAAGTAGTGGTTACATTTTGAGGCTATTAGATTCTTAACACGTAGGCCTATATCGATACCGTTTACGATAAACGAATTCATGGCGATGGAATTGCTACTTTTCTTAATTAAAGTCATATTCACTGCCCAGGTTCTCTTCTGATCGTTTTCACAATTCATTATTTTTCAGAGTAATATTTTCTCAGCCATTTTTCTTTAGTTGTTTTTCCTATAAACTGAATTTGCTATTTCATTGGCGTCTGTTAGGTTTATAACATATTTTAATAATAATAATCTTCGTTTATTAACTCAAACTGACAAGTACGCAGTAAGATTACATGATATAGGCCTAGTAGTAACAGACGATAACAAGTTTAACAGGAGTCGAATTTAACTGTACGGCAACCATGAAAGGCATCCATCAGTACTACTGCTCATTTTACAATCGCCACTTAGGGAATGAAGGCTGAGTTAACCTTGTGGGGCTAGCGGGTATCGAACCCGCGTCCCTCTGAACTTCGTGCCAGCGGTTACCATTCAACCATCTTCCCGTTGAGGTGGAGTCTGGCCTTTCCTGCGCGATTTAAGCAAAACCACTATCATCAAAGGTTATTTAACTGTGCATTTTGGGCGAACACTGTGGCGTTTAAACAGAAAAGCCGTGTCGTATGAATACTTGTACTTTTCCATGAATCAAATAAATTTTAAAAGTCGAATAAGATGCTAACAAGTTATAATTAAATTCCAGGTCCAGTTCTGTTTATATAGCAGTGCGCAGATTCTTTATAATAATCATGGGATTTTAGTCCCTTAGTCCACCTTGTCCGCAAAGGTTCACCAGTCACTCTAATACAGAGTAAAACGGGGAGGCGACCTGACCGACGTCTCTGATGAGCGTAGACTCGGATCCGACCTGGGCTGGTGAACCAAAGTCCTCCGTGCCCACCTTCTCGTGGTGCGGACCATTGGGACCCTTCCTAGGAAGGGGAACGAACGGGCACGGCAGGCAAAACCAGAGGAAGGCAATGGCAAACCACCCCTGTTAACTTGCCAAGAGAATCGTCATGAGACACACCAAGAATGGAGTGTGTTCACCAGGACGATCACCTGAGCTCCACGAGCTGACAGCACAAGGTAACAAGGTTGTCTACCTACAGTATCATGTGCATCATTTACAGGACCATATTGCGCAATGGAATCACAGAACTCGTCATAATTGTCAGTATGTTAGAATGACTCTTGAAGTATCTGAGAACTAAATTAATGTTAATGATATCATAGTTTGCACTAGTTTAATGAATGTCATCTTGACAGGGATAAAGATTGAAAGATGCTTTCGGAATTACTTTTCAGCAATGGTTCGGTCTTAAGAAAATACCTCGTGATTTTATCTACGATGTCCAAGGGGTTTTCTCCAAGCTACCACAAACAAGGTTGAATGCACGCACATGTTTAGTTTTCTGTAAATATCTGGTAGAACTTTTTCTGTGTACAAATCTGGTAGGACTATGTTTCCTTAATGTTACTAATACCTCTCATTCATCCGAAGTGTCGTTTATTAGGAATTTATATATTCTGTTCCTGAATTCACTTTATATTTGCACAATATTCTATAATTAAATTTAATGGTGAACTTGACGTGGTTGTACAATCTGGATCTGAGACTAATGTAAATACTCAGGCGGGTATGCTTGTTTTTTTCTAACATCAGATCCATGCCACGTGCACTCTGGTTTCACCACCATTAGGTAGAAACCGCCACCGCAGAAGTCACCGAAAAACTTTAGTTTAGTGCCCGTCATCTTTTAACTGGCGCCCAAAGACACATGTCGTACATTAACCCGCTAGACAGTGTGCGCGTGTAAGAGGACATCGCTATGACTTTCAGTCGGCGTTGTGGCATGTAAAACAGATCTCACGGTTCTTAACAGATGTGTCGCGAATCGAACGGGTGTGTGTCTCGTAAACATGGTGCGTCGTTGGTGTGTCGCGAAAAAATTGATGTGTCGCGAATTCTCACAGCCTACGTCCGTCATTCTTGCATTACACTTAGCCTACTTACTGTAACGTAGGCTGTGAGAATTCGTAGCAGTCTATTTTTTATCTATTCTATTATTTCGCAATCAGAGGCGGCCATGATGTTTAACTTATACAGTGTACACTTTGCGACCGCGCCAATGTAAACTTTTACCCATTACTGTAACATTCGAAATGGACAAATTTATCAGAAGCAAACGATAATTTTACGAATCTACAACGGATGATGTGGACTCAGATTTTGGTAGCAATGAGACGGATTCGACTCCCATCAATAGTGAATACGAAAACGATGCTACTGCCACTGCTAGTTTTAGTTAACCAACCAAGAAAAACATCAAAAAGAAGAAAGTGCAAGTGGAACGAGGACTACTTGAAATATTGTGGATCATCGTTTTTATGTGATCCAAAGCAAAATCCAGGAGCAAAATTTAAAAATCTCATTAACTGTTACAAAGTTAACGTAGAAACTAAAAACGATTCAATATGAACATTGTAGCCAAATTCATTAAAAATGTTAACAATTTAACATTTTAAATAAATAACTAGTTTAACTTTAACATTTTTCACAATAAACATACGACGATTGATTGGTGTGTCGTAAAAAATGTGTTGCAAGTTTAGGTGTGTCGCGTGCCAAAAAAAGGTTAAGAACCTCTGATATAAACAACAGAATCATACGAAAATATTCAAAATAATGGCGCAATATTGTTGAAGTTGTGATACAGCTGTAGCAAAGTAACAGAAGTAAAATTGTAGACCACTTTCACTCCAGCGCCATCCATAAGTTTGCCATAATGCCATAAACATTTGAATGGACCCATATGGGCTGTAAATGTTCTAAGTGTTCTACATGGGCCCAATATCAGCGAGAATTCATGGACTATTTTGGTACAGACTTGATGTCACTTTCAATTAATTAAATCAATCACTCAGTTTATTAAGCAACAATGATAACAATCGATATTGCTATCACTCAAAGAAAGTATTAGTAGGCATTCAAAAGGTGAGACCAGTTCGAAGGACTACACGTCCCGCTAATAGGGTCGCCCAGTTTCTTATTACAGAATTCATGACAGCATTTTCAACAGTGTCACAATTCATTAGGTTTTGTTAACTTTATACATGCATAACAAAGCGCATTTAATACTTTGAATGTCATTACATTGTACAAATGTTTTTATAAGTTCAATAGAAAAGAAATAAAAGAAAACAGAATTTTGTTAGATTAAAATGAGATTTTGCGAAACTCGATTCGCTAATTTTCTGGACATTTTAAAATTGTAGGAGATCTGCTCAGATTATTTCCTGCCTATATTTTCTTTTTTTCTTCCAGTTTATGGGACTTTCTGATGGGACTGACGTGCATTGTGGTTTTGTTCGCATTGAAGGTCAGCAAAGTTTATTGCATAGTCTTACAACTGAACAGAAGAACACTTATAGGGGAGAGGGGTGCAAAACGCCCCCTTTAACGGTTTTTCCTAATCTACAAAGTGAGTAATAGCATTTAAAGCCTGAAATTATTGTAGGGTCTAGTACTGAATGTCCCCAATAAAGTATAATTGCGTTCGATAAAATTTCAAAAAGGACGACATAGAAAATAATTAAATACAAAGTGCTTCAAAGGGGGCGTTTTGCCCCATTGGGATTTTCTAATGCAATTTAGACCTTAAAGTAGTGCTATTCGCATTTAGCGCGCAAAAACAGTTGCTTGAGTGCTATGCCACACGCACAGGCGTAATTTGTGGGGGTATGAATGGTAACCGTTCCCCGAACTTTTTGGAATGGGGTGCCCTACCCCAATTTTTTTAATAATGCCAATATATTTTATTATTGTGCCTTCCCAGAGATCACAGTCTTCGCCTTGCTTCGTGTATGTAAGAAATTGGTACCCCCACTTTTAGACCAAAGTTACGCCCCTTGCAACAAGAATCATGACACCATCGCGAACACTTTACATACTTTGACCACACGATCAAATCCTATTCAAGGTATTTGACTTACAGTTCCCACAAGGGATCTGTGTCGACATCTTGCGCTTAAATGCGCCATCGCTCATGTGCATAGAAGTCATAAAGTTCCTACTGCATTCATAGCACCGATGCACTTCTGATTCTCTTTGCCACTGTTCATCTTCTCAACTGAATTCACACCTTTAGTAGCATATTCTCACTAAATTTACCGGCTTATGGACATTGTTTATATGTGCCTCGTCCAAGTTCCAGATTTTAAGTCCATACGCTTGTGTTGCACCAAGCGCTTCCTTGTAACCTGGAATGATTTCTTAGCCTGCGGCCATTTATAGCTGCTAATACTGGTCGCTTCTGGAATGTTTATGGTCAAGTCTGGATGTCTTTTCATTAAGCCGTGTAACCAGTCTTGACCAGCAGACCTATCTAGGAAAATAATGGAAAATGGAATATTCAGTGGCACCGCCAGATCTAATGTCATGTGTCTTAGGTCATATGATGTCAAACCAAATAAATCCTTTTCCATCATTTTTTATTTGTTCCACCAGTTACTGCTCATACTCATTCTTAAACGTCATAGATAAATTGCCGAGTCTAACGATCCCAGGTTGGGAGACTTTTACAGATCCGGTGCCTATATGCAGCTCTTGTGTGGTATACCGTACTGTCTGGCTGCCCTTTTAGCGAGGTTCCAGAATGAACTGCCACCAGAGCAGCATATAGAGAATCAGTAGCCTGTGTCTGTTGCTCATTTATATATTCGCACCATTTTTAGAAAGCTATAGAATAATGTTTTGTAAACTCTTACTGAAAATAGACATCAAAACTGATGTAATGATGGCATCATTTATGTTATCTATATCATCGCTATAATAGTGCCTGAAGCATCAGTTGATGGTTGCTTAAAGTGAACCACAATCAAAAATCGAATAAGCAACTGAAAAATAATGTGATATTGGATGATATTGAGCACATATAGAGAGCTAAGTAACTTAATGCTACTGCGGGGCAAAACGCCCCGACTGTGGGGCAAAACGCCCCCTCTATGGGGCGTTTTGCCCCGCTTGGTACTACCCTGTGAGAATGCCTATAATTATCATACAAAAACGTAATATAAAATCCTTATTTACTGCGCATAATAATTCGATATACCGTATACTTTGAAACTATATTCGTACTTTTGGCTTTGCTTAGCATTTTGCACCCTCAAATGACAAGGAATTGGCAGCAAACCCTTACAAGAAAACACGCAAAAATCAAATTTTTTCAAATAAAAATTAAGCGAACCATCAAAAATACAAAATGACTGAAAATTATCTCAATAGGGTACAACTAATAGACGTCAGAACAGTCAAGCACTCCTTACCTAGCACAGGGGAGACAGGGTGGGGTGGGGGCGTTTTGCCCCCCTCTCCCCTACATAAATAGGTCAAAAGGATGATCCTCTCATTGTCTATCAGTAGGCCTATCATGGACTGTCGGGGAGGTTTAATAATAATTCGTTTATTATCCTTCTGAAAACTAATATCTTCACATCCGATTAACTTTCCGATCAGGCAATAGAGTAAAAGAGTACTCGAGCACAGAAAGTTTAAAAAAATAAACGAACTTACGACGAACTGTCATCTAGAGTAGACTGCCTAAGCAGGTGGCATTTGTGTCTATTTAACACTAGCCATTTTAAAATGCTTCATCACGATCTCTACTGCTTGCGCATATAATTATTGGCCGGGCTACGACTCTATCACCGCTGATGTAGATTAGCGCGGAAATCTGAGACTACTATGCTAAATTCCGTTTGGTGCAAAAGTTCACAGACCTAGCATTGACTGCATAAAAATGAAGATGCTGTTCTTCATTAGATGGATGGAGCTGAATGTCATTCCAAGGCAAAACTTGTTTAATCCTCCCAATCAAACCACTGACCCTGAAAGGCGAAGTTTCTCATATCAACTAAGTTGGCATCCCTTCCTGATGCTATCTATCGCTCAACAAGTGAATAATTGCGCTTATCTCCTCAATATACGAAGTAGCTTCCTCAAAGGGACGTGCCCAAATATGGCAATTCATTTTCTCAATCTCTATAGCGACATACTCTTTCTGCCAAACCTCCAGTAGCATCCAAAGCGTCTTAGGCATCTTCATAATGGCACCTCCTACGGCTTTGCTGGTCGGTCGCTTGACTGGAAGCGCTCATTACTAACAGACAAGCGATGGAAGTCGAGATTGGTTCAGACATGTTGGCCTCGGTCCAGGTTCTGTGAGGTTTACTTCAGGTATCCGTACTAGGCCCTCCTCTTTGCATCTTTTACATCGCGGACCTGACCAAGGTCATCACGGCCCTTGGTACGCTGGTTCATCATTACGATTGACGCGTTTTTGCCACCCATCTTGTATTTCGAGGATTCTATGGAGCCGATTTTTGGCATTCAAACACGGATTTCCTCCAATCGGCTTAGGCTAAACCCTGTGAAAACGCAGTTCAACTGGTTCGGATCTCGACGTAGGCTATCAAACATACATAGGACTGCGATCCTGACATCATTCCAGAACTGGGCTCCGCTGCACATTGTTCGCAATCTGGGCGTTCTTCTGGACGAGGAGCTGACGATGGCCGACCAAGTCAATTCACTCTGTATACGACCTTCGTGTTCGTCAGCTTCATTCCCTCCTTAATTGCGCTGCCTTTGTCGTGACCAACCTAGTCAGATCTCTCAATATGAGCTTACATGCGCGATACCTTGCATTAGCTCCCCGTTGATAAGAGAATACAGTTTAAACTACTCCTCATAGGCTTGACTTCGATCGCTGGCTCGGCACCAGACTACATCTCGGAGCTCTTCACATAGGTCTCAATGTGTCCCAGTCGACGGCCGTTGCGTTGGTTTCCCATGGCCAGGTCATGGTCCTGCGCTCTCGCACATCGGCGCGAGCTGGGAGCGTTTTCCTCTGTGGGTCTCTTAAACAATCTGCCACCGGAAATACGATCAATGATATCTGTAACAGCGCAGGCAAAGTTTCCTGTTCGACTTAATGCACATTTTTTTCGGTGATTCCTAGGTATCCGTGCCGGAGCGCCCTTGTGAGTTACTTAAAACCCGTCATACAAGTTCTCTGATAGATACATACATACATACATGGAATACACTACAAATGTTCAGTTCGCTCGACCTGTAACGCGGAGAGTACGGGTTCGAGCCTCGCCCAGAACAGTTACTGTGACCTTGGGACCTTCAGCATGTCCTTCACTCACAGTTGCTCTGCTCCATCGATGTTCTGTCGTGTGCTCTTCTGCTCTTTAGAACAAATACAGTTGTTTCTCCTAATTACTCACCAACGCACATCAGGAGTGCAACACAAATGTAAAGCAAAGGTTAACATATACAATATTGTAAATTAAACTACGTGAATTAAGTCAGTCGTGCATATGCACACCATTACGCACACATAGACATGACTATACAAAGGCACATATGCATAGGCTACATCTGCATGAAATATGCATACAAACGTTCATCTGCACTGTAGACTATGTTGATCTATGACTTTAAAGTAACATTAGATGAATTACAGAATAAATAGACAAAGAGTATCGTACGGTTTGGATCGGACTGTATCGATATAATTACGTTTTCGGAGGATACACTCTAAACACGCGATTATTCTTACGGTTCATTTAAGAGTTTACGGCATTTGAAGTGAAGGTAGAAAGGATAGTGTTGAAGAAACGCCACTTTGGTAAATGTAAAGCCTAAAGAGGCGTGGTCCCAAGGTCAGAGGATCGTTCGGCTGATGCGCACATACGACAAAAGCAATCTAACGAAGGACATCTTTCTAACGTACACCATCTACTTTTGGCACTCACTTACCGACCACAAAAGATTGAAGAACTGAACGGGTGACAGGTGGCGTGCTACTCCAGTGATGGTCAAACACCACTGTTAACTCCATAATTATATGTAAAGCGCTACTCTAGTGCATTTGACTGCAGAGAACCAGCAGCTTATTCTCGAGCAGGACCGATAAATTAATGCATAAAACTGTATACTTCAGGTTCGAGTAGGTTTTATGCGGAAGATTTAGAGCGGAAGATAGGTATGGTGGCAAGTCTTCAAATGAACATTAAGGAAACATTTGTGTTTTTTTTCAGAAAACGAGAGATATCAAATGGGGAAATCCTGAAGGAATGTCGCGGGCAAAACGCGCCGTTAAATATATTGTCTGGCTTATAGCCACCGGTTCGCAAAACATACATTAGTCTATTTATATAACATTGTCATCGTCATTTGGGTCTCGCATCACTCGTATTATCCGATATCTTAACAACACAGTTCTTATCGTTTTAAAGGTTCATGCTAATTTATCACCAGGGGCGTCTACACCATAGAAACCTTGGAGCAAATGCTCCATCCAAGAAATAGGGGGGGGAGATCTGTCAGTATGTGCCACCATTTTAGGGGGAAGGAACGGGGAGGGGGAAGAAGTGGGGGAAAAGGGACATTGCTAAAATGATTTAGGGGATAGACGCATCTGTATATCACCTATATAACTTCATGAGAATGGAGCATGTTTATATTCGTTTATTATTAAGTAGAAGAACAGGCAAAACGCTGTAAGTGTACAAGAAAAACAGAACTCAACTCAGGGAAGCTTAGTATGAGTTGGCAAATAACATACGAGAAATAAAGTTTCGTGAGTCTTTATTAGGGAGGTTAAAGAATGTTTAAAAGACATGTTTATTGATATTGCTATTGCGCACTTCCTTAACCTTTTAGCCTTAGCCAACGACGATGCGACTGTATTGTATTGTTATTGAATAATAATTCTGTCAGGCGCTTCGGTTGTCTAGTAGGGTGGAGTGAAAATAACAATAACATTTTCTTAAAGCAAACGTTTTCAAATAGTGATCAAAAGTTGCCAGCATGTTAGTGTAAATAGTGCTCAAAATATTTTTGATTATGCTTTGCGTCTTCTGCCCTCTACCGGCGGTAAAATATTTAACATTATAAAACTCTTTGGAAATACGTCAATGTAGTGCAAGGGATGTTGCTGGAACTTGTAAATGACCACAATAGCAAGCACATGCACTCGCATCATTAGTGGAAGAAACAATTGTTCTTGAATTACTCAGCAATGGCTGTCCTTTGTTTGTCGATTTAGCGAGGAACGCTATAGTCGTTGTGCTCGCGAGTGTCGCAGCGGTCGTTTTCCTTCATTACAATATGAAGCCATTCTATTTGACCGGAACCATTAAAGCTGGTTTGCCAACATTCAAGCCTCCCAAGTTCACCCTGCAAGTCGGAAATGACACGCTCTCTTCAAGTGAAGTACTGGGTGTAAGGAAGATTTTACTTATAGGTTAAACAATCACGTGGTGAAAAGGGCACTTAGTATTTTAACATTTGCATAACAAATGTTTAAGTAATAATGAAGATTTACCTGCCAGCCGTCATTAATTACTAGAATCAGAGGCAAATCAGCGCTATTCAGATTATCGTATTCGTGACTATCGTATATTACCATTGTGATCGTCATATTTCGTAAGGATTTCTTGTAAATTGGTTAAATAGACGACCGGAGGACTGAGGACTCGATAACTCGCAAGTTTTATATAAACGCTTGACTGTTTAAATTGTGATGTATGTCACCAATCAAGGGCTGTTATGTCTTATTGGAAATACAGGAGTTTGTATCAGCAGTTGATGAGGCATTTTCTTCGGTAATCTTGTGTTTCTAAGTTTCACCTTCTGCTGATTACAACGCAGTTTTTCATTCATGTTTTTTGTTTATGCGCTAGAACCTTGGACCTGGACTGATCATTGTTCCCATTCTTGGTCTGGTTGAAACCATCGCTATTGGAAAAGCTTTCGGTGAGCAAACAATCCTAGCACATGCTCTTCTTCTTTGCAGTTTTCTACTTAGCCTTCTAGTAGGTACACAGAGTTATCAGTAAATGTTATTATAACTTAAATACAGCAAGTTTACGGCAATAAATTTTGCGCATATTTTATCTCTTCAGAGGTCCCAAGAAAGTTTCTACAGCTTGGAAATTGCATTAAAGATAAAAATTGCATTAAGGTGCAATTTTCTGATCATCACCGACAACGGTTGTGTTGCAACCGTTATCTGTGATAATCACGATGTCCCTAGGCCATTCTATATTTTGAACACGTAATCACGGGTAAATAATATTTTCAAGATTTTTCCGAACAAAATGTGTCATTTTTTTATATCATGTTCTGTGTTACGCAGCACGCAAATATGGCTACACGATCGATGCCAATCAAGAACTGTTGGCTGTTGGTGAGTTTCTACAGTTTCTAGATGCACTTAAATCTGAACCGTTTAAAATATTTAGTCTTTAGATGTTCAGTTATTTCTAGCCTGCGCTAGAGAGATCTTGAACATATTTGCGATAATCTAAATAAACTTCATAGAGCTACTGTTCCGCACAATTATATGCGACAGTCGATGGTCTGCTATATGTATTTAAGACCCACAGTAATCAGTAACCATTCAGTGTAGTTGGACCTAGTGTTACAGGCGAGAAAACATTCGGAAAACTATTGGAAAAAAACACTGCATACTAGTTTGTCGCAACAGCTTGAGTTTTGTATTTCTCTAGGGTCAGGAACAGTTCAAATGTATATTTCAAGTGCCAACTGTTATTCTTTTGCAATCCCCATAAATATAATGTAGACCAACCCACAGGCAGGCGACGAATAGGGTCTACCTATTCTGCGCAGATCCGGAAGTTCAAGGGATTTCCGGACATTGCGTCGTCTACCACTGGCGTAAACTTGTCCAAAATATTGGGGGGGCATGGGGTCTGGACCAGAGGTGCAAAAACGCAAGTTTTTTCAAGATGAAAAGTTGTTTTTTGCTGTTGTTTTTTCGTGTTTTTTCGGTTTTTATGGTTTTGTTGTCTTGGTTGTGTTTAAGTTTTTCGGATTTCGGATCATAAAAATCATGGCATGAACAAGAGCTCTAACTCAGTTTAATTCAATTGCAATTTCCGAAAATTAAAAATCATTAAATCAATGTTATGATCTAATAACATCTAAAAAAATAAGAAATTTATTTTAAAAAACAAAGTTTGTGGTTTTCTTTCTTTTTTTTATTTAAAAACAAAATCAGAAAAAAGCTTTTTTCACCTCTGGTCTGGACAGTCAGCAGAGGCTTCCGCTGTTACGTTAATGCATATGAAATGGGGCGTTTTGTTTACATGTAAATTTGTTTCATATCAATTGAAGATATTGAAGATAAAAATAAATCTTTGTTTTCATTATGAATTTCTGATAGTATTTCAGTTTTGTGTCACTGTTTTTCTGTTTCTGAAGAAATTTGTCTATATTGAAACATAATATTTTAACATTTGAAGAAATTCTCCTCTCGATTTTGGGGGGGCACTGCCCCGGCTAGTCAATTATTGGGGGCACGTGCCCCGGCTGACCCCCCCCCCCAGAGTCTACGCCTATGTCGTCTACCACCAATGAGGGACCCCTGGGCGTTGCGTCTGTCGTCGCGCCACATTACTGACCCTGCTTGTTCCAGGAGCTCGGAACACGGTGTCATCTGCCAGCATTCGATAGGAATCCGCTATGCCTTGTTGGGCTTCACCTGTGAGCATAAGGCCACCACTTGGATTCTTCTATAGTTATCTGTGCATGGGTTTGTTGGCTGACATACTATAATGTTCTTGATGACATTTAACATCATTCATGCTGGCGTAAGCAGCGCTTTTCTGAGGCACTTTAAAGGCGTGATATTAAATGTCTACATAATAAATAACTGACAAGACGTTTTTGCTACAGGAGCTTCAAATATCGTGGGATCGTTTGTCGGAGCTTATCCAGTCACAGGAAGCTTTTCGAGGTAAACCGTAGTTGCTACCAATGACGCTTTTTCATTTCAAAGGTTTTCAATGGCATTTAAAGGGAAACACTTTCAGAAGCACTTCGATTTGAGTTTCACTTGGAAGATGTTTGCTGCACAATCATAAGCTGGGATCACATCTGACTCAGGGTTACATAGCAGTTAGACATGACTTAGAGCATGCATTCCCTCACGCTGTGGCTGGGTGGGTGACAGAAAAACAAGACGAAGAAACATTTTCATTCACAACAATAATCATAATAACGATGAAGATATTGATTGCGATTAAAGTTTTGGATTGTTGAACTAAGCATAATTACATTCTGTCATTGTTTCTAGAACGGCGGTCAATGCACAGAGTGGTGTCATGACACCAGCGGGTGGTATTTGGACAGGTGAAACAGATTTCCTTTTCTATATAATTATAGGCCTACTGTAAGAGAATGAAAAAATTAACTAAGAGTATGTACAAGGTGCAATGATGCAGTAGCCATTAACAATGATTTGGATTCCAGGTGCGTGAAAATATTCTTTCAGGGTTGCTTCGTGTTGGATTGTAATCGTCGCGTTTGAGATTCAGCTGAAAGATTGTTAACCCAGCAGCAAATTTTGAGGACTGTTATTTAAAGTTTTCGCCATTGATCTAATTCCCACATCTTTCTACTAAACTGAGTCCATCCCAGCTTCAAACGTCTGTTCAGTCTGACTATCGTTATAAGACTCCGGACTAAACGCCTCGAAATAACCACTTATGAATTGTCTGGACGCGGAACCGAATGATGTCTATTATTGAAACCTATTGTTTAGTGTTTCTTTGCTTTGATGTTGCTAACTGTTGCTTTCATAACTCATATTTTAGTACATGTTCTCTTAACACCAAAGCACTTTTTTCTATTATACTGTGTCGTATCGTATTTCAGCTGTCTTGGTTCTGTTGGCTCTGGCCTTCCTAACTCCTCTCTTCTACTACATTCCGAATGCTGCTTTGGCTGCTGTCATCATAATGGCCGTCATCGACATGATAGATTTCAGCCTTCTCAGGAAGCTGTGGAGAATTAAAAGTACGTTGACAGCATTTTAACATGTTATTGTTATTGTTTATTGCGTCCAGAAAAACAAAGTACAAGTCATGACAAAAAACATACCAATCACTGCGCAACAGGAAGCCAGGAAAAGCTAAAAGCTTATACCACCCTGACCCCTAGTACCTGATTCACATTTCAGTCAACGTTTAGAGTGTCACACAGATCTAAGCTAAGTTATGCTGATGAGATGCAGTTGCGACCACAGTTTTGACAGTATACCTTAGTCAAATAATTATCAAAGTCAAGAAACAGGGTAATCAGAACCGAAGTATACAAACAAAGGCAATTTTATGATGAAAAGAAAATTATCACAAAATATGACAAAACAAGACAAATTATGCAAAATGAATATGAAAAATGAAAAAAATGAAAGATGAAAATGAGATAATTTAATATAATATAGAAGTAACACAAGAGGAAAGAACAGAAAATCGAACAAAAGAGAGGTCTATTAATAATAATGTTACTATAACTAAAGCAAATAGATATCCTAATAAAAACAAAACATTCATTCATTCATTAGGGAGAGACCTGCAATTTCCAACAAGGTTATATTTCATTATATTTTAATAAGTAGCCTATTTTCAGTTCTCTTTTAAACGCAGAAAGAAATTTCTCTTCTTTAAGTTTAACCGGTAAAAATTCCACAAGCGAGGACCCAGAACTTGGAGGTTGCCCGCTCTGCTTACTGTGCGTGCATAAGGAACAGTAAAGTTGGTTGAGCACCGCGTGTTGTGAGTGTGGGTTTGGTCAACTGTGGTAAAGTAATTAGAAAAATTTTTTGGTAACATATTATGTACAAACTTGAACATAAGTATAAGTTTAGATAAATGAGACAAGTCATAAATTTTTATTATGCCTAAAGTGTCTGTTAAATGCAACTGGATTAATGTCTCTAGGAAGAAACAGACTAGAGGCAACGTAAAATACCCAATATGTTATCTGACAGTCGACAGGGTTAGCAACTCAGTTTAAATGAATCCAGTACAGACAAATAATTCCGCGATCATGACTTTATGTGTCATTCATTTATTATGGTAGAATGTTTTCATGATGTTGATGATATTGTGACTTAAATTCAGGTATCGATTCCGAAGAGTCTTGTGTATGTACATTAGCTAAATAAATAGAGCCATAAGTGTATGTTATATAAATATCAAGTGAAATATACTGATAGACTTTGGAACTGTAAAATAATCTATATGTCTCAATGAGTTCTGGTTTTGGTCCTTAGGTAAAGTTCTTGTTCTGGTCCTTAAGTTCAAACTGGGTACTGCTCCCAAATATATCAGGGACCACGTCCACCCCTTCCCTCTGCAGCTTCTCACCCACCTCTCCGTTCTCGAGACCGACTTCTTCTGTTTGTTCGGCATGCCAGGACCACTCTGGCTCAAACTATATCTTTTTTGAACATAAAATTATAGGGCCCTCTCTGTGGAATGCTTTTCCTTCCCCTCTACGTGCAACCATACTTTCTGGATCTCTTCCTACATCCCTCTCTGTTCTTAAAGGGCCTATTTATTTTCTCGGGACCTTCGCACTGTGAGCGCTACCGAATGACCCCAGCTGTAAGCGGCGCTATACAATTTTCCAAATACGGTATGATATGATGACAGCAATGTTTATTTTGTATAAAACTCCATTTTCTTACATATTACCACGTGCTATCAGGCCTATAGTACCACTGAGGAGTTTTCCTTCAAGACGCGTCACAAAGATTCACTCCTACACTTTCGAATGCATTACATGTGTCATAGGTTAACTGGATACGTTTCCTTTAAACTACACATAGTATTTCCCTAAATCTTGGCTAAAATATCAACAGATCGCTGATGCAATCTTGTGATTGTTTTAGAAATTGATCTGATACCTTGGATCGTTACATTCATCTGCTCGCTGTGTATTGGAATCGAGGTAAACTGTCTGAATCAAAGCTACTTAAAGTGGACCATTTTGGCACACAGAATGAGGGGAAACTTGCATCCAAATTAGGCCAAACAAGGTTGTCTCTCGGTCAAATAACCCTAACTACTCAAAAACGGAAAGGGGTTGGTTCTTGACTTTTTGAGAAAGAGTTCGGCATACCTTTGTTAAGCTATAGACTAGTTCTTATGCGAATATTTTAATTCACGAAGTTATTAGCTTATAGGTTGTAAAGAGGCGACTTACATGTATTTCGCTGAGTACCATGTATTGATGAATCACATAAGCAGCACATTTATGGGGTGTCATTACATTCATATAGCTGTCCCTAGGCTGCTCCCTGTTTTCTTGTTCTGTCTTATAAAGTGTCCAACTAATATTTTCCATTTTCAACTGATCCTTAGATCTAAAATCTCCATTCTTCTTGTATCCTTTCCTATCGATTATTGTTTCTCATCCATCCGAACTACACTTCAAACCATTAATTTCTATAATTTCTTGCTTAAGTTTCCTCTCATTAACCCTTCTTACCCTTTGTAGAAAATGTTTGTTTCCAGTCCCTAAAATAGAAGAATGTTTGATCTGTTGTATTTCAATTGCCATTTATTTATTAGTTTTTTTGCTGTTTCTTCTTCGCTGCTTATCTTCACAATACTTACACTGTTCATACCTGCATTCTGTATTCTGTGAGACCATATTCAGGTTATATTCCTGTAAGTGAAGGTAATTTTATATTTCGTTTTACGTCTCAGGTTTCTGTTTTATTCGACAGGAAATATCATCATCGCTTTTGATTACCTCAACGACAAATAACACAGTTGTAGTGAAGCATCGGTTTTTAAGTATAGTAATATTTGAAGAGCCTTTCGAAAATGTCCCAATTCACTGAATATCACAGTGGCCAACTGTCGTGCGCATGGCACATTTTAAATGTTTCTCAATATGTAGCAGGGTAGCTTCCACGAAGAATAAATTTCTAATCATATACCAGAGTTTTTGAGGACGTTAGTTCGTCCTTTGAAAGCCATTCAAAGCAGTTTCGAATGGTAAATGAAGCTGTTTGTTGTTTTCAGTGGGGAATCATAATCGGCATTGGACTTTCGCTTCTTATCCTTTTATATCCATGGGCGCGACCAAAAATTCACGTGAGTGCTGTACGAATGTACTCTGTCTTTAGAAGTAGCCAATGGCTATATATTTAGATTTGACCAAACGTAACTTAATATCATCTTCATTAATTCAGAGGACAGCTATGCCTATATTAACGAAACACAGATCTATCCTTATGACTAATCTGTTTATAACCTTACCCAAAATACCAGCATAGTGACATTGTCCCAAAGTACTGTCATAGTGACAGTCACGTTCGTTGGCCTACATTGGATCGTGGCTTGCCACCAGCTACTACTACTCGGGCCTTCTGTGGGCTGATGAACATGACTGTTTGTAGGCTGTCATTCTACGTTCTTAGAAAGATCTGTTTTTGATTGACTTATTTAATACAAAACGTCGGCACTACAAAAATGAAGAAGCCAGCTGAGCTGAACAACGAGCTAAACGTGTTTTAGGTAAATATTGCCCAACTGTCGAATGACGGCATGATTGTGATGACCTTGAACCAAGGTCTCGTCTTTCCAGGAATCGAACACTTCAAGGACAAAGTCTACTCCAAAGCTCTTTCTGGTAATAAACTGTTTCAAAGTTGACTTTGCTATCTGTGGGTAGAATGAGGTTAATGCGAACTGTGTTTGAAGGCCAGGCGGCCTGGAGCTCTATTAAACGCCTGAGGTTAATCCGCAGACACGTTTACTTATACGTGTTCAACGGCGGTCGTTGGCTCACAGGACAATCGCGCTTTACTGCATTGCATACAGAGGCGTCGATATTGTTTGACAGGTGCATCCACCTGTCAAACACTTTGAACTGGGTCAACATTTATGCAAAAAGTTTTTAACCTCTTTTTTCTGTACGCAAAACGCGTTAAAAGCTAAGGGCAGGCGCCTTAGAAATTGTCGTCATTATTATTATTATTATTTGTAAAGGAATGTATATATATTTTCATCAACTTGTATAATCACATGCAAACTAATTAATATCTAAAGTTAATTGGTTTTTATTAGTTAATAACAATGTGCGAAACAATATTCACAGTGTCAGCTGCATGATCTCAGAGGTCAAGTTTCCACTTGGGAATTATATAACAAGAATATCAATCCAAGTTTACCTATGACGTTCCATATACACGCAATCGGACACATAATTGCACCTGAAAGCCTCCAATGAAAAGAAAATACCAATCAACCGAATTTATTTTTTAAATGCGTCTACATGTATTTCAATACGTAGTTTTGAGTTAAGCGCATATATATAGAAATCTGGACAAGTCTAATAACACTTGTGTCGAGTATCTGTTAAGCTCGTTTTCGTGATAAGACTGTGTTCTGCAGCTCGCGTTAGCCAACTACAAGCTGCAATGCACATCCCTCCCGTTGCCTGCGATCATCAGGTAGGCCTACGGGCCTGTTAGCTAAGCCACGATGCAGAACAGTGTGCATTCCATGTCTCTGCCCCCAGGGAATGGAATCGACTACCACTATCTCTTCGTAGCTCAAATATACTTTCTACTTTCAAAAAGCGGCTCAAAACTCACTATTTTTCATTGGCTGTCAAACACTTGGATATCTAACTGCATCTTCTCTTGGCGGCTGACTATCCACGCCTCTGATTCACATTTCGGTGTGACCATGCGCACGTTACAAATTTAAATTAATAATAATAATAATAATGATAATAATAATAATAATAATAATAATAATAATAATAATAATAATAATAATAACAACAATAATAATAGCAATAATATTCGTGATAATAATAATAATAATAATAATAATAATAATAATAATAATAATAATAATAATAATAATAATAATAATAATAATAATAATAATAATAATAATAATAATAATAATAATAATAATAATGCACCGCTACAAACTACATGTACTGAAATTTTGATGAAAATATACCACTTGAGCACTACACAGTCCTCGCTATAACGCGGTAAAAGATCCCGTTTTATAGCGAGGGTCCGGTGTATGTGATAATCACTGCACTCGTCACACACAGCTGTTGAATATCTTAGCTGTTATTGTGTCGTTTGCAAGGTGACAACTCCAAATCAGTCGTTCTAGATTTCAACTACATTACCAACACCGATTTCACAGCCGTTGAGGTATTTTTGTCAGTCATTACACACGTTATGCAGTATAATGCGATGTCTCGTGGCTTGGCGTAGGCCCTATGCAAGTCTATTCTTGTCCTATTTACTACTAACTATAGTAACTATAGTCTATTCTTATCATATTACGTGGTCACATTAGGACTACATTGCGTTAGATTATATTGCATTGAGTCAATCAACGTGCAAGTGTTCGCTAAATCAGACTGTAGCCATGCTTAGTAAAGTTAAAGGAAGAAAAGAATTCATTGTCATAGAATTCAACCATTCGCTCGTTCATTCACTCAGCCGATTTTCTTAGCGTCTATCATAGAAGTCTGTGCTGGCATGTTGATTTTCCTGTAGTTTGTCTTTTAAGTTACATTTTCCACTTCTATTACTCCTGCAATTCAGTGTAGACTCTGTTTTTTTGTCCTTTCTGTTCCAGGGCATGCATCAGCTATTACAAGATTTTTCTAAGAAGAATAAGAAATTGGTTGTATGCAATCTGCAGGTAAAGTCAACTGTAAAGCCAACTAAAAGTAAATTTATTCACGTCTGCTGCTGCCTGCAAAATGATCTTGTTAGCGGTGCCGTAGCGAATCGCCGAATCCCGAATCGCCGAAATCGTATTGCCGCCGATTCGCCGAAATTATTTTGTGAAGAATGGCCGTATCGCCGAAAATGCTATATATATATATATATATATTATATATGGTATATACTGACCTATACATATATATGTAGTATATATATATGATGTAATCTTACTGCGTACTTGTCAGTTTGAATTAATAAAGATTATTATTATTATTATTATTATTATTATTATTATTATTATTATTATTATTTATTACTCTATATTGTTTGGAAAGGTTTATTAATGTTGAGATGGTCGCTCTTCGGGTCCGGGCAACATCGACATAGTGCCCCGGAAGGCGACCTCATTGAAGCGCTGAATTGTCACTGAAAGGCGCTGAAAAAGGAAAGTCGATTCGCGAGTGTCTCCCGTGACCTCGGAAAGGCGACGGCCCATATTATTATTATTATTATTATTATTATTATTATTATTATTATTATTATTATTATTATTATTATTATTATATACGGGTCAGTGTAGGCATGGACGCAACATCTTTACTTTCCGCCCGCCAGATTATGTGCACTAGCTTTCGGGATATCGAACTCTGATCACTTTCGGCGATTCGGGATTCGGCGATTCGAGTCGGCATTGGTTTTCGGCAAATCGCCCGCTCGGTAGAAAACTGCTTTCGGCGATTCGGCGGATTTTGCAGTTTAAGGGCTTTCGGCGATTCGGGATTCGGCGATTCGGGTAGACGCCTTGTTAGCATGCAGTGTTTTAGTTCGGCGGCAAAATCCTCAGAGGACTTAGCCTTCGCTAGCGCGCAATTGTCGTTAAATAGTCATTCCGTTCAACGCGTTGTCAACTCATTTATGAGATGTACGCGATAATTTATCATTTGGGTCCCCGGATGTTGGCACCTGGGCCGTCAGTTAAGGAATTCCCATCTGCCCAGCTTGCTCCACTTTTAGCATCTTTCATAGCCTTTCAATCTTTCACCTCTACCAGTCGATCAGCCATTTCTTCCCCAGCCACTCTTTAATCATTGGACTTATTGCATGTCCTTCACTTTTTTGACTAACTGTTGACAGGTGTGAGCTATGTCACTATGAAATACAGTCCAACTTTTGCTATTAGTTACATAGGCACAGTGCTTTTTTCAGCGTTCCGGCATCCTTTTTTAGCTACTAAAAATAATTTATTTATTTTAATAATAAAAACAATAATTTTATTATTTTAATTTAATTTCAGTGTTTTTGAACTGTTTTCAGTGTTTATTGAGACCCCTACCAACCCCCAATCCCGTTTTCCTCGTGATTTTAGCCCGCCCATAAATGTTGCGTTCCAGAACCCATTGTTCCGTTCCGGAACCTTTTTTTCTAGAAAAAAAAACACTGCATAGTGTGGCGGATTTCAACCTCCTTCTCGCCGGGGTATATCTCTCTATATACCGTATACTTCCAAGGCCAGCCGAGTGGTTAAGAAGGCCCGGGACGTGTACGCGTAGATAAGGCCTCCGATGTCGTCGAAGGACTTACGAGTTTCTTACAACGATCGACTCAACAAATGACAAGACCGAATGACGATTGAAGACTTGTATTATCCAATCCAAATTAATCCGAGACTACTATAACTCCGTAATTCCGTATAAAACAGAAACCAAAACACTTCACGTGTTGAACACAAATAGCCTTGTATTTCGTACTACTACGATACATCACAAGAAAACATTTAATTCCATTTAACTGCCGAACTTATAGTCTTTTTCTCTCTAGATGCCTCACCGTCGGACAAGAGATCCGCTCTTACAATTTCTATCGCATCTCTCTTCTTGAAAGCATGGGGCCCCTTTTATACTGGTTAGGAGGCCTCACAGAGGCACGAGGCCTCACAGGGGCACAGGGCCCCACAGGGGCACAAGACCTCACTGAGGCACAAGGCCTCACTGAGGCACAAGGCCTCACCGGGGCACGAGGCCTCGCAGGGGCATCAGGGCCTCACAGAGGCACGAGGCCTCACAGGGGCATCGGACCTCAGGCACAAGGCCTCACAGAGGCACAGGGCCTCACAGAGGCACAGGACCCCGAGTACTTGTTGACCCTTCCCAAAACCCCTGCACTCAATCACCTCTCGCTTCTATAGCGCCCAACATGCATTCTATCCATCCAGGTCCGCTACATTCTCCGACGGCCACGGTGAGAGGATGTCCACATCCTCGAAAACTTAACCAAAAAGTTACCATCAATAAAACAGTAGTTCTAGCAATGAAACTAAGAAGACATTTCCTGCCGTTAATATGCTCTAACAGTTCACAACGAAAATTCACTCCTGTCGTTTTTCACCTGTCCATTAATGAAATTATCGATGTAACTAAAAAGACATTGCCTGTCACCAATATGCAATAACGGTTTACAACGAAAATTCGCTCTTATAGTCTATAAAAGTTCCCAGCAATGAAATCATCTCTGTAACTAAGAAGACCCCAGGACCATAAGGCCCTGGAGAGGCACAAGGCCTCACAGAGGCACGAGGCCCCACAGGGGCACAGGCCTCAGGCACAAGGCCTCACAGGGGCACGAGGCCTCACAGAGGCACAGGGCCTCACAGAGGCAAAGGGCCTCACAGAGGCACAGACTTAGTTAAATGCCAACATACATCATCTAAAAGAAATAATAATCAACCGGCACCAACAAATTGCATATTAAATTATTACAACCTGCTTTTTTAACCAAAACTTACTCTGTCAATTCTTAATTATCTTTTAAAACCAGTAATCAGCTTCACTCTGTAATTAAATTAACGGCGCTTGTCTTCTTACGTCATAACAGCCGTTGCATTTTTATAGCGCCTACCATTTCTCATTTGCAAAAACATAACTGTCAAAATTCTTCAGACACAATAAAGAAAAACTCTCTTTAACATGACGAACCCCAATTGTGGGGGCACCAAAGGGCCTTAAGACAACAGTTCAAAAATGAACAATCTTCAAATGCATCAGGGCACGACATATGCCCAACCCACAGAGATCCACCTCATCCACACCATAAAAGTATAAGGACGACAATTCTAGCTCAGCCAAATCTGACGATAAAGGTGGTTCCATAATATCGTCGTTACACTCCAAAAATGATTCTAATGCACTCGTATCGATCTCTTCCTCCATTAAAGCCATCAAATCGATTTCGTCGAGGTCAAAATCTATGACATTGTCTTCGAAATAGTGCAATTCTTCCACCACCTCAGTGCAATCAACCTCGTCAGTCATTCTAAATCACTACATAAACAGAAAATTACAAAATTATGCTTCACTTCAGCAAAAACTAAATTACACACATTCTATCAGCAATAATATTTCTGAATACAGAGCTTATTAAGAATTGTACTCTGTTCCAGCTTTCCATGCTAATTCGTTTGGAGGCAACAGAATCCCAGCTGCCGACATTTCGCACACAGCTGCTGTCGATGGGCTCTCTTCTCTTTCAATGCAGACATGTTTCCACGTTTCGACGGAGGACATTGCTTATGCGGGTAGACGGTTGCCCCACATTTGACGCAGTCTTGTCCAGCATTAGCCCAGCTGTTGCCAGACGCCCACTTGTGTTGGCATCGGAGACACCTGTACTCTCCAAAACATCTCCGCACTCCCTGGTATGGAGTAAGTGCTTCCTCTTGAGGTCGTGCCAGAACGCAGTCCTGGATATGATGTCCGCCTTGATAGCAAAGGTGACACCGATACGAACTCGGTAAATCACTCCGAGACCTCCGAGCAATTCTCAACTGGTTTAGCTGATCCCTCACTTCCGTCGCTACGTCATTCTTTGAATTCAGAGGCGGCATCGTATTTCCTTGACTCTCAGAGTCCAGCGATACAGGACTGTTTGCCGGAAACGGCGGGACCAGAGGCGATCGGTTGCCCGCCTCGCTCCTGTACTTCGTATGCTCCACCAACAGGCTCCGTCCGGTTGCATAATCCATTGGTCCCCGCATCTCACAACTGTTCGGCAGTACCGGCACAGCAGTTGACGCCCCGAAAGTGCTCGCCTGACCGTCCCAAAAGAAAGCTGCGGTCGCATTGTTCCCAACCGGCAGCCAGACGCTTTGATCAAGAATTGGCTGTCGGTACGTGAAAACCGGATACATGGCGAGGCATTTATTTCATTCAACTAGGACTCCTTCCTTGTTCAGCTGCCTGTAACACAGAAACAGTATCTGATCAGCATCGTCACAGCAGTTGCCAACCAGCCGCACTACAAAACATTTCTTCGGACGTCCGGGCGTAACCGCAAGGCCCGAGCCATCCAACGTCAACCTCTTTACTGACAATAACGTGCCGGCCGGCGGATCTCTCGCCGAGGTCGGCCTCTATCCGTCTCTTCGCTCGTTGGTTGATACAGCGGCGCCTCTTCTTCCCTTGATATCCCTTCGTCGAAACATAACTTTAATTTGTCGACGTGCACTGTAAACGGTCTGGAATTGGCTGTCTTCCGGATTACGTAGTTTACAGCTCCTCGCTGCTCCACCACAGTAAATGGCCCCGTGAACATACGGGTCCATTTCGGAGTGCGGCCTCGATGACGACGCGGTGTGAAGTAGAAGACGCGGTCGCCAGGTTTGAACCGCGCAGGGCGAACTCGTAGGTCGTAAGTATGACGGCGTCGTTCCGCCGTGACTTTCAACTGTTCGCGGACAAGTCGATATGCATTCTCCATACGGTCAGCGAAGTCTCGAACATAGCTCACGTAGGTAGCATCAGTGCTACCGGCATCCGGAGGTCGACCGTAGACGAGGTCCAGTGGTGCTCTTGTCTCGCGACCGAACATGAGAAAGTTCGGACTGAAGCCCGTCGTTTCATGCAGCGACGCCCGTTAGGCGGCCAGGACATGGGGCAAGACGTCGTCCCAATCCCTTTGATGGCTGCATATAACTTTCCCCAACATCGCATTTAAAGTTTTGTGAAACCTTTCGATCATCCCATTTCCGCTTGGGTGGTAACTAGAGGTTCTGACCTTATCGATGCCCAATATTTTACAGAGCACCCGGAAAAGATTCCCATCAAAATTCGTTCCCTGGTCGGTAAGTATTTGCAAAGGGGCCCCATACCGTACGATAACATTTTCGACTAACGCTCTAGCCACCGATATCGCTTCCTGATTAGCCATGGGAATGGCCTCGACAAATTTAGTGAAATTGTCCATGACCGTTAAAATATAAACATGACCCCGTCGGCTCCTTGGGTGAGGACCGGTAATGTCTAGGCTTAGTCGCTCAAAGGGTTCCCCACAAGGCAGTGGTTGCAGCGGGCCCTGCCGAGGAGGTTGTCCGCGGTGGTACTGGGCGCATTGTGAACAACGCCGACAAAAGCGTTTAGTCTCTTTGGACCATCCTACCCAGTATGCTCTACGTCGCACTTGCCATCTTGTGCGTCGGGTCCCCAAATGACCTCCCGTAATTCCCGTGTGAGCCAGCCTAAGGAACTCTTCGCGTCGGACCTTAGGCATTACTAACTGTTCCACATCGTCAGGCGTTCGGCGATATAACACGCCTCCTAGCAAATATAATTGCTCTCGTTGATGCCAATACGTCTTTATAGCAGCATTCTCATACAGGATTTGTACAAGATCGGGGACCTGCCCACCTTCCTTCAGCCACGATCTCACTATACCAAGGTCCGGGTCTTCCTCCTGTACCTTTTCTAATGACTCCGGGGGCCCAGGCTCATTCTCCGCTACACCAGGCCCCGTCACTTCAGTCACCGCGGCTACCTCACTCCAAGTCTCATAGCCGCATTGACGGCATGGCTTCCTGGAAAGCGCATCCGCGTTTCCATGTTGTCGACCCGGTCGGTGTATTATCTGAAATTCGAACTCAGCCAACCTTTCCAACCAACGCCCCTGTTGACCAATAGGCTCCGGAGTACGTTGAAGCCATTGCAAGGCGGCGTGTTCCGTCCTTAACACGAACGGGCGACCCAGCAAATATTGTCTATACAACTTCGTAAAGTGTACTATTGCAAGCAACTCTCTACGAGTAACGCAGTAATTTCTTTCTGCATTGGACAAAAGGCGACTGCCATAAACTATTACCCTTTCCTCGCCTTCAATGCGTTGAGACAACACCGCTCCTATGCCTAAGTCACATGCATCACAGTCTAGCACGTAAACCCCTTCATCTCCAGGCAATGCTAGGATTGGTGGGGTTGTCAAGGCGGTTTTTAACCGTTCAAACGCCTCTTGGCAGAGCAAATCCCATACGAAGGCCCTACCTTTCTTCGTTAGAGCAAATAGCGGGGCCGCTATCATAGAAAAGTCGCGAATGAAACGTCGGTAGTACGAGCACAACCCTACAAATGCTCGTACGTCCCTCAACTGGTGAGGAACTGGCCACTCCACCACATACTGTATCTTGGACGGGTCCATCGACACTCCTTCGGGTGTAATGATGTGTCCTAGGAAATTAACTGCCCTGCGCATTAAACGGCATTTGCTAGGCTTAAGCTTAAGATTAGCCTCTCTCAGTCGCTGAAACACCTGCTTCAATCGGTCTAGATGCTGTTCTATAGTGCTTCCGAAAATTATCACATCATCCAGATAAACTAGGCAAATCTCAAAGTTTAAACCGGAGAGGACGATATCCATCAGCCTCTGAAAAGTGCTCGGCGCATTACAGAGCCCGAACGGCATCACATTCCATCGAAAGATACCCCGTCGTGTAACGAAGGCTGTCTTGTCTGCATCTTTCTGGTCCAAGGCCACCTGATGATAGCCGCTACGTAAATCCAGGGTGCTGAACCACCCACCACCAGCACGTGCGTCTAAACATTCATCAATCCGTGGAAGCGGATATGAGTCCTTCTTAGTCCTATCGTTCAACTGCCTGTAGTCAATACAGAATCTCAAGGTGCCATCTTTCTTACGGGCCAGCACTACATTGGCCGCCCATTCACTAACAGCAGGTTCAATGGTCCCAGCAGCCAACATACTATCCAGATGCTCATCTACTGCAGTCCTATACGGCAATGGCTGTCGTCTTAAAGGCTGTCTTACCGGTCTTGCATCACCGGTGTCTATCTTATGTGTAGTCACGGTCGTTCTACCAAGATCTCCTTCCGTTGCAGAAAATATATCCTTATATTCTGCCAACAAGTTTCGCAGGTGTATTCGATCATCCGGCCTCACCTCTTCCGGAAGATCTTCTAGCAAAAAGTCAAGTGAAAAATCGCCCTCAACCCGACCTCTGCCTTCCTTGCTAACACTGCTGCATTCAACCTCTACTGGGTGTAAGCCTCCTAGCAGTTGGTCCCTACTTAGCTTAACCGGGTCTTCACTAAGGTTTACCACCCTTACCTGGGTCGTATCCGCACGATCTCCTACTACTACTCGGGCTAAGTGAACACCAGGCTGGACCTCCGCGGCCTCAGTCATCCATGCAGGCGCTTTAGTAGCTAAGTCCCCATACTGTGTCAGTTAGGACACATCCTGTTGGCACTTAGGCGATACCACAACCTCCTCAGCGACGATCACGCGCCGGCACCACATGGACCCATTGCCCCTTACAAGGGAGACCCGTCGACGGCCAACAAACAAGGCCCCCATACCAAAACCCAAGCGACATCGGTGCTCCCTTAGCCAATCCATACCTAACAAAGGTTCAGCAATTTGGTCCGAGACCAGAAAAGCCGTATGAATTTCAAAACCCGTCCGAATTTTAATCGGGATGTTTACTTCTCCAAGGACCCGTATATTAGACCCATTAGCAGCCATCAAAAGCGATTACAAGGACGTAAGTCTAACCCTTCAACAGTAGAAAGCGGTACCAGGCTTACTTCTGATCCAGTGTCGATCAGGCAGGTCTGCGGTCGTCCGTTGACTATACCTCGTATGTAGATGGCGTTGTTGGTTGCGCGGTTCGGAAGCCTTGACCGCGCCGTGTGGTTAGTGACGACTTCCTCCGTTGCATCGCTCGTTCCGTACCGACCGCTGCCGTTGCTGGCTAACGATTGAAGGGCCGGCGGCCTTGCCGGCAGTTGCGAGCGAAGTGACCGGGTCGGCCACAGTTGAAGCAGGCCGCCGTCCGCCGTGAAACTCCTTGGTTGCCCTCCGGAGGCCGAGCATCTCGCCCGGTTGCGTCGGTCGTCGCAGCTGGGCCCCGCAGTTCTCGGAGTTGTCGGTCGATGTTATTCTCCAGCTCTCGTTGCCATCTTCGTTGCTCCTCGCGTTGCTCAGCGAGAAAGCGGTCTATCCGTGACTGGATCTGAGCGTCGAGGTCGGTTTCTTGCGTTCCTCTCACTCTGTTCGGCTGCATTCTCCGATCGTCTGTATCCGTCGTTCGCTGGTAGGCCTCGAGAAGAAGCGCCGTCCGGTAGGCCTCGTCCAAACTTTTTGGCTCTCGCTCGCGAACCTTGAGTGAAAGTTCGCGGTCCCGCATGGCTTCCAAGAAAGAGTCCCTGGCGATGATCTGCGTAGTCTCATTGGATGGAACCGGGTACGCGAGGACCACAAGTCGCCGAATGTCATGAAGAAGATCGCTAAGACTCTCACCGGCTCGCTGACGTCGATAGTAGAGCTGCGCACGGAACATCTCGGCCTGGCCTTCCATGCCATACCGTTGTCTCAGACGTCCGACCAATTCTTCATATGTTACATCCTGTCGGGCGCCGAAGTCCCATAACAACTGAGTCGCAGTTTTCTCCAATGCACATCGGAGGAAGTCGATCTTATCCGAAGCCGTCCATCGGTTATGTGTTGCACATACCTCGAATTGAGCCAGAAACGACTCCAACGATCCGGTTCCGTCGAACTTCCCTGGTTTCATCTGCATCGGTCTCGTCTTCAGTAGGCCCCCGATGCCTTCCAGCAATTTCTGCGGCGACATTGGTTCTTCTGGTCTCTCTCGTCCGCTCACTTCATCGGGCCTCAGGTCACCATCGTCAATGACCTCGAAAAGACTCCGTTCTGGCGAGGGGTCCGTCGTTGGCCGTCTTCTCACGGGAGTTGAAGTGCCCGAGACCGGAACCTCGATGCCCCGCGGTCTTTGTCTTATGATCACCTCCTCGTCTTCCATCGCTTTTTCGGTGTCACGAGGTCGTTGTCGATAAAAACTCGTCGTTTCAATACCACACTTCTGGTGCCAGTGTGGCGGATTTCAACCTCCTTCTCGCCGGGGTATATCTCTCTATATACCGTATACTTCCAAGGCCAGCCGAGTGGTTAAGAAGGCCCGGGACGTGTACGCGTAGATAAGGCCTCCGATGTCGTCGAAGGACTTACGAGTTTCTTACAACGATCGACTCAACAAATGACAAGACCGAATGACGATTGAAGACTTGTATTATCCAATCCAAATTAATCCGAGACTACTATAACTCCGTAATTCCGTATAAAACAGAAACCAAAACACTTCACGTGTTGAACACAAATAGCCTTGTATTTCGTACTACTACGATACATCACAAGAAAACATTTAATTCCATTTAACTGCCGAACTTATAGTCTTTTTCTCTCTAGATGCCTCACCGTCGGACAAGAGATCCGCTCTTACAATTTCTATCGCATCTCTCTTCTTGAAAGCATGGGGCCCCTTTTATACTGGTTAGGAGGCCTCACAGAGGCACGAGGCCTCACAGGGGCACAGGGCCCCACAGGGGCACAAGACCTCACTGAGGCACAAGGCCTCACTGAGGCACAAGGCCTCACCGGGGCACGAGGCCTCGCAGGGGCATCAGGGCCTCACAGAGGCACGAGGCCTCACAGGGGCATCGGACCTCAGGCACAAGGCCTCACAGAGGCACAGGGCCTCACAGAGGCACAGGACCCCGAGTACTTGTTGACCCTTCCCAAAACCCCTGCACTCAATCACCTCTCGCTTCTATAGCGCCCAACATGCATTCTATCCATCCAGGTCCGCTACAATAGGCACAACTTAAAACAAAATGAATAGGCCTATAGTTCAAGCAAACCACCCTTTGTCCAGAAAAAAGGATTCCTTATGGTAATATGAAAATAACTAGTAAATATTCATCAATTTTAAAACCGTATTATAATGTTCAATCACACTACTATGAAGAGCAAATGTATTGATTGAGCCTATATTCCATATGTGGATTTCTTGCAGCCTCAAGTTCTGGACGTTTTCATAAGAGCCACACTGAAGCACTTCGAATATGCCTCATCAGTGGATGAAGCCATCGCACTGATCCAAAGTGGGTTAATTGCTTTAAAACTTGGAAAAATTAGGATGAACCGGCTTTTAAACCAAAAGTTATATAAAATTATCGAAAGTTGTTAAAATTAGCAGCCGAATTAGAAACAGGCAAACAGCTGTGTGTATCTGGATGAAAACGAAGTCATTGCTAAGGAAATTCATATTATTCATGTGCTGTTGATATGTAATTGCACGCACCATAATTATTTACAAATGGATTATCTTTTCCTATTGGGATCACTACTAACTTGTAACTACCTTCTTTATAACAGGTGTTTAAAAAATTTAAATATGCTAGTTTATTATAATATTTCAAAATAATTCAACTCCACTAAACTGTCCAGCTTGACAGGTGTTCAAAGACATCCACACATTAGGACAATCCACCTGCCACCCAGTGAATGTTTTGCTGCTAAGTGTAACACCGACTAAATGTAAAATTAGGAATATTAGACAGTGAGGTACAGCAGCATTAAGTCTCAGTTAAAAGGGAAAAATTAATTGTACTTCAACTGGTTTAACTGAGGTAATGTCACTCTGTTGGAATTTCTCTAAAGATCTCCTTTTGTGATTGAGTGTATAGGCGAGAGTAAAAAAGCGTCAACTGGTGACAGCGCTATATCATCCGCAGAAGCAGGATACGAGATCTCGCCAGCTGAATCGATGGACGATGAGACATGTGAAAGAAACTACATCGTTACAGCATTCTAATAGTCACCACACTCTGCATTGTAGTCAATGACGAAAATAGTTTGCATGTTTTCTAATTAATTGCATACATCTTAAATAATTACTAAATACAGTTAGACACATTGACAGCAATATTCAGTGCTCAATTTCAAACAATTGAGATGCAAAGGTGTTGACATTGCTTCACTTAAGCTAATTTATAGACGATTTTGGATTATTTCACGAAATTGAGGACCGTTCTGTTAATGTTCATTACATGTATAAATATGCTGCACTTTTGATGCAGCGACAACCCTCAAGAAAACAACAGCGGTCTCGAGATGGAACATCCAGGATGTCTTCCATCGGAATGATGCATTCGCAATTTGAGAAGAAAAAGCTCAAGGACCTTCTTTCCTTCTTTGCGCTTGTTAGTTGTCTGGTATATATATGCTCCTGTCTATGCTCAGTGTTTGGGTTATCAGCTTCGCTCTGTTTGAGGTCAGTGCGCCTCATGTGGACTCTCCTGCAGGCCACTTGACTGGTTTTACTGCTATTTGCGTTGGAAGCGTTCGGTGTTGTCTTTGGATTATCTCGTTCGCGTTGAGCACTCTTGGCCTGCTGTTGGCTATTCGAACAGGTATGCGGACATTTCGTCCTGGGACGATTCGTCGCAAAGACCAGGGACGATTCGTCTCGAGGACGTTTCGTCAGAGGATAAAACTCAACAAATCTACCAAAGTGACAACAAAAGGTCGATTGTCATGGATATTCCAGACTAAAAAAGAATAAAAAGATTGTTTGTCATCTACAGACTAAAACGTTCAATTGTCATGAATATTCCAGACTAAAAAAGACTAAAGATTGATTGTCCGAACAGATCGATTGTCCGACAGTCCGTGACGAATCGTCCTGAGACGAAACGTCTCCAAATCCTATAGCCAAGTACCAACTATCATTTAGTCTAAATCTCTTAAATTACGGCTATCTGACCTCCTGTGGTGTTCCGATCGAATTAGTCTGACGCCATCTTTCATCACACATATTTTACGTACTTCACTGATTGTACTTTTCAAATATAAAATTAACTGATTGTACTCTCAGATATCAAATTAAAAAAGGAAACAGGTTAAATCAGAGGTTATATAGAAATTATTTTTTGCTGTAATTTATATGCACCTGATGTATGGCATTTCATAATTTTGGTACAGTGTAATACAATTAAAACCATATAAACATTCTGCGAAATCTTCCTCATATTTTTCTCTACCAGGAATGGCCATCTTCTAGACTGGCGTCGTCTTCTGCCCATAGACGCCATGACGTCCTTCCAACAACACTTTAACATGAAAACTTTTGATTAGGCTTAACTGGAAGCGCTTTTGAGTACAGTAATGTGTTCAACGGACTGAATGGACTGGCTACAAACCTCACATAGCTTTCAGCTTCGGCGTTGGTGGTGCGCGGGTAACGGTTGGAATGCACATACCCTGAGCGTGTAATTATGTGTCGGATTAGGCTAACATTGACGCAGAAAACAACATGTCTTTGAGGCTCAGTGGAAGAACGAAAGATGAGTTCACAGATCTTTTCTTATGCGATAAACCAGTACTTTGAGGTAATGTCGGACATCTCTTAGTAGACGGACATCTCTTAGTAGACGGACATTGCTTAGTAGACGGACATTGCTTAGTAGACGGACATCGCTTAGTAGACGGACATCGCTTAGTAGACGGACATCGCTTAGTAGACGGACATCGCTTAGTAGACGGACATCGCTTAGTAGACGGACATTGCTAATAGACGGACATCGCTTAGTAGACGGACATCGCTTAGTAGACGGACATTGCTTAGTAGACGGACATTGCTTAGTAGACGGACATTGCTTAGTAGACGGACATTGCTTAGTAGACGGACATTGCTTAGTAGACGGACATCGCTTAGTAGACGGACATCTCTTAGTAGACGGACATCTCTTAGTGGACGGACATTGCTTAGTAGACGGACATCTCTTAGTAGACGGACATCTCTTAGTAGACGGACATTGCTTAGTAGATGGACATCGCTTAGTAGACGGACATTGCTTAGTGGACGGACATCTCTTAGTGCACGGACATTGCTTAGTAGACGGACATCTCTTAGTAGACGGACATCTCTTAGTAGACGGACATTGCTTAGTAGACGGACATCGCTTAGTAGACGGACATTGCTTAGTAGACGGACATCTCTTAGTAGACGGGCATCTCTTAGTAGACGGACATCGCTTAGTAGACGGACATTGCTTAGTAGACGGACATCGCTTAGTAGACGGATATCTCTTAGTGGACGGACATCTCTTAGTAGACGGAAATCTCTTAGTAGACGGACATCTCTTAGTGGACGGACATCGCTTAGTAGACGGACATCGCTTAGTAGACGGACATCGCTTAGTGGACGGACATCTCTTAGTAGACGGACATCTCTTAGTGGACGGACATTGCTTAGTAGACGGACATCGCTTAGTAGACGGACATTGCTTAGTAGACGGACATCGCTTAGTAGACGGACATCGCTTAGTAGACGGACATTGCTTAGTAGACGGACATCTCTTAGTAGACGGACATTGCTTAGCTGACATAATATACCAGCTCACGGTTCTTACTGCCGAGTCGGAAACCATAGGACTCGCGCATATTCAACTGTTTTGTACACCACCGCGGGGCCAACACCAGTACTGTTTGTTAAACCTTGAATGTCAGTATGGCCGTCGAAATGCACTATATACCAAATCCGAGAGTACCTTCGGTATCATGAAGAGAACCGTCTGGACTGGCGTGGTCGAGCAACGCTGGTAGGGAACTGGCAGTATGAAGACCTTCCGGCAGCTCAGTTGCACAGAAGCACAGAAGCACAGTTGGCTGCGTTTCCTTCACAGTGCCCAGACTTTGAGACAGAGGTCGTTCACACTCGTCATTTCTATTAGGTGGTCGTTCTGCTTGGGAGTGGTTTTGCCTTTATTGCTCTAAGGGCACCAACCGTCTCTTGTCTTGTTTGACCCAAGGCGACTGCATAAGATAGTTGCTGTTGGTAAAAGCACCACCATCCAAAGGTTCACAGTTCATCTCAATGTTGGGCCGTTGGCAACAAACTAATTCTATTACCTGCCTAGCCAATGCAAGCGTGCTAAAATTCTGCGTTTTCAGCCCTGGATTGGAGGGGTCGTTGGACATTTTGAATATTGTTCGCGCTATAGGCGTGTAAATATTGTTCCTTCCCAACGTAAATTATTATTTTTTTTAATTTCTAAATTCTGTTCTTGAGCTTTCTCTCGACTTTTGGATCACTTCAACGTTGTCCACCACGCGATCGTTATTTGGTCAGAAATTGATGTTCATGACACAATTTCTATATTTTGAGTTCTGTGAAGCCTTGTGTTACGCCAACATCAGATTCTCTTTCGTGTGTGCGCGGTTACGACCTGTTTTCACTGAACCGTAGCGGTTAGACCTAAATTTGCTTACACTGTACTCTGCTCCCTACGTAAAAAAACACTGTTCTTCGGCTCTGGCGGTCGGCATTCTGTGCCCGCCAGGCCCTACTAGTCTCTCCTTTATCACTGCATGTTGTGTTTACAGGACCGCGTGTGATTTGTCCGAGATCTACAATTCTACATGTATGTGGGTAGCTAAGAAATTTTCTGTTACTAACACGATCAACTCCGTTTGGATGATTTAGTTGTCACGAGAAGACATAGCACGCGTAGTATCCGATGTGGCTGTGCGTATCCCCAGGATACAATCTCTTCGATTGCCTGAGGGACCAGGGTTACTCCAGCATCAGCCGTTACTACATCGTTAGTAGAGAGTCGTGGAGGAGGTATAGCCATCTATTATGAGATAACCTGCGGGTCAGAAAAATTAACACAAACTTTGCACCAACTACCTTCGAGGCACTGACTGCCTCCATGGCTCAACACTAACCCTCCTTGCCGTTTACCGACCGGTTTCATCGCCGTCGTCATTCTTCTTCAATGAACTTTTCTCGGGCAGTTTAATGTCTATAACACGCAGCTGGTGATCGCTGGGAACTTAATCTCCACCTGGACTGATCGGATAGCAGACATCACTTGCACGAGTTTTGTCTGGTGCAGCACGTGGCTGAATCAACGCAGGAGCACGGGGGCTGGCTTGACATCATTGCCATCAGAGATGGCAATGATGTCAAGCCAGCCCCCGTGCCAGCCTTCCTCGTTTTGCTGGTGTACCACACCAGCAAAACGAGGAAGACAAAATATCAGCAGTCACAAACGACAGTGTCGTGAAAAGAGACTAAGGCGCTAATTAGGTGAATTGGTAGCTCGCGCTTGATATCGCTCGTTTCGTATCAATAGGTACACCAGCAAAGCCAGTGAAGCCATTTGAGGCAATGAACCAACTTCAATGACTCTTGTGTTCTTTATGGTGTTGTAATCTCACGCAAATTAAACAATGTATATTCGCATTATTAGTTGCGTGAAGGGCTTGTTGCGATGGATGTGTCTAAAACAAGGGTCACAAATATCAGCAATCACAAACGACACTGTCATGAAAAGGGACTAAGGTGCTAATTAGGTGAATTGGTATAGCTCGCGCTTGATATCGTTCGATTCGTATATCGGCAAATCTCTACCGACAATTGTGTCAGCTCTACACAAGGCACCTAACCACATCGGGAAACCTACATGTTAAAGTTCTCCCCTGCCAGCAGCAAATGGACTTCTCTGCGTGCGGGCTGTACTCAGCTGCCTATCCCTTTGAGATTGCTTCTGGTTCTGCAACACTGGATGTTGACTTCGGTGAGCCTTCAGAAATGCGAAAATATCTTGAGAAATGTTTCAACGACAAGGTAATGCTGTCTTTCCCCTAAATCCCTCTTAAGAGAAGGGAAGAAAGCCACTTCCGCGTGTGGTTATCCTTCCTACTGTAACTTCGGTTTGATTTGCTCTAAACATTGCTTAGAAGACTTAGAACACTTAGAGTCACTTAATTGCTTTACCTACTTCCCGTTTTGGATTTTGATTACAGCATAGATTTGTCTCCCTGTTGCACTCCGCCTGGTCCCTATGACTCACTTTACCTTGTTCATTACCAACTTAAAGACTACTCTCTTTAGCTGTGGTTGGACTGGAAGCGCTCCTGAGTAGATCACCTTGAAGGGATGCTATTTAAAAGCTCCTTAATAATAATTATGATGATGATGATGATACTACTACTACTACTACTACTACTACTACTACTACTACTACTACTAATAATAATAATAATAATAATAATAATAATAATAATAATAATAATAATAATAATAATAATAATAATAATAATAATAATAATAATAATAATAATAATAATAATAATAATAATAATAATAATAATAACAATTATAATAATATTAATAATAATAATAATAACAGCACTTTTGTTGTTCCAGATCTTGACAAGAACGGCCACTCCAGAATCAATATGCTTAATTAGTATCTGACACCTGAGGGATCATATATACCTCGGGTAAAAAAATAATAATAGTAGTAATAATAATAATAATAATAATAATAATAATAATAATAATAATAATAATAATAATAATAATAATAATAATAATAATAATAATAATAATAATAATAATAATAATAATAATAATAATAATAATAACAACAACAACAATAATAATCAATGCCAATCAATGCTGCTGACTATTTTTCGTCAAGGACTTTGGACGTCTTCTGAGCCAGGTCTCAGGAGATCCAAGAGAAGCTAGCTTTCTTTTCCAACGTTTAGCGACAGTGTGATAGTCCAGCGCTTCAACGCAGCTGCCTTCTGCAACACTTTTGCACTTCCGGGTATCGATGAAGATGGTCACTCCAGAGATTAATTCGCACTTATTTAGTATCTGACTCCTGAGGGATTACATGTATCTCGGGAAAAATAATAATAATAGATTTATCAGTTATACGCATTTTCAATAATACCCTATGCCTGTGAATTGTTATCCCCCGGAGATGATTTTACACGATGGGGATAGAAATGGTTTATCCCCCCGGATACTCTATACCGGTAGATTCCATCCGGGGGTATAAATTTATTTATCCCCCCGGATAGTTTTAGGACGGATAGTCTGTCACGCGACACCGGCGGCAGGCAAGGCAGGTAGACGGGTCCAGCTGATCTATCGACCTCTGGGCCATTCGCATGCAAGTAAAGTGGGCCAAAGGGCTAGCAGAGAGAAACATGGGCCTCTCTTTGTCTGTCTGTCTGTCTGTCTCGCTCTCTCCCTCCCTCCAAGGGTAGGCCCTCCTGCCCTCCTTGCCTGACGCAGTCCAAACAATATTATTACAATGATAACAATTTAGCTCACGTATTTTTACATTTTTGCTCTCAAGCACATTAAAGTCTCCAAAATAAATTTACATACCGTGATTTTTCACTGGTTACAGCTAGTAAATACATAAATAGTTAACACGTGATACACAAGTCTACTTATTTATCGCTGAGTCAAGAGACACTCCAGGTGCACACTCTAAGTTTTTCCAGCAACCAATGGCTGTCTACGTAGGCTATTTGCTGCCATAATATAAGTGGCTCCACATTCTATTCAAGTAGAACGAGTGATCTCTCACTAAATCAATCTGAGAATGAGCCATCGACTTCGGTCACAACAACTCACCAGATGTCTTTGGATACCGTTAATGATCGGTAATTGATATCATTCAGTGGAGTGGGTATTGCATATTTTGACCCGAGGCCATGCGTTGCCAAATTGCTTACTAGCAAAGACAGACCCGAAGGACATTCGGATGATCGGTTCCGGACTTTTACGCTAGGCAATTCTACGCGCAAAGGTTTTTCCTCAGTAGGGCCTACCTTGATCTTACCATCTGGTAAGTTGTTGTGACCGAAGTCTGTCTTGACTAAAACAGGAACATAATAGCTGACTAATACTATAGTTACATTCCATAAGGGTCCACCCACCAAGCAAACATTCGTAGAATGTTAGGCCTACTTGTTTTCTTCGCGTATCTAAATTGGAAAATAAAGTTGGATGTGTTTACTAAAGTTAAAGCTATCATTATTTATTGTAGCTGCAGCTCCTCCACTTGTCACAGTCTCAGCCTCTCCAGGGGCGGCGATTCCAGGGGTACGAGGGGACAAGACCCCACATTTAACAGTGGGGGGCACAGTACAGTTGTCCTCCCGCAATTGGAAAAAACACCAAAAGTCAACAACAATATTTGTTTGACCAGATCAGTTCAAAAGTCCCATAACTGTCAAACAAGATCGCCGCCTCTGAGCCTGTCACTGACTTAGTTACGGTATATCAATTATTTTGCTGGCATGGTTGAACTAATTATGTCATATTTTCAAACTTCTGTGCATGAGTTACATAGGAATATGTATAACTAGTGTATTTTATGACGGCAGTGTTTATCGTTGGTTAAAATGCTCTGATCGCCGTCGTCAAAACGACAGTACTGACGTCACAAACGACTTCTGTTCCACAATATATTATGACGTCATATTATAGGCCTTATTATGTATCGTTGGTTATCGCCGTCGTCAAGACCCCCGCCGTCAAGACAACCGGTGTTTCACAATAGAACAGAAGCCGTTTGTGACGTAGCGTTTATCGACAGACGGACACTATATGGATATTATATGTATAGATGATAGAAAGCAAAATTGGAAAAGTAAAGTGGCTAAAACTGGCTCCATTTGGCAGCAAAATGCTCTAAAATGCGTTGTCGGCTGGGGCTTCACTCAGACTCCGCTAGGGGAGCATACGACGCTCCCTCTGACCCCCTAGTTGTGGCCGACTTGGTCCCAGTAGTCAAAATTCCTTAAAATATGAAGTGCCGCATGAGGTTAATGACGTCACGCTATTTTGGCCGATTTTTTACCCCCTCTGACTCCTCGTCACACGTCGTCACAAAAAGTAACACCCCCTCAAAAATGACGTAACAAAGCTCTGACCCCCTAAAAACCAAATTTCCATTCGTTAATAAAACATGTTTCAAATCACATTTATTGTCATTCTAATAATTAAAGTATTTAATGGGGTTTAACTCTGATGTTGCAAGGTGAAAGCCATGTATTAAAAACGATGTGTTGGAAAGCTGAAACATAGCATAAAAATTAACTTCAAAATATTCAACGTCTGACCAATTACTACAGAAGTCCAGAATATTATTATAATATTCTGAACATCTGTATTATTGGTTAGAGTTAGACGATGAATATTTCCAAGTGAAAAGTCATAACTATTAAAAAATAATTGAAAATGGAGAGAGTAGAATTATAACAATCACATATTCATTCCACTGAATGAAAAGCTCTGGTAGAATTATTAGAATTAAAATGTTTAATAAGAATAATTACAAAAATTTAAAATATTATGCTTCTCAATTCTCCTATGGCGAAGCAAATGCTCCTTCATGGAATAAATATGGAAGCATGGTTCTCTTCATCCTGTGTAATGGATATTCCATTCAGATCAATAGTACTTGCATTTATATTTCTTAATTCAAACCTATCAACCGTTTTTATAACTACTCTCTCAAACATTTATTTCTCCTCTTTCTGACGAAGTATATCATGAAAAGTGAACATATATTTCAAACCATAACTATATAATAGATTATGATATCACTTATCAGTACTAGGCTATTGACATCTATAGTGATTGAAGATAAGTTTATTTATTTAATATTGAATAAAATCTTAGAGTGACCATATATATAAATATTAAAATAATCAGAAAATTAATAATGATAGTGGCCGCATATTATTTATTTAAATAAAATTAATAATGAAAATCACTCAAAATTAGTGTTGTTATTGTTAAAATTAAATTATGAAGGCCTGATGTGACGTCACATTTCTTAAACCCCTCCCCTCTTGTCACACATCGTCACAAATTTCTGACCCCCTCCCCTAGGTGCGTGACGTCATTTATGGACGGCCCCTAACTCCTATTTATTTAAACTTGTTGTCTCGTGTTCTTTGAGGCCAACAGTGCTGTTGTTTCTTTGAGACGTATGTTAAGTGCACGTGCACTCTTCAACGAGTTTGTTGTTTCCGCTACGGCGTTTGTATCCAACTCTTCGACTGTGGAAGAAGTTGTTTTCGTTGTCTACATGTTTTTCGGCTGTAATGGACGTTTGATGAACACTTGAAAAAGTAGACTGTTATACATAATATTTTGGTTCGTAAATAAATCATTTTAAATCATACTGCTAGTTCGAGCCAATTACTTAAATTAAAGGGGCCATGTAACAATATCTACCGACCTCCTACATCGTCAGCTCATTCTGCAAAACCTTGTGCTTTCCTTGAGGAATTTAACTTCTTTTTATCTGTTGCTGTCACCACACCCCATGAGTTTGTCCTCACTGGTGACTTTAACATCCGATCCATTTGCCTCCCAGTTCCTTTCCTCCCTCAATGCTTTCAATATGATCCAACATGTTTCTTTCCCCATTCACAAATATGGCCACACTCTCGACTTAGTCATTACTTCTGTCTCATCCAGCTTGTCACCAATCCTCAGCTGCGAAACTCAACTAGCCCTCTAATACTATCCCCTTCTCCTCGCCCCCTCCCAAACTATGCTCACTCCGTCGAATCAGCTCCATTGACCTTGATGCATTCAAACAGGATCTTTAGGCCTCATCCCTTCTCCTCAATCCCCCAACAGACCATAATGATCTCTTGTCTGCATCTCTTGTCTCCACTATGTCAGCACTCCTCAACAAACATGCTCCAATCATCACTACATCTGAAACGCATGCAAAATATCCATGGTTCAATTCTTTCCTTCAAGCTCTCAAATCATCGCGCCGTCGTCTGGAGCGAACATACAGACGTTCTGGTGATCTCGCTGTTCTTGATAGACTTGAAACCTTGACAAATAGATACCACAGCCAACTTCTGTCAGCCAAAAAGCGTTACCTGTCATCTCTTGTTCACTCAAACTCATCCAATTCTAGAAATCTGTGGAAAACCATGCATAAACAATCTTCTTCACTGTGGCTCCGTTCACCCCCTCCCAAACTCCATCGCACATGCATCCATTGCCGACTCCTTTGCATCATTCTTCACTGACAAAGTTTCCTCACTCCGTCTCTCATTACAGACTCTCTTATCAAAATCAACCTCTACACAAACCGACTCTTCCCTCTCAGGCGACCACACTGACACAACTTTGCCACCTACTGCATCCTTTAACCTGTTTGAGCCAGCCACTGAAGCAGAAATAACTAGCCTCATTCAAGCCTAACAAAACAAGCAATGCGATCTCGACCCAATCCCATCATCCTTACTCAAAGACTGTGCAATCATTCTCGTTCCTACTATAACCAAGATCATCAACCTGCCTCTATCGACCGGTACATTTCCTATGCTTTTCAAAAGCTCAGTTATACAACTGCTTCTAAAAACCATTCCTAGACAAGGAACTTCTCTCCAACTACCGCCCAATTTCAAATCTCTCTTTCCAATCTAAGCTCTCCGAACGGGTTGTTCTCTCTCGTCTCAACGGTAATCTTACCTCAAACAATCTCCTAAACCCATATCAATCTGCCTACACCAAACATCACTCCACAGTCCTCACCTCGCTATTCAGCAAACTTGTCATGGCAATAGATCGTCAACACGTCTCTTGTCTGTGTCTTATGGACATCTCTGCCGCCTTTGACACAATAGACCGTGCTGTCCTTGTTAAGCGCATTTCCCCTATATTTGGAATTTCTGCACTGTCCTATCGTGGGTCAATTCATACCTTTCCTCACGTTCTTTCACCGTCAATGCCGCTGGTCACTCCTCTAACCCTATACTCTCACCTGCGGTGTTCACACCCTCACCTGCGGTGTTCCTCAAGGTTCTGACCTCCGTTATCTGCCTTTACACCTCCCCACTCAGCAAGCTCATTTCACCATCCTCTGTCGATCATCACATCTACGCTGACGAAACACCACTAATCATATCTTTTTCTCCTCGCTCCCTTCCAGATGCACTAAATCCCTACGCAACATCATCACCAAGATATCAGCCTGGATGACTGCTAACCTCTTATGTCTAAACCCTTCAAACACAGAATTTCTCATTATTGGCCTCCGCGAGCCACTAAGCAAAGTCACCTATCCATCCGACCTTTCGCCAACAGATCTCACTTCCCCCGTATCTTACTGTTCTCCTGTACGCAATCTTGGAGTCATTTTTGATAAAAACCTTACCTTTGCCGACCACATCACTCAGCTATCTCGCACCTGCTACAATGTGCTACATGCGCATCCCTGACCTTCGTCGACTGCGCCCAGTACTTGATTACAACACCGCCTGCACAATAGCCACCTCAATTGTACATTTCAAACTAGATTGCTGCAACTCTCTTTTCTTCAACATCGACTCTTCTCAAATAAAACGACTTCAAACAGTCCAGAATGCCCTCGCCCTCGCAGTCACCCAAACCCCCAAACACCACCACATAACTCCTGTTCTGAAATCACTTAATTGGCTAAACGTCCCTCAACGCATCCATTACAAACTCATATCTCTTACATACAACGCCCTTCAAACCTCTCAACCTTCTTACATTCGCCAGCTATTCACCATCCAACCGCCCAGGTATACTCGCTGATCATCATATCTTTCTCTATCTCGGCCTTCAGTCTCCTCATCTCTGAAATTCTGCAACCGCTCCTTAGTCTATGCTGCACTGGCTCTTTGGAATGACCTCCCAAAAGATCTCCGCCAGTTTGCTCATCCTCTCGTATCGCCTGTTGACATCACCTCTCCTGCGCTTGCACTGTCCTCCGCTGCTTTCCACTCACGAATAAAAACCGAACTCTTCAAGCAATCCTATCCTGATTCCATTCCATCGCCACCACACAACCGCCATCATTACCGATTACCACCGTAGCACCCTGCTGTCTCCTCGGCTTGACCTCCCCGGACTCTGACCTGACACCGGAACGGACAAGGCGGACATGGCTATTGCGGACTTGATTTGATATAGCGCCGGGGAATAAGCTGGTCTCCCTGACGTGGCTTTTGTGTGGCGCCTAGATATTTCGGAGATTTACATTACATTGTCCCGCTTGCATATTGTCTTGTATTGTATTGTATTCGGACATTTATACAGCGCTTCTAGCGGGAGGGCAATTCAGAAGCGCTCCCAGTGCGAGAGACCCAGAGAAAAAAAGCAAGTTTTAAGAAAGGTAAAAGAGGAAGAGACGTTACCTGAGAGAATAGAAGCACGAACGAACGGAGGAAGCTCATTCCAAAGAGCAGGGCCAATGGAGGCAAAAGACTTAGATTGAGCCAGAGATGTCCTGACACGGGGAACGAAGAGGTCCAAACGGTCAGAGGAACGAAGAGGACGAAGAGAAGCAGCAGAGTAAGGGTGATGAATTAAGTCACATAAATATTTTGGAGCGAAACCAAGTTGAGCCTTAAAGACAAGGATGAGGACCTTAAATTGGATGCGGGCAGAAAGCGGGAGCCAGTGGAGTTCTTCAGCCATAAAGGTGGTGATATGAGAGAATCGAGGAAGACGGGCAATTAATCTAGCAGCATTGAGAACGGACTGAAGAGGAGCAAGACGGACTTTGGGAAGACCAATGAGGAGGGATCTGCAGTAGTCAAGTCTAGAGCAGACAAATGCATGGACAATTGAAGTGAAAATTGGAGATGAGTGAGAGCGACGGATAGCCCTAAGGCGCCTGCATATATGCAGAATGTATATGTTAATTTGGTAGACAAAATACACATCGATATCAGTAGATCAATATTCTATTACTTTTTAACCAAGGTATAGGGATTTTTCACTGCAGATTTCGTTTTGCATAATCGGGTTGACCATACGCGACGTTATTCCGTATACCGAGGTTATGAAACAGACAGCGTTAAATTGCCGGATCTATCCGGCACTCAGAGGAATACGATTTATTTCCCCGCCGGATAAATCCAGCAAGCAAGGAAAGTAGTGAACGGGTTCACACTCATATTAGCCTTTAAGAATATCTGGAACACAGGCCTCCATAGTTGGCCTACTCTAAAGTCTGCGTGCCAACCAACGCAAACATATCATCAAACTATACGACGTTTGCCCGCGGTATGACTTAAAAACATCAAGTATAGGAACAGTCAACATAATATATGTCAAGTATCTACCCTGTACAACAATACAAACTGTCATCAAATTTCCCATATCTCTATGCGAGAGATTTTCACAAACTGTTCGTATATATATAGCATCACAATGCAAGTGAATAACTTAGCACACTACTATATATATAGGCGTCTTAATTTCAAACAAATCACCGACGCTCGGAAACTTCACACACGCATATATATATATATATATATATATATATATATATATATATATTTATACATTATATACGTATGTATATATGTCTATTGTATTCAAATAAGCGTCGAGGTCAGAACATTTATATATGCATAGTATTATACTATAATATTATACTATCCTAAGCAAAACCAGCCTATATTCTATATTTACACTTACGAAGGCGGACTTAGGCAGTTGAATGTCTATCTTCTAGACCAGTCACGATCTCACTTCTTCAGTTCGTCCGTCTGAAGAGAACTGGCTGCGCGAATTCCTTCGAATTCTTTCCCTTCAGTTCGCTCAGGCATGCAGGGTAGCTCAAGAATTTTACAGAATAAAGATTCGTTAGATAACTCATTTTACAGAGCTTAATATGAACATTAACATCTGAACAAGTTATTTATGTGTTAATATAAACACTTTTATATGCATACGACCGACTGACGTAGGCATACACATTTACCCTTTTGACAAGTGTTCTGCCCCAGAGTAAGTCGTCTACAGACGCAACAGCATTTCAAGGCCAAGTATCACTGTCTCAAATCGTAAAAAGCATGTGACGCGGCTGAAAGCTGGGTAGAAAGCCTTTGACAGGAACGGTAGCGGTCGGCTTTTAACTTTACTCACTGGCTCAAGGGGTCAGTGAGCTTACTCAGGTAAACACACTGCTCGCATGAATGCACGTCATCCTGCGTGTTAGTGGCAGTCAGTCTGTTTAGAAGAAGACTGTGCGTTAAGGCTAACGTCTTCTTGGGACTCTGCTTACCAGTATAGCATAGTATACATTACATTGTGTACTTAAATACAGGACAGAGGCAGAGCACAGTTTGAACTAAATGTAAATTATAAATCACCCCTGTTGGCGAAAATATTTGTGCAGTAGTCGGCTGTGCAGTCAGTAGTTGATCGTCTGTGAATGAAACTCTATCAGCCAAAGTTCTCATCGAATTCTTTTGAACATACAAGGTGAAAAACTCAAGGTAAGCGGGTCTGTACATTAAAAATAATGTCAGTAAGAGCTATAATTATTAGTGTACCTCATGGCGTATCATAAACCTTCTTTCTCGAATTCTCCTCGTTGTTGGAGAAGTTCGCCTTATTCAACCCGCAGGTGGTTGTAGTTGGAAATCTGAATCTACATCTTTCGGATGTCACCATTCCACAAACCTCCGAATTCTTCTATATTATCGAGGAAGTCCGCCTGACGCAGCGTGTGATCGAATCGACGCATCAGTGTGGAGGATGACTGGATGTCATGATTGTGCCGTGACCGACCTGAATATCCCCCCGTCGACCCTCTCTGACCACAGCGTCTTCACTGCTGTCATCGCCTTTTCCCATAGTTGTTAAAAACGTTAGAAACTAAATAAAAACAGGGAAAACGTCGTTTAAAAAAATTTAAACGGAAAGAAACGAAAAAATAAAATAATTAGACTTTCTCACATCTTTTAGGCCCTACTGCAATTTTAAAGTAAAAACCTTGTTAACAGAATTTAATCAGCAAATAAAACAACTTTATAAGTAAACACTAAGTAGCATAAATCTACAATTATTTTATTTCTTTTAAGTTTGGTTTAATAAGAAATTGAGAAATAAAAAATATTGAAATCTTTTCAACTTTAAATTGTAAACGTAAGTCCACATAAGTCCATACTGACTAAACTAACACAATTAAAAACAGGTATAGACCAGCGTTTCCCAAAGTGGAAAACCCCAAGGTTTCCGCGGGGTGAACACAAGGGTTCCGTGAAAAGTTGTAATTTAAAAGAATTTTTATTGAGAAATTTATTTGGAATAAAACATTTCAAGCAGTTTCTAAAAAATACACAAAAAGTTTTATTAAAATTTAAAACTGTCAGTCGTCTCTTTTGTATGTTGCCCCCATTGAGCGATAATCCGGACTTTCAATGACCTTCAGCTATCCCGTAATTATATAGAATTATAGATTATAGAGGTCATTGCAGGGACCTATGTAGGTCAGAGCTGTAAGTCTGAATAGAAACGTAGCCATCTTTGTTATCGTTCCTCGACGAAACGAATCCGAAAATGATTTAACGCAGAAGTGTTTAAAACGTACAGCCGAGTCTGATTATCGTACAACAGTATTAGCAATTAGTTTAATTTGCTGGTATAAAAATCTGACCTAGAGCGTTTGCTCAAGGAAGGAAATTTAAGGGTTCTGGGCTTATGTTCAAATTAGTAATATGGACTGTTTTCCAACCTCATCTGAGTTTTTAGTTGAAAAGGATTGTATTCTCAACCAAAACATTCATTCAAAAATTGCAGATCATATTCACGACCCGGAAGCGAACTTGGTTAAATACTTCCTCCCGTGAAGGATGATAATAATTGGATTCGAAACCCATTCAAAGTAGCCGAAAACCAGCAAACATTTCTAATAAAGATCATGAACTTCTTATTGAGACAACGTCGGACTCGCAACATATGAAGCAGACTTTCACTTTCATTGATCGGTTTCTGGAGCGGGCCAATTAAAGAATAGCCCACTGTCGTGAATTGCGCAGTTAGTGTGCTTCTGCCATTTGCCACAACGCATTTGTGCGAAACTGGATTCTCGTAGTAGGCTATACTGCAACGAAAACCAGGTATTGAAATTGACTAAATGCTGCACTTGACATAAGAATCCAGCTTTCTAGCATTAAACCAAATATAAAAAGTTGGCACGAGAAAAAACAAAATCACTACGCATATTAAAACATGAAATCCCAATGATGTGCTCAATAAGTCTTGGTCTTAAAAACTGTAAGAAAAACCAACACTTTAACGTTTGATATGAGAAAATAAATTGTTTTTATAAACTCCTCATATGGGTGTGTGTTTAGTTAGGCTTATATTATTATGTTTCTCAGGCGCTACGTAATACGTATGCCTCAATACGTTTAATTCGAGTTGGGGTTCCGCCATAATATGAAAAGATGACAAGGGTGCCCTGCCAAAAAGTTTGGGAAACGCTGGTATAGACTATAGGCCTATAGTGTAAACTTTCTCACAGTAAATGCATTTCAATTTAGCAAATGCTGAGTGTCTGTCTTTTTCTCGTTTATCAAAGTAACGTGAATCCATTCCGCACCCTTTTCTTTTGGCAGTTTAGATAACGTAGAAATAACTTTTTTAAATTTTATTTCTTGAACTGTGCTATTTTATAAAGTATTTATTTCTTAAATGATGACGTAAATAGTGACGTAAATTAGCTAAATCCTTCAAAGTACGAAGACAACGTAAGAGACATCACACACACACAATTAAACAGAAAATGAAAAAATTAACAGACAGTAAATAAATAAATAAAGTTAGGGCCTACATACAAAAAATAAAAGACGGAAAAAAGACAAGAAAATTAAAAACGAAAAAAACGACGTTTTTGGAAAAAAACGAGGTTTTTGGAAAAAACGGTATAAACAACTTTCCCTTTTTCCATGAGACATCGATATACATCATCAGATACGTCCGTGGGTGGAGGATCATGAATCGTTGGGCCTTCAGAGCGGCATTGCCTAGTAGGCCTAATACATCCATCCCAACTCAGCTAATTTGACCGAGTCGACCGCCTCTGTTATGTTCGCCGTCAACGACGCGGTAATAGGAGAATTGGTCATTAACCTCCTCCCTTCTCGCCCCTCACAGTACGCCGCTGCCCTCTTTCACCTTGGTTCAACGCTCAGTGTCGAACTTTACCCCACCAGGCTCGCCGTCTCGAGAGACTGTTCAGACGATCAGAATTACTTGCATACTGAACTAACTAGGTACAGTAACAACATGTCGGCGCCCCGTCAAATGCGCCCGAAAAATTCGCCCGAAAAATGCGCACATTAATAAGATAAATGTATGTACTGTAACTGTTAATGTCAAACACGAACTTTTAATACACAGATGGCAACATTAATAAAAGAAAAGTATGTAATGTAACTATCAAAGTCAGACAACATATACCAATTATTTTATATCTCTTAGACAACTACGGTTATATCGCTCAAAGATAAATTTGTAATGTTACTATTAGGCCTACTTGCCAAACAGACTGAAACAGTATTAACCAATTACAGTTCTGTAATTGCACTTGCGTATGCTTCTCAGATGTCTTTGACGCGTGTTAATCAAAATACAATCCTTCATGCAACATGCAAGCACTTGGAACATATGATGGTAAACAGTAATCAAATTATGTGGCGCAAATGTTTGGGCGCATTTGTCGCTAATCTTATGGCGCAATTGTCGAGTTTTTCTGTGGCGCATTTGTCGGGGCGCATTTGTCGTGGGCGCTTTGTCGTGGGCGCTTTGTCGTGGGCGCGTTTGACGGGTCACCCAATATTATGTCCGGTGGATGCACTCGCGGTACAGAGAGAAGGAGCAGGAATAATGGGAGGCCACGATTACTCGCTAAGCCAAAGCCTCAAAAGAATATTTATTTTATTTATTTATTTATTTATTTATTTATTTATTTCGGATATTTCTATAGCGCCTTCTCAAGTCTACTACTATTCAGAGGCGCTCCCGACTACAGCATTGGTATACTGTGTCGGAGTTTTCAACGGTCTGCTCGGACGGTGAGGCTCTGGGGGTCGGTCAGCCCCCCCCCTCGTCCTTTGCCGCTGAGGAATTCTTGAAGTAACGCTCGGCTAAGATCGGCTCCGTCCTCGAGGATACTCGCCTCCTCCTGAGTTTTTCCCTACTGACTGCCGTCTGTCAGTTCTGAGGTAGGTTACCAGCTCTAAGATTCGTGGCATCATTGGCTCCTCTCCTCCGAAGTACCGCGAACTCGATCCACTACCGCCTTTCCTAGTTCAAGATGTTGTGAGCGACCTTCTCCTCATCCTCACCGTACTTTGCAATCGTTCTCTTCAGCACATAAATCTTGTCTGTCGCAATTGTTTTTACCAGTTGCACCAACCACTGTAGTTTCTCGTTCTCTTACTACTACTACCACTGTCACTCTTATACATGTTTTTGCTACAAATAGTCTTGACTATTGTTGCTCAATTTACGCCGGGACGGGTCAGGTGCTTGGAGCGGGTGTTGCGTTCGGCAGCGCGCCTTATTAGTGGTATTTCTAAGTTTGGTAATGTTTCCGATTTTATGCGGGATGTTCTGCCTTGGTTACCTGTACCTCAGCGAATTTGCTTCAGGATTTCTGCTTTGGTTGACGGTGCTTACTCGGCCGGTTGCCTGCTTACTTGCAAGAGTTCTGCCGCTCCACTTCGGGTATTAGAGGCCGTCGCTCTCTCCGCTCTGCGATGCATGTCGAACTGTTGGTTCCTTTGCGCACACATCTCTGTTGTGCAGCGTCGTGCTTTCTCTGTTGTCGGTTCGTCTGCTTAGAATAGCTCCCGTGGAGCTGCGTATCCTACCCAGGGTACTTCTGATACCGTTCTATTATAGCCTAAAGTCTGCTCTTCTTTAACGGGGCTGGGCAGGATCTTCTATCCCCCCCCCTAAGTCATTGGAGCAACGTCCTTTTCCCCCTCTTCTTCCCCCTCCCCGTTCCTTCCCCCTAAAATGGTGTCACATACACTGACAGAACTCCCCTATTTCTTGGATGGAGCATTTGCTCCAAGGTTTCTATTCTATAGACGCCCCTGGGACTGGGACGGAAGCGCCTCTTATTATAATTCTTCAAGGGGCGCTATACAAAATCCTCTGAAAGAATGAGTGAATTCTAATGTAGGTCCTAGTATAACTGAATGCAATAGAAATTACCAGAGCGATATAACGGGGTCATACACATTTGGCAGCCTTTGTGGAAAAGAACTTGAGTAGAAAGAGTGATTGACTGAGTGAGAGAACTTTTCATTTGAAGAGAGAAAGAGCAGCAACAGCATAAACAGGTTGTAGGCCTACAACATTGAAATTTCAATGAGACACAACTTCAGTAAACAGCAGCGTATTAGTCAATCATCAGTCTCAAAAGCCATTGTAAGTTCAGGAATTCTTAATAAATAAATAATAATAATGATTTCGAAATCTTAAGGATCATAGCTGCTGCCTTTGGCAAATAATAACAATAATTACTTATATTAATTTTTTACCTGAGGTACATGTAATCTCTCAGGATTTCAGATATTAGGGACAGCATTATTCTAGAATGGCTGATCTTCGTTGATGTCGTGCTGAATGCCGAAACTGCTGTGAGAGCATATTACGTTGAAGCGTTGGATAGCAACAGATAAGCGCTGGTGAAGAAATGTAGTTTCTCTGCTGTCTTCAGTTATCTTGGCAAGGCGGTGGCCGAGGCCGTTGAAGAAAGCCATGCCTTGAGATTGATTGGGCCAAGAGTTTTAAAGGCCAAGAGCACAATGCAGTATGAGGACAGAATATCAGTGTACTTGGATGATTTTCTCTCCGCTGCTATTCAGTAGGCAGCACCCGCGGCCTTAGCAGATCTGCGACGATATGATTTTGCCAAGGCGTCAATGTCCCAGGCCAGACGTTTTCCGCCCTCCTGTCGGACCTGACAAGACCGGCTGGTTCCTTTGTTTCCGGGAATCTGTCCTGATGAGGCCACGTCAAATGATGTCGTTGATGAGAGCGTGTCTGGCTATCCGACCATGTCCCAAGCGACATGAAAGGCCATGTGAGCCATCTGCTGTGACCAATGCAGCACAGGACCATTCGTATTGAGCACAGAGATCAACCCCGAGGCGCAGTCCATGCAGTGGCTATGCAGACAGCTTCATCATCGCGCCTCAAACCATAGGCACTGATGGATAGTGGCAGAGGTCAATCACCTGAATGCGGTGCTGTTACTGCTTTTTTTTGTTCTGGCTTGGTGGTAATTGTTATTACAATGCTATGATAATAACAATAATTATTATAGTAATAATAATGATAATAATAATTCTTCAAGAGGCGCTCTACAAAATCCTCTGCCAGAGAAATTTCAATCTTGATGAGGGAGAAGCCGTTCGAGAATAACACTATATCTCCGGAATAGTTTTGACCACCTGAGGGATCATATTATTATTATGATCTTGATTGTTCTGTTATGTTTCAGTGTAATATTATCTTGCTGTGTGTTGTCGATTTGAATAAATAAATAATAATAATAATAAAATAATAAAATAATAATAATAATAATAATAATAATAATAATAATAATTATTATTATTATTATTATTATTATTATTATTATTATTATTTTTTTTTTTTTTTTTTTTTGCCCCGAGGTATACAGGATCCCTCAGGGACTTCAATATTAATTAATGTAACTTATAAAAAGTCCGGAATGGCCCTATTCTAACTCCTGGCTGGGGAAAGTGCCTCTGAACGCTATCGCATTAAAACGTTGTATTGTCAGAGAGAGGCGTTGGAAAAGAAACGTAGTTTCCCGTGGGTCTCCGGTGACGGAACAGAGCTTTTGTCCCAGGTCCGAAAGGAAAGCTAAGCCTTCGTTGTTGATCGGACCAAGGGTTTCAAAAGCCACGGGTATGAAAAAGTATGTCGACGTTATTTCAATGTATTTTTCCATTTTGCGGGCTGATGCCTTCTCGGCTGCCGCGCCAGCAGTTTGGGAGGTGTCTGGCAGATAGGAAGCGGCCAGGGTGTCTGTGACCGTTGCGTCCCAAACGAGGCATCGCCCGACGCGCCAAGGGACGAGGGTTAGGCCGTCCGGTCTCTTGCCGTCCGTCCTCACGAGGCCCGGGGGCTCCTTTGTGGACGGATAACCGGCCTGGACCAAGCTCCGGAAGATCAGGTCGTTCAAGGATGCGTGTCTAGGCAATCGGCCCGGGCCCAGCACGCAGGAGAGCCCATGATGGCCATCTGTTAGCACTGGGGCGCCGCAAGGGCATCCATGTGGTTCACAGAGGGGAACCCCCAGTCTCAACCCCACCGCCACCCTGACCGACTCATCATCAAGCCTGAGCCCACAGTTGGTGATAGGTAGGGCTAGCAGCCAGTCCCCCGCATGCGGGGCTGATATCGCCTTGAGGCGCGCCTGATTTACTCGATCCGGGAGCTTGGCATATAGGCCATGAACTTCTTGGTCGATCAGGGGTCTATCCCAAGCTGATTGTTTGAGGGCAAGACCACCCTCCGGGCACCGCACCATGCCTGACCCGCGCCATCTAGTCAGTAGCGCCTCGCGTTGTTGGTCGGCTATAGCTGTATTTCCCAGCATGGTGGACTGGAGCAGATCGGTGCTCGCGGCTGATGCCAGAAAGGCGGGTAGTGCCAGCGAGGTCACCGATCGGATCCCCAGACCTCCCCTTTTAATGGGAAGCGAGGCCTGGAGCCACGCGTCGTCTGATAGTGGAAGGTTAAGAACTGCGCCCAGGCCGGATCGCAAGGCCGCGTCATATTGTTTCAGCCCCGGGTGGTCCACACAAGGGCAGCAGCGCAGGGTGTGGAGCAGCTTCGTAGCGCCCAGAGAGTACCTCAACAGAATGAGGGCGTCGTGCATTTTGATGTTTGCTAGTTTTTCCAGCATCCGCACCATTATTATTATTATTATTATTATTATTATTATTATTATTATTATTATTATTATTATTATTATTATTATTATCATCATCATCATCATCATCATCATTATAACAATATAATTATTATCATACTATATATAATCGTTATGTCTTGCAGATGGCGACTTCCAATGGTCATTTGCCGGAAACTGTTGTCAATGTTGCTGATGTTACGGTTGATGAGACGAACATCGAAACGACAGCATCAGGCGCGTCATCATCATCCTCAGATTCATCAGTGGCTGCTGCAGCAGAAGAACCAAAGAATAGCAGATGCTGTGATAGGAGACTCTGCAAACGAGTTCGCGAAGGTTGGCACAATTTTCAGAACGAGATGCAGGAGCCAATCGATGACATCAATGTCTACGGCAGACGATTCCTCAAGAAATCCTGCACAAAGGAGGCATTCTTGGGAAAATTTCCTATTATCAAATGGCTACCAAAATACAGGTCTGTAATAGTAGGCCTATGCAGTGAAAAATACTTGAACTTGCATGCTGAATAATTTATTAGTTATGCTATATATGTGGAGTCACATATTAATATATTGTAATTATTATTTTTCGCAACGCATTGTCTACCGGGTTGCCTCTATTGTCAATGTCTGGCAGTGTCAGTTTGACCGCGCTCCTTTCTAACTATGCGCGCGTTACTTTCCAGCGTCCGCACTTCTTGGTCGCCGTTCACCCGTTCCACCGCTCGCGATGACGTACGCTGCTACATGGTTGCAATGCGAGCGAGAGGAATCTCGCTCGCATTGCAACCATGTAGCAGCGTACATTCTCCGTTGCCGGTTCTGCTATCTGGAACGGGCTTCCTCTGGAATCGCGGTCTCTCCCTCGGGACTCGTCCAACTTTTTCTTCTCTGCTCTTAGGGCTGTTTTGGCCGAGGCTGAGCTGGGAGCACTTCTGAATAGTTACCTTGAAAAGCGCGCTATATATATATGTCTAGTTGATTGATTGATTGATTGATTGATTGATTGATTGATTGATTGATTGATTGACTGACTGACTGATATAGGCTATAATAGGCAGTCAGAAATGGCAATGATGACGATTAGGATGTTTATGTGGGTAGTCAGCATGATGTGCATTACATCGCGAACGTAAAATAACAAGAAGTTCAAAACAAAAACAAGAAGAGAAAGAAGCAGAAGAAGAAGAAAAAGAAGAAGAAGATGATGACGATGATGATGATGATGATGATGATGATGATGACGACGACGATGAAAAAGCTGAAGACATAGAAAGATGACAAAACAACGACAACAATAATAATAACACAACACAAATTATTAAGACTTATTAAGCTTCAGGTAGACATGACAACGGACAAGAGAAACATCTAGACTAACTTAACTGATCAGCATAATAACAGTTCCATGGCTGATGATTAATAAGACATATGGGCGCCTTGCAGGCTGCCAAACAGTTAAATTCGACTCCTGTTAAACTTGTTATCATCTGTTAACAAGACTCCTGTTAAACTTGTTATCATGTTATCTTACTGCGTACTTTGCAGTTCGAATTAATAAACGATTATTATTAGTAGTAGTAGTAATAGTATAGGCCCTAAAAGTACTAACCTAAGGTCGCATTCTTTATCAAATTTTCATCGTGTTTCATCACTGACTCTCTCTAGTGTGTTCCATGACAGGCTGTTACATAAAAATGGCATAAATGACATCTAATATATTCCTGTTCTTTCCTTCGCTGTCATATTTTCCACATCTGCATGGTAGTTGAAGTCATCCAGAATTAAGTACGTTTCTCAGCCAGCCCATCTAGAAGAAGTCTCTCTGTATGGTCTATGATCAACATTTTCTGTAGCATCTAGTACTCCGTAGCAAATTCCCAGTAGCACCTTATAAAGTTAAAATTCGACTCCTGTAATAACTTGTGATCATCCGTTCATACTGAGTTGACTGCGTAATTGTCAGTTTGAAAATATCAAACGAAGATTATTATTATTATTATTATTATTATTATTATTATTATTATTATTATTATTATTATTATTATTATTATTATTATTATTATTATTATTATTATTATTATTATTATTATTATTATTATATCTGTTTCATTGGATGTTACACCATATGCTTTCTTTGAAGGCTTCGTTTCTCGTATCATATCTCTCTGCTGAATTAAAATTGCTTTTGGTATACAGAAAACCCACCAAGCCCGAGTCCAACTGATTTCTAGTTAGCTTGATCCATTCAAGTATTCTAAAGTACGGTATCTAAAGCATGTTTCTTGTCGATGATCTCCGGCTTCGTCAATTGATCTGCTCGCTATTCCAGTTTAACTACGTCTATTATCTCACATCTAACTGTAGCCCTTTTCTTAAAATCTGTAATAATTGTTTTTGTGATATAGAGTTTTTTAAACTGCGCTGTTTCCATAAATTTAAAGTCTTCATCGCCATAAAGTTTATGTATAAGATGCAAGAGGAAGATCTCTTATGGCAGAGGGTATTGGTCACGTACTGCGAGGGGATTCCTTAATGGGAACTAGCATGTAAGAAAGAATGGAGGGAAAGAGAATGAGACGGATGCCGCTGGACTGGATGGTAGTGGATGAAAACAGCAAACTGACTTAAAGTAGGAAGCCCAATATCGAGAGGAATAGCACCTTTTGAACCTACCAAAGGGCAGAAAAATTTTCGAAGAAGAAGAACGTCATGAAGATTTGTCTCACATCCCATGTCAGCATTCGAGCGTTAGAATCCAAATGTAAATTTGCGCGTTTTTCAAGACGGGTGACAGCATAAGGTATCCCTGGATCCTGCTCATTTTCAATGAATTATTATGTGAGATCTTCATCATCGCTGCCTGCTTGAATGGGTGCCACGCCATTTAAGGTCTTCATGCAATCTCGAGATTCAAATCTCTAAAATAAGCAGCCACGATCGTTGTGCAAACCAGCAGTGTCAGCACCGTCATTCAAGACCCAGAGGCGCCTTGACAAATGTAGCTTACCAGGCCCCAAGTAAACAATTTGGCGCTACAATTATGTGATTTGGACCATACTGTAGGCCAGGCCTACATCGCACATGTTGTAAATCACAAATTCTGATAATCCTGAAACGAAATCGGTTTTGTCGCGCTAAAGCAGTAACTGGAATGTTTCAGATGGAAGCAACTTCAAGGTGATTTCATCGCTGGTCTAACGGTTGGCCTGACTGTCATTCCCCAGGGTTTGGCATATGCACAAGTGGCCCAGTTATCACCAGAGGTAAGTAAACATCCTGCCTTCTCATGTCGTCTGTCTATGTCGCTGTATCTGTCTGTCTGTCTGACCGACAGCAAGATCCAACAGGCCTACATAGCAGACACAGTCGAATATCGATTTTCAAGGCATAACTGCAGGGACACGGTCTCTGGAGTGGCGTCGGCATTCTATCTAGTGCTTTTATCAGCCAGAAAGGCCCTCCCGCACCTTTTTCAGCTACTAAAACATAATTTATTTATTTTAATAATATAAACAATAATTTAGTTATTTTAAATGTTGTGAACTGTTTTCAGTGTTTATTGACACCCCTCCCAACCTCCAATCCCGTTTTTCTCGGGATTTTAGCCCTACCATAATTGTTCAGTTGTAGAACCTTTCTTCTAGAAAAAAAGCACTGAGTCTATCACAATCTTAAAGCACACATTTATATAGCGCTAACTTGTAAAACACATCAAAGGTGCTTCCGAAAGTGCAATACAAGACGACGATCAAATGGGGGAGGGAGGGAACGTCTTCAACCGTTGGTGAAATGTAAGCATTCAGAAGAGAAGAAATCTGATACAATGACACTGAAATACAGAATGATCTCCCTAAGATAGGATGCAGTAGGGCCTACAACGGGACAGGCAGTTATACATCAGCATAGGAATCTACAATTCAATGCGTTTTTGCATGGGCGATCATGCAGTTTGTCCTAAATGTAGATAGATATAAGTAGTTAAGTAATAGAGGTTGACCGTGCAGTCGATGACGTCCAACTGAGGTTGACCGTGCAGTCGATAACGTCCAACTGAGGTTGGCCATGCAGTCGATGACGTCCAACTGAGGTTGACCGTGCAGTCGATGACGTCCAACTGAAGTTGACCGGGGCAGTCGATAACGTCCAACTGAGGTTGACCGTGCAGTCGATAACATCCAACTGAGGTTGACCGTGCAGTCCATGACGTCGTACTGAGGTTGACCGTGCAGTCCCTAAAACCCTACTGAGGTTGACAGTGCACGCCCGTCAGAGTAATTCTTTTAATTATATTTGATAAAGTTTAATTATATTTAATATATTTGAAACCTAATTTGTACTCTTACACGAGTTATTTTAATTATGTTATTGGAGCAGCATATTTCAGATATTTCAAACTTATTTCTCGCAGCAATTTTAAGTAGAGCCTATATTTAAATTATTTTTAACTTCACCGATTTGTATAGCGCCCTAGCACAGCGAGGCTTATTTGAATATGGTATTGGTTTAGCCCAGGGGTGGCAACATACGGCCCGCGGGCCGGATCCGGCCCCCGGGGACTTTTCAACCGGCCCTTGACAGGTCTTTAATATTAACATTGTATCTGGCACTTTTATCCGGCCCTATGAATGTCTGGTTCTCTGTACGTAGGGCGACATTAAAACACCTGTTTCTTATTTATTAAGAATCCGGCGTCTTGTCTAGTCAACTAGTTCACTACTCATTTTCATCAATGTAATTACTTTCTGCATGAAACAATACCACTGAGTGGGTAGGTTCGAAACTTTGGAAGCCATCTTCACTTGGGTTTCATGCCCTGAAAATGGTCGCACTCTTTTCCAAGCACCTATATTTGTGAACAGTTCTTCTCAAAGATGAAACTAACAAAATGCAGAAGCAGATGCAGACTAACAAATGACAATCTCTGCAATGAAGTTTGAACTGCCACTTCGAACATTAAAGCAACCATACTGGATATATTGTTTCGTGAGAAGAAGTGTCAGATTTCACATTAATCATTGATATAGCACACCAAGCAAACGGATGCATTGTACACTAACAGCTTCATGTAGGCCTATTTTTTAAACTGAAGAAACTTATAACTAATATAATATTTTATTGTAGTGTAGGACTGTAGGCAATTAGGAAAATTATCTTTTCATCATAAAAATTATCTTCATTTAGTTTAACATAAATTTATATCACAATAGTAATAGTTTGAATAAAATTAATATTGTCTCTTTTCTTTTGGCAAATGAATCTGCAAAAATTAGCCCGCGATTGGCATGCGGCCCCTGAGCTACCGTTAAAATCTTAGGGCGGCCCTCTGTTAATAGAAGTTGCCCATGCGCAATTTTGGCATGAACTCTAAAGGTCTGGGGGTTCGAATCCCCGTCCGGATAGAAATTTGATTCGATTTCTGCTCCTGCTGCATCCCATAGCCAGCTCAGCTATTATGAGCACACCGACTGAACTCTGTCGGTGGGAAGATGAGACGGTCAGGGTTAGGGTTGGCCGCCTACCCTCATATGCCGAGTCTAAGAAACTGAGGTTGCTAACACTTCATATCCATGGCTACCTCCGGGTTAGCTCATGGGTCCTCTCTCTTCTTGCTTAAAACGCTTCCATATTATTAAGATGTCAAAATATGGTGTCCATATATAACGTGCTTGTAAGAAAATAGCTTGTAATACATATTAGAAATATATTTTAAAATTAACTTAGATTTAATTATATTTCAAATAAGACGCTAATTTTTGAATTTGTATTCAGCTAATGCATAGACTTGGCAAATACGTCGCGCAAGAGTACAACTTTTAATATACATTAGATTATAACATAATATATATTTTAAAATATCTACCAAATAGGCTAAACCAATACCATATTCAAATGAGCCTCGCTGTGCTTGGGCGCTATACAAATCGGTGAAGTTCAAAATAATTTAAATATAGGCTCTACTTAAAATTGCCGCGAGAAATAAGTTTATTCAATATCTGAAATATGCTGCTCCAATAACATAATTAAAATAACTCGTGTAAGAGTACAAATTAGGTTTCAAATATATAAAATATAATTAAACTATATTAAATATAATTAAAAGAATTACTCTGACGGGCGTGCACTGTCAACCTCAGTAGGGTTTTAGGGACTGCACGGTCAACCTCAGTACGACGTCATGGACTGCACGGTCAACCTCAGTTGGATGTTATCGACTGCACGGTCAACCTCAGTTGGACGTTATCGACTGCCCCGGTCAACTTCAGTTGGACGTCATCGACTGCACGGTCAACCTCAGTTGGACGTCATCGACTGCATGGCCAACCTCAGTAGGACGTTATGAACTGCACGGTCAACCTCAGTTGGATGTTATGGACTGCACGGTCAACCTCAGTTGGATGTTATGGACTGCACGGTCAACCTCAGTTGGACGTTATCGACTGCACGGTCAACCTCAGTTAGACGTCATCGACTGCACGGTCAACCTCTATTACTTAACTACTGCTACAGTGCTCGAAATCGACCGGAACGCACCGGAACGCCGTTCCGGTTCGTCAGCGTTCCGTTCCGGTTCGTCAAATGAATTATTGTGGAAAATATTATGAAATCAACGTGAATGCTCCCATATCTTTGACTAGCGTTCCGTTTCGTAAAATTTTCCATTTCGAGCACTGTACTGCTATATGACGAAACTTCAGAATTCCATCAGTTTAGCTAAGATCAGGCATTTTAAACAGGACACCCACTTAATGGCAGTACCAGAATTTGACCCTGGCGCATATGAATGCAGAAGTAGCTTTAGCAGAGAACGAGTGACGCATAGTGCGAATGTGACACATCTATAGTGTCAACACATAATGTGACACTGTTGGTTGTTGTGTGAGAATCCTGACGTCCATTATTTCCTAATGGTGAATTTGTTCTTTTAGAGAACTTTGATATAAATCATTTAGGTTAGCGCCTACTTAGAGGACGTTATGAAAATGTTCAGTTACACACATACTCTGAATTTCCATAACTGGACAGTCACAACGTATCATGTATTATTTAGCCAAACAGGCCAACCGTGCGATAAATTTTTATTTGTAAGAATGTCACCAGTATACCCGTGAAGGTACGCGGGCTATAGACGCCGATGAAAAGAGATGGAAAACGGGCTACGAGTTACAAGCTACGACAATGACACCTCGTTGCCATATTGAGCGCTTTTGTGATATTCTAAAAGGCGCTTTACACGTAGCCTATCCAGATACGTACATTGTAACATTCATATGTCATCTATAGGGCCTAGTCTATTCACGCACTAAACCTCTGGGATGATGAATAGAATACATTCAACGACGGTGACAGGCAGCGAATCGCCTTTTAACTGCCCTAGAGAGGGCAGTACAGAATTTACTGTCATTGAGAAGACTCTCAATGGCAGTAAATTCTATTTGGATCGACACAGTCAAAACTTTAGTGATATGACCAGACAGTTGACCTCTTTCAGTGACTTCCCAAGATGTCAAGGACAAATTGGGTGACCTCGGATTCGGGAACTCGTATTTCATCCTGATTACCAGGGTCAGAGGCGTCTACACCATAGAAACCTTGGAGCAATCAATCAATCAATCAATCAATTTTTATTGCAACGATATAACATACATCAGTTCAACATTATGTTACAAGAAAACTTTGACAAAGGGAAGGCCCAGAAGGGATGGAAATCCCGCTAATAGGGACACCCAATTTTGTAAGTTAATTACGTTGAAGATAGAGGTTCGATTGAGATACACAGTGATAAGCTTAACTAAGTGATTAAACAGAGGTATTCATAAGCATACAAAAACAGTGAACAGTGATTTGATTATGAACATTATAGTCTTAGATTAACAGTTGCAAGACGGCATGTAATCCAGTTTAAAACAGTTCCATGAATTGTCATTAATTAATCCATCCGTTAATTGAGAACGCAATAGTTTTTTAAAAAGATGAAGATTTGGGACCAGTTGAATATTTGTGGGAACACAGCTCCAGATCAGGGGACCATTGTATTTAGTTGAGAAACGGCGAATATTTGATCTAGCAAAAATAGTGCGATAGGATTTTGCTGCTCTGGTATTATGAAAGTGATATTCAGCACCAATGTTGTAATAGTGGGTAAACCTTGGGGGTAAGAGGGCATGGTTGAATTTCTACACCATAGAAACCTTGGAGCAAATGCTCCACCAAAGAAATAGGGGGATCTGACACACATACTAACAGATCTTCATCTGTCAGTGTGTGTGCCACCATTTACTGGGGGAAGGAAGGTGCAGGGGGGAAGAGTGGGGAAGGGGAAGTTGCTCCAATGACTTAGGGGGGATAGACGCCTCTGACCAGGGTAACTTATTGGAGGCGCACTCACTGCATGACACCGATAGCACCAGCTCAATTCTCCTCTGACACGATTTACACTGGGTAAAGACCTTGAAAACCCCAAGAAATATTGCACCATCGCCTATTTTATGTCATGCGTTCTCGATGGTCGGTCAGAGGCTTTAGAATTAAATTCCCAGTTCTGTGCATTCTGCCAATGCTTTAATGTCATTCAGGTGCAAACTTAAGACTAATCTATTTCAATCTGCTTACCAACCGCAGCCCGACTTCTCATCTTCCTGACCCACCGTATATCGACTAAACTTCTCCAATGGATCACAATATGCGGTTATGGTTTCAGGACCATTGATGATCATTCACTTTCTGCTTTATTACAACGGCGCCGTAAAATCAATTAGATTACTGTATATTGGACAACAGAACTAACGCGCTTCAGAAATATACAGGCATAATTGTATCAATTAGACAATTATGCCATTATCAAACTTGAAGTAGATAATTATCAGAAGGGCTGCTACCTGACACACAAAATCAAGAAGTAACTGAATGTTTTCAAACCCCGAAAGTGGTTTGATATGCTGTTTCAGGACGATCGGCCGACCACGGGGCAACTAGTATGTATGTATCACAACATTTGATATACAGCCTGTGCCTATTGATAATGCATGACGTCCATATGCAATGCGCTGTATTCTCTGCATCATGGCTACGCGAATGCTTTCTTACACGTAGACTTTTCGCAAGTTTCATTTAGATTATCTGTAGGTCTAAATGTGTTAATTTCCTGTGAACAGTATGGCTTGTATTCGGCGTTCATGGGTTGCTTCATCTACATGTTCCTTGGAACTGCGAAGGACATCACTCTCGGACCGACAGCCATTATGTCTCTAATGACGGCAGAGTTCGGTGTCTCACCCGTCGAACACGATCCAACCTATGCCATCCTGCTTAGCTTCATTGGCGGTATCATCCAGCTACTTATGGGAATCTTGCAAATTGGTAAGCAAAGAAGCTCGCATGCTAGGCCCTATTGCAGGTAATTTTGCTAAATTTTAGCGAATGAGGATTTAATATTTTGAAGTAATGATTATCTGCTCGCTACGTCGTCATTTTTGTAGATAGCACTTGACTTTTTGCCATAACACAACCCGAGTGTCTCTTAAACGTAGGCCTATCTCCTGATGCTCGCAGATCTGGACATTTTGTAGAAGCGAAAGTTTAAGAATGTAATAAACTTGCATTTCTCTGGTAAAAAAATAACATTTTTGCAAGTGATATACATTACTAGAAAAGTGATATACATTATTAGAAAAATAATATTTCTGCAAGTGATATACATTACTAGGAAAGTGAAGAAACCTACTGAAGCACAAGGTTCAGATTTTGAGATGAAAATTGCTTTCGGTTATGCTGAAATTTTTAAAAATCAAAACAACTCCATAGCTAAAGTATTACGATGATGTCAAGGATCAAAGAAGAATCTGATCGCATTAGGTCTACATAATCTTTTCAGCAACTGTCGTTCTACTGTTCTTTTGTAGGATTTGTTGTCGACTACATTTCTCATCCGGTTATTAACAGTTTTACAACAGCAGCGGCCATAACGATTGCCTGGAGTCAGATCAAGGTCAGGGGTCATTGGGTCATTGCCTCCTTTCAATTTAATCTGATGATTTTACGGTATCAGGGGCTTTCACCTCCGGACGATTCACCTATAGGGGTATTCACCTCCGGACGTTTCACCTCCGGACGTTTCACCTCCGGACGATTCACCTCTAGGGGCTTTCACCTCTAGGGGCTTTCACCTCCAAATGTAAAATGAGACCTTTTGAAGAGATTTATTTACGCAAGTTATTTACGCCGAAAACAAAATAGACAACATACAAACTATGAAACTAATTATCACTAAGCAATGAAGTAGATTTCTTAGTGTCAACATGCAAACTATGCAACTAATGAAGCAGATTTCGAACACCTGATAACGGCAGATGATAAGGACAGACCAATTCGCGTGCCAGTGACTGTATGCCCTAATTAACCATAATTAACCATAGGCGCACAAAAAATGAATTTAGATAAGAAGATATGAAACAATTTCTAAATTGTAGGCTCTTAAGGAGAACTAATTATATAATAGGCCTACCATGGTGTGCAGTATTTAAGCATCCAACAAGAAGAACAGACATTCAAAAGTGAATTTGTCGTCTGACAGAATGTCTGGTTTATTGGAATACGGCGCTTCTAAACGAGGTAAGGTAGTTTGTATGATTGTTGTCTGTTATGTTTTCGGCGTAAATAAATCACTTCAAAAGGTCTCATTTTACATTTGGAGGTGAAAGCCCCTAGAGGTGAAAGCCCCTAGAGGTGAAAGCCCCTAGAGGTGAAACCCCTAGAGGTGAATCATCCGGAGGTGAAACGTCCGCAGGTGAAACGTCCGCAGGTGAATACCCCTAGAGGTGAATCGTCCGGAGGTGAAAGCCCCCTGAACCGATTTTATGGTAATTTTGATGACATGACGACAACGACAATGATTGATAATGAATGTTCGAGTTTCGATTGTCGTGATTATCATATTCATGTTATCATTTTCTGCTCTTTGCCGAAAACTGATGTTCCTTAACAGGAAATATCTCCCAGGTTTCTTCCGATCAAATGTCAAGTGTTCAGGTGGAACTAAACTGATTCCATGCATTGGTAGAATGAATACATTTGCGATTTTAAACCATAATCATAGGCTACATTCAGGTGCAGGTGCAGCAGCCTCACATATCCCATGTCTCACACTTGTTGATTAAGGGCTTCTGCTGTCACGTACAACAATCAAATCAGCAGCAATCAGCTTACGATGAGAACGAAACAGTATAAAGCTAGTATTGTCAATGTTTAAAGACAACGTATTTGCTCTGAACGATTCAGAAACTGTTTCTAGTTCATAATTAACCCTTTTAAGTAAAACATCTAGGAACGTATTAGAAGCAAAAACGTCATTGTCATCATCAAATAGGATAAAATGTAATAGGATAGAAGTACTACATACATCATTGATATAAATCAAGAAGAGTAAGGGGCTCAAAATCGAACCCTTGCGAAACTCCACATTAAATAGACCATGGTTAGGATTTGCTTCCGTTAAATAGCAGTAACTGTTTTCTGTTCAATAGATAATTGGAGAATCACTCGAGACTAGTCCCATGTATGCATTTCTTACTAAGATTTTGTGGTCCATTGTATCAAATGCCTTCGATAAGTCAAAGAAAAACCCTATGGAATATAGATTATCATTTTCTTTAGAGATTTTATTCTCCATTTCTATCAGGGTCATAGAGGCAGAATGGCCAAAATGAAAACCATCACATAGTATATTATAAAAGTAATGTCACCAAATTTGAAAACGGGGTTCACCTTGACAGTTTTTAGTTCATATGGTACTTTTTCTGTGAAAAAGGAGCAGTTAATAATATTGGCAACAGGTGCGGCGACAGCAATTATGGTTGTTTTATCCAGTTGTAGACTGATTTCGTCAGCGCCATAGCTATGCGTATTGTGCAATTGACTCATACGCTGATAATTTCTGATGGTGCAGTTAAAGCAATTTCAATCTAAGAAGCTAGTGAATGTTTTAGTAAATTATTATAGGTTTTATTGCTTTTTGGACCTTTGAGGCCAAATTTGCCTCTACATTAGTAAAGTAGTGGTTACATTTTGAGGCTATTAGATTCTTAACACGTATATCGATACCGTTTACGATAAACGAATTCATGGTGATGGAATTGCTACTTTTCTTAAGTGAAGTCATATTCACTGCCCAGGTTCTCTTCTGATCGTTTTCACAATTCATTATTTTTCAGAGTAATATTTTTCTGAGCCATTTTTCTTTAGTTATTTTCCTATAAACTGAATTTGCTATTTCATTGGCGTCTGCTAGGTTTTTAACATATTTTAATAATAATAATCTTCGTTTATTAACTCAAACTGACAAGTACGCAGTAAGATTACATGATATAGGCCTAGTAGTAACAGACGATAACAAGTTTAACAGGAGTCGAATTTATCTGTACGGCAGCTATGAAAGGCATCCATCAGTACTGCTGCTCATTTTCCAATCGCCACTTAAGGAATGAAAGCTGAGTTAACCTCGTGGGGCTAGCGGGTATCGAACCCGCGTCCCTCTGATCTTCGTGCCAGCGGTTACCATTCAACCATCTTCCCGTTGAGGTGGAGTCTGGCCTTTTTCCTGCGCGATTTAAGCAAAACCACTATCATCAAAGGTTATTTAACTGTGTATTTTGGGCGAACACTGTGGTGTTTAAACAGAAAAGACGCGTGTCGTATGAATACTTGTACTTTTCCATGAATAAAATAAATTTTAAAAATCGAATAAGATGCTAACAAGTTATAATTAAATTCCAGGTCCAATTCTGTTTATATAGCAGTGCGCAGATTCTTCATAATAATCATGGGATTTTAGTCCCTTAGTCTACCTTCAGTATCTTGTGCATCATTTACAGTACCATATTGCGCAATGGAATCACAGAACTCGTCATAATTGTCAGTATGTTAGAACGACTCTTGAAGTATCTGAGAACTAAATTAATGTTAATGATATTATAGTTTGCACTAGTTTAATGAATATCATCTTGACAGGGATAAAGATTGAAAGATGGTTTCGGAATTACTTTTCAGCAATGGTTCGGTCTTAAGAAAATACCTCGTGATTTTATCTACGATGTCCAAGGGGTTTTCTCCAAGCTACCACAAACAAGGTTGAATGCACGCACATGTTTAGTTTTCTGTAAATATCTGGTAGAACTTTTTCTGTGTACAAATCTGGTAGGACTATGTTTCCTTAATGTTACTAATACCTCTGATTCATCCGAAGTGTCGTTTATTAGGAATTTATATGTTCTGTTCCTGAATTCACTTTATATTTGCACAATATTCTATAATTAAATTTAATGTTGAACTTGACGTGGTTGTACAATCTGGATCTGAGACTAATGTAAATACTCAGGCGGGTATGCTTGTTTTTTTCTAACATCAGATCCATACCACGTGCACTCTGGTTTCACCACCATTCGGTAGAAGTCGCCACCGCAGAAGTTACCGAAAACTTTAGTTTAGTGCCCGTCATCTTTTAACTGGCGCCCAAAGACACATGTCGTACATTAACCCGCTAGACAGTGTGCGCGTGTAAGAGGACATCGCTATGACTTTCAGTCGGCGTTGTGGCATGTAAAACAGATCTCACGGTTCTTAACAGATGTGTCGCGAATCGAACGGGTGTGTGTCTCGTAAACATGGTGCGTCGTTGGTGTGTCGCGAAAAAATTGATGTGTCGCGAATTCTCACAGCCTACGTCCGTCATTCTTGCATTACACTTACTTACTGTAACGTAGGCTGTGAGAATTCGTAGCAGTCTATTTTTTTATCTATTCTATTATTTCGCAATCAGAGGCGGTCATTATGTTTACTTTATACAGTATACACTTTGCGACCGCGCCAATGTAAACTTTTGCCCATTACTGTAACATTCGAAATGGACAAATTTATCAGAAACAAACGATAATTTTACGAATCTACAACGGATGATGTGGGCTCAGATTTTGGTAGCAATGAGACGGATTCTCGCCCCAACAGTAGTGAATACGAAAACGATGCTGTTGCCACTGCTAGGTTTAGTTAACCAACCAAGAAAAACATCAAAAAGAAGAAAGTGCAAGTGGAACGAGGACTACTTGAAATATTGTGGATCATCGTTTTTATGTGATCCAAAGCAAAATCCAGGAGCAAAATTTAAAAATCTCATTAACTGTTACTAAGTTAACGTAGAAACTAAAAAGGATTCAATATGAACATTGTAGCCTAATTCATTAAAAATGTTAACAATTTAACATTTTAAATAAATAACTAGTTTAACTTTAACATTTTTCACAATACACATACGACGATTGATTGGTGGGTCGCAAAAAAATGTGTTGCAAGTTTAGGTGTGTCGTGTGCCAAAAAAAGGTTAAGAACCTCTGATATAAACAACAGAATCATACGAAAATATTCAAAAATAATGGCGCAATATTGTTGAAGTTGTGATACAGCTGTAGCAAAGTAACAGAAGTAAAATTATAGACCAATTTCACTCCAGCGCCATCCATAAGTTTGCCATAATGCCATAAACATTTGAATGGACCCATATGGGCTGTAAATGTTCTAAGTGTTTTACATGGGCCCAATATCAGCGAGAATTCATGGACTATTTTGGTACAGACTTGATGTCACTTTCAATTAATTAAATCAATCACTCAGTTTATTAAGCAACAATGATAACAATCGATATTGCTATCACTCAAAGAAAGTATTAGTAGACATTCAAAAGGTGAGACCAGTTCGAAGGACTACACGTCCCGCTAATGGGGTCGCCCAGTTTCTTATTACAGAATTCATGACAGCATTTTCAACAGTGTCACAATTCATTAGGTTTTGTTAACTTTATACATGCAGTGTTATTCTAAATATTTCCATAACAAAGCGCATTTAATACTTGAATGTCATTACATTGTACAAATCTTTTAATAAGTTCAATAGAAAAGAAATAAAAGAAAACAGAATTTTGTTAGATTAAAATGAGATTTTGCGAAACTCGATTCGCTAATTTTCTGGACATTTTAAAATTGTAGGAGATCTGCTCAGATAATTTCCTGCCTATATTTTTTTTTCTTCCAGTTTATGGGACTTTCTGATGGGACTGACGTGCATTCTGGTTTTGTTCGCATTGAAGGTCAGCAAAGTTTATTGCATAGTTTTACAACTGAACAGAAGAACACATATACATATATAGGCCAAAAGGACGATCCTCTCATTGTCTATCAGTAGGCCTATCATGGACTGTCGGGGAGGTTTAATAATAATTCGTTTATTATCCTTCTGAAAACTAATATCTTCACATCCGATTAACTTTCCGATCAGGCAATAGAGTAAAAGAGTACTCGAGCACAGAAAGTTTAAAAAAATAAACGAACTTACGACGAACTGTCATCTAGAGTAAACTGCCTAAGCAGATGGCATTTGTGTCTGTTTAACACTAGCCATTTTAAAATTCTTCATCACGATCTGTACTGCTTGCACATATATTGGCCGGGCTACGACTCTATCACCGCTGATGTAGATTAGCGCGGAAATCTGGGACTACTATGCTAAATTCCGTTTGGTGCAAAAGTTCACAGACCAAAGATTGATTGCATAAAAATGAAGATGCTGTTCTTCATTAGATGGATGGAGCTGAATGTCATTCCAAGGCAAAACTTGTTTAATTATCCCAATCAAACCACTGACCCTGAAAGGCGAAGTTTCTCATATCAACTAAGTTGGTATCCCTTCCTGATGCTATCTATCACTCAACAAGTGAATAATTGCGCTTATCTCCTCAATATACGAAGTGGCTCCTTAAAGCGACGTACCCAAATATGTCAATTCATTTTCTCAATCTCTATAGCGACATACTCTTTCTGCCAAACCTCCAGTAGCATCCAAAGCGCCTTATGCATCTTCATAATGGCACCTCCTACGGCTTTGCTGGTCGGTCGCTTGACTGGAAGCGCTCATTACTAACAGACAAGCGATGGAAGTCGAGATTGGTTCAGACATGTTGGCCTCGGTCCAGGTTCTGTGAGGTTTTCTTCAGGGATCCGTACTAGGCCCTCCTCTTTGCATCTTTTACATCGCGGACCTGACCAAGGTCATCACGGCCCTTGGTGCGCTGGTTCATCATTACGATTGACGCGTTTTTGCCACCCATCTTGTATTTCGAGGATTCTATGGAGCCGATTTTTGGCATTCAAACACGGATTTCCTCCAATCGGATTAGGCTAAACCCTGTGAAAACGCAGTTCACCTGGTTCGGATCTCGACGTAGGCTATCAAACAGACATAGGACTGCGATCCTGACAACTGGGCTCCGCTGCACATTGTTCGCAATCTGGGCGTTCTTCTGGACGAGGAGCTGATGATGGCCGACCAAGTCAATTCACTCTGTAGGACCTTCGTGTTCGTCAGCTTCATTCCCTCCTTAATTGCGCTGCCTTTGTCGTGACCAACCTAGTCAGATCTCTCAATATGAGCTTACATGCGCGATACCTTGCATTAGCTCCCCGTTGATAAGAGAATACAGTTAAAACTACTCCTCATAGGCTTGACTTCGATCGCTGGCTCGGCACCAGACTACATCTCGGAGCTCTTCACATAGGTCTCAATGTGTCCCAGTCGACGGCCGTTGCGTTGGTTTCCCATGGCCAGGTCATGGTCCTGCGCTCTCGCACATCGGCGCGAGCTGGGAGCGTTTTCCTCTGTGGGTCTCTTAAACAATCTGCCACCGGAAATACGATCAATGATATCTGTAACAGCGCAGGCAAAGTTTCCTGTTCGACTTAATGCACATTTTTTTCGGTGATTCCTAGGTATCCGTGCTGAGCGCCCTTGTGAGTTACTTAAAACCCGTCATACAAGTTCTCTGATAGATACATACATACATACATGGAATACACTACAAATGTTCAGTTCGCTCGACCTGTAACGCGGAGAGTACGGGTTCGAGCCTCGCCCAGAACAGTTACTGTGACCTTGGGACCTTCAGCATGTCCTTCACTCACAGTTGCTCTGCTCCATCGATGTTCTGTCGTGTGCTCTTCTGCTCTTTAGAACAAATACAGTTGTTTCTCCTAATTACTCACCAACGCACATCAGGAGTGCAACACAAATGTAAAACAAAGGTTAACATATACAATATTGTAAATTAAACTCCGTGAATTAAGTCAGTCGTGCATATGCACACCATTACGCACGCATAGACATGACTATACAAAGGCACATATGCTTAGGCTACATCTGCATGAAATATGCATACAAACGTTCATCTGCACTGTAGACTATGTAGATCTATGACTTTAAGGTAACATTAGATGAATTACAGAATAAATAGACAAAGAGTATCGTACGGTTTGGATCGGACTGTATCGATATAATTACGTTTTCGGAGGATACACTCTAAACATGCGATTATTCTTACGGTTCATTTAAGAGTTTACGGCATTTGAAGTGAAGGTAGAAAGGTTAGTGTTGAAGAATCGCCACTTTGGTAAATGTAAAGACTAAAGAGGCGTGGTCCCAAGGTCGGCTGATGCGTACATACGACAAAAGCAATCTAACGAAGGACATCTTTCTAACGTACACCATCTACTTTTGGCACTCACTTACCGACCACAAAAGATTGAAGAACTGAACGGGCGACAGGTGGCGTGCTACTCCAGTGATGGTCAAACGCCACTGTTAACTCCATAATTATATGTAAAGCGCTACTCTAGTGCATTTGACTGCAGAGAACCAGCAGCTTATTCTCGAGCAGGACCGATAAATTAATGCATAAAACTGTATATTTCAGGTTCGAGTAGGTTTAATGCGGAAGATTTAGAGCGGAAGATAGGTATGGTGGCAAGTCTTCAAATGAACATTAAGGAAACATTTGTGTTTTTTTTCAGAAAACGAGAGATATCAAATGGGGAAATCCTGAAGGAATGTCGCGGGCAAAACGCGCCGTTAAATATATTGTCTGGCTTACAGCCACTGGTTCGCAAAACATACAGTAGTCTATTTATATAACATTGTCATCGTCATTTGGGTCTCGCATCACTCGTATTATCCGATATCTTAACAACACAGTTCTTATCGTTTTCAAGGTTCATGCTATATCACCTATGTATTAAGTTGAACAACAGGCAAAACGCTGTAAGTGTACAAGAAAAACAGAACTCAGGGAAGCTTAGTATGAGTTGGAAAATAACATACGAGAAATAAAGTTTCGTGAGTCTTTATTAGGGAGGTTAAAGAATGTTTAAAAGACATGTTTATTGATATTGCTATTGCGCACTTCCTTAACCTTTTAGCCTTAGCCAACGACGATGCGACTGTATTGTATTGTTATTGAATAATAATTCTGTCAGGCGCTTCGGTTGTCTAGTAGGGTGGAGTGAAAATAGCAATAACATTTTTTTAAAGCAAACGTTTTCTAATAGTGATCAAAAGTAGCCAGCATGCTAGTCTAAATAGTGCTCAAAATATTTTTGATTTTGCTTTACGTCTTCTGCCCTCTGCCGGCGGTAAAATATTTAACATATAAAACTCTTTGGAAATACGTCAATGCAGTGCATTATTTTTTTTACTTTTTCTTGAACTTACTGTCGTTGAAATATTACTATCCATGAAATACACGTTCGAATCAGTTGCGGAAATCGCATCTGGTGTGCTACAGTAATATGGAATTGCTACGCCTAATGAATGCAGCGACGTCATTGAAAGGAAGAAAAGTAGGAGAGAGCGAAAAAGTACTGAAGCTGTGTTGAAGCAGGATGCGCCAGCATACGAAAGTGAGTGTTGAGGGGGTTTAGAGAGTTGTGCAAAAAGAGGTCCGAGTCTGGTTTCCTGGGAAGGGGAGATCAAGAGAGGAGGCAGAGCAGCTGTGAAGGAGGGTGTCGTTTAGGGCGAGAAGAATTGGAAGGTATAGGATCAGATGAGTCAGGGTAGGAGTACTTGAAAAGGTGAGACTTCTGTTTGGAGTGGAAAGCCCGGAGATAGATAGCGGAACATGAGGACGAGGATGGGGGCCGGGTTGGAATGATGATGGAAGAACCGAGAATCTGCGGAATTCAAGAGAGAGATCGTTCCAGAGGCGTGACGTTCTGTCGCATATGGCTTGGTTGGAGAGCTTGAGATGAGTAGTGACTGGGGGACGAGAAAGACTGATATAGGAAGAGGATCAGGTTGCCTGGATGGAGAAGAGATCACGGAGGTACTTGGTCTGGGAATATTGTTTCGAGTTGTAGGTTAGTGATAGGACTTTGAAGTGGATTCGCTAGTTTAACCAATGGAGTGATTTGAGGATGGGAGTGATATGATGATGTTTGGGTGTTCTGGTGACAGCACTGGTTAGTGAGTTTTAGATAAGATCCAAACGCTTGATTTGGGTGAATTCAATGTTGATTAGGAGGGAATTACTTTGATCAAGCTTTGAATGAACAATGGAGGTGGCAATGGTGGAAGCAGTTTTAAGGTCGATCTTGGGCCGCATGCGACGAAGGTCGCTAATGTGCATGAAGCAGGAGCGCGAAAGGTTGGAAATGTGGCTACAGAAGGAGAGGTGTGGATCAAAAGTAATACCAAGATTGCGGAGGTGTAGGTAAAAGACGATGAGTGAGTCGATAGGTGTATGGCTTTTCTTGATATGATCAGGAAAGTCTAAGATGATGAATTCTGTTTTGGAAGTGTTAAGGCAGAAAAGATTGGATGACATCCACTGTGAGACTACAGGTTAACCACGTTGAAATATTGCATCACTGGTAGAGGGCAGAAGATATCATTTGAAATTTAAAATATTTGGTGTGCTTCTTTCTCTACCCAAGTTGCATCTTTGCCCACTATTAGAATTCATTTATTAAACAATTTCACTCCACCCTATCGTCTAGCCTTGCGATCAATCTGTAACTTCTCTAGGCCCTATTCGTTCTTGAGCAAGGGATGTTGCTGGAACTTGTAAATGACCACAATAGCAAGCACACGCACTCGCATCATTAGTGAAAGAAACAATTGTTCTTGAATAACTCAGCGATGGCTGTCCTTGTTTGTCGATTTAGCGAGAAACGCTATAGTCGTTGTGCTGGCGAGTGTCGCAGCGGTCGTTTTCCTTCATTACAATTTGAAGCCATTCTATCTGACCGGAACCATTAAAGCTGGTTTGCCACCATTCAAGCCTCCCAGGTTCACCCTGCAAGTCGGAAATGACACGCTCTCTTCAAGTGAAGTACTGGGTGTAAGGAAGATTTTACTTATAGGCTAAAGTGCTAAAAAATAACCTGGTGAAAGAGCACTTAATATTTTAACATTTGCAGAATAATGATTAATTAATCATATAAGATTGAACTGCCAGCCGTCAATGCTGAAATCAGAGGCAAATCAGCGCTATTCAGATTATCGTATTAATTCGTGACAATCGTATATATAATTGTGATCGTCATATTTCGTAAGGATTTCTTGTAAATTGGTTAAATAGACGACCGGAGGAGGACAGAGGACTCGATAAATCGCAAGCTTCATATAAACGCTTGACTACTTAAAGTGTGATGTATGTCACCATTCAAGGGATTTTATGGCTGAGCCAAGTCTAATTGGAAATACAGGAGTTTGAATCAGCAGTTAATGAGGCATTTTCTTCGGTAATCTTGTGTTTCTAAGTTTCACCTTCTGCTGGTTACAACACAGTTTTTCATTCATGTTTTTTGTATGCGCTAGAACCTTGGACCTGGACTGATCATTGTTCCCATTCTTGGTCTGGTTGAAACCATCGCTATTGGAAAAGCTTTTGGTGAGCAAAGAATCATAGCACTTGCTCTTTTTTTGCAGTTTTCTACTTAGCCTTCTAGTAGGTACACAGAGCTATCAGTAAATGTTATTATAACTTAAATACAGCCAGCAAGTTTACGGCAATGAATTGTGCGCATATATTTTTCTTCAGAGGTGCCAAGAACGTTTCTACAGCTTGAAAATTGCATTAAAGATGAAAATTGCATTAAGATGCAATTTTCTGATCATCACCGACATCGGTTGTGTTGCAGCCGTTATTTGTGATGATCACGATGTCCCTAGGCCATTCTATATTTTGAACACGTAATCACGGGTAAATAATATTTTTCAAGATTTTTCCGAGCAAAATTTGTCATGGCTGTTGTTTTTATCATGTTCTGTGTTACGCAGCACGCAAATATGGCTACACGATTGATGCCAATCAAGAACTGTTGGCTGTTGGTGAGTTTCTACAGTTTCTAGATGCACTTAAATCTAAACCGTTTAAAATAATTAGTCTTTAGATGTTCAGTTATTTCTAGCCTGCGCTAGAGAGATCTTGAACATATTTGCGATAATTAATCTATATACACTTCATAGAGCTACTGTTCCGCACAATTATATGCGACAGTCGATGGTCTGCTATATATATATTTAAGACCCACAGTAATCAGTAACCAATCAATGTAGGTGGACCTAGTGTTACAGGTGAGAAAACATTCGGAGAACTATTGGAAAAGAAACATTGAAACCTAGTTTGTCGCAAAAGCTTGAGTTTTGTATTTCTTTTGGGTCAGGAACAGTTCAAATGTATATTTCAAGCGCCAACTGTTATTCTTTTATAATCCCCATAAATATAATGTAGACCAACCCAGACCAAAGGCCGGCGATGAATAGGGTCTATCTATTCTGCGCAGACCCGGGAGTTCAGAGGATTTCCGGACATTGCGTCCTCTACCACCAATGAGGGACCCTGGGCGGTGATATAATCCCAGACGCTGCCGCCTGTCGTCGCGCCACATTACTGACCCTGCTTGTTCCAGGAGCTCGGAACATGGTGTCATCTGTGAGCATAAGACCACCACTTGGATTATTCCATAGTTGTCTGTGCATGACAAACGATATGTTCTTGATGACATTTAACATCATTTATGCTGACGTAAGCAGCGCTTTTCTGAGGCACTTTAAAGGCGTGATATTAAATGTCTACATAATAAATAACTGACAAGACGCTTTTGCTACAGGAGCATCAAATATCGTGGGGTCGTTTGTCGGAGCTTATCCAGTCACAGGAAGCTTTTCGAGGTAAACCGTAGTTGCTACCAATAACGCTTTTCATTTCAAATGTTTTCAGTGACATTTAAAGGGAAACACTTTCAGAAACACGCTTCGATTTGAGTTTCACTTGGAAGATGTTTGCTGCACAATCATAAGCTGGGATCACATCTGAGGTTAAAACAAACACAGTGCAGTTAGACATGAGTGGGAGCATGCATTCAGTCACTCTGTGGCTGGGAGGGTGACAGAAAAACAAGACGAAGAAAGAAGCAGTTTCATTCACAACAATAATCATAATAACGATGAAGATATTGATTGCAATTAAAGTTTTGCTTTGTTGAACTAAGCATGATTACATTCTGTCATTGTTTCTAGAACGGCAGTCAATGCACAGAGTGGTGTCATGACACCAGCGGGTGGTATTTGGACAGGTGAAACAGAATTCCTTTTCTATATAATTATAGGCCTACTGTAAGAGAATGAAAAAATTAACTAAGAGTATGTAGGCCTACAAGGTGCAATTATGCAGTAGCCATTAACAATGATTTGGATTCCAGGTGCGTGAAAATATTCTTTCAGGGTTGCTTCGTGTTGGATTGTAATCGTCGCGTTTGAGATTCAGCTGAAAGATTGTTAACCCAGAAGCAAAATTTTGAGGACTGTTATTTAAAGTTTTCGCCATTGATCTAATTCCCACATCTTTCTACTAAACTCAGTCCATCCCAGCTTCAAACGTCTGTTTAGTCTGACTATCGTCATAAGGCTCCGGACTAAACGCCTCGAATTAAACCACTTATGAATTGTCTGGACGCGAAACCGAATGATGCCTATCATTGAAACCTATTGTTTAGTGTTTCTTTGCTTTGATGTTGCTAACTGTTGCTTTCATAACTCATATTTTAGTACATGTTCTCTTAACACTAAAGCACTTTTTTCTATTATACTGTGTCGTATCGTATTTCAGCTGTCTTGGTTCTGTTGGCTCTGGCCTTCCTAACGCCTCTCTTCTACTACATTCCGAATGCTGCTTTGGCTGCTGTCATCATAATGGCCGTCATCGACATGATAGATTTCAGCCTTCTCAGGAAGCTGTGGAGAATCAAAAGTACGTTGACAGCATTTTAACATGTCTGTTAAATGCAACTGGATTAATGTCTCTAGGAAGAAACAGACTAGAGGCAACGTAAATACCCAATATGTTATCTGACAGTCGACAGGGTTAGCCACGCAGTTTAAATGAATCCAGTACAGACAAATAATTCCGCGACCATGACTTTCTGTGTCATTCATTTAGAATGATAGAATGTTTTGATGAAATCCAGGTATCGATTCCGAAGAGGCTTGTGTATTTACATTAGCTAAATAAATAGAGCCATAAGTGTATGTTATATAAATATCAAGTGAAATATACTGATAGACTTTGGAACTGGAAACTAATCTATATGTCTCCATGAGTTCTGATTTTGGTCCTTAGGTAAAGTTCTTGTACTGGTCCTTAAGTTCAAACTGGGTACTGCTCCAAAATATATCAGGGACCACGTCCACCTCTTCTCTGCCACTTCTCACCCGCCTCTCAGTTCTCGAGACCGACATCGGCGACATGTTCTCTTTGTTTGGCGTACCAGGACCAATCTGGCTCAAACTAGATCTTTTGCGAACATAGGATGCTGTAGAATGCTTTTCCTTCCCCTCTACGTGCAACCATACTTTCTAGATATCTTCCTACATCCCTCTCCGTTCTTAAAAGGCCTTTTACTTTTCTCGGTACCTTCGCACTGGGAGCGCCACCGAATGACCGCAACTGCAACCGGCGCTATACAATTCTCGCAATACGATATGATGTGATATGATGACATCAATGTTTATTTCGTATAAAACTCGAATTTTCTTACATATGACCACGTGGTATCAGGCCTGTAGTACCATTGAGGAGGTTTCCTTCAAGACGCGTCACAAAGATTCACTCTTACACTTTCGAATGCATTACATGTGTCATACGTTAACTGGATACGTTTCCTTTAAACAACACATAGTATTTCACTAAATCTTGGCTAAAATAGCAACAGATCACTGATGCAATCTTGTGATTGTTTTTAGAAATCGATCTGATACCTTGGATCGTAACATTCATCTGTTCGCTGTGTATTGGAATCGAGGTAAACTGTCTGAATCAAAACTACTTAAAGTAGACCCTTTTGCATACAGAATGCAGGGAAACTTGCATCCAAATTAGGGCGAGCAATGTTTGCTTGTCCGTCAAATAACTCTGACTAATCAATAACGGAAAGAGGTTGGTTCTTGCAGAGTTATGCATACCTTTGTTAAGCAATAGACTAGTTCTTATGTGAATATTTTAATTCAAGAAGGTTATTAGTCTACAGGTTGTAAAAAGGCTGCCAGGACTTTCAGATGGACATAGATCATACTTGAACGTATTTCGTTTAGTACCATCTATTGATGAATCACGTAGGCAGCACATAATATGTGTAATGTAATATATATTATATGGGGTGTCATTAAATTCAAACAGCTGCCCTGGGCTGCTCCCTGTTTTGTCTTGTTCTGTCTTATAAAGTGTCCAACTAACATTCTCCATCTTCACCTGATCCTTTTCTTGAAAGCTTCCGGTCTTCTGACATCCTTTCCTATCGATTATTGTTTCTGATCCATCCGAACCAAACTTCAAACCATTTATATCTATAATTTCTTGCTTAAGTTTCCTCTCGTTAACTCTTCTTACTCTTTGTAAACAAGTGTTTTGTTGCCAGTCCCTAAAATAGAAGAATGTTTTGATCTGCTTCATTTAGTTTGCCATTATTAGTTACTTCTTTGCTGTTCCTTCTTCGCTGCTTATCTTCATAATGCTTCATACCATATTCTGTTGAGATCATATTCAGATATGTTCCTGTAAGCGAAGGTAATTTTAGACTTCGTTTAATGTCTCAGGTTTCTGTTTTATTCGACTGGAATTATCATCATCGCTTTTGATTACCTCAGCGACAAATAACACAGTTATAGCGATTTAAACATCGGTTTTGGGTAGTATTGTAATATTTGAAAAGCGTTTCGACAATCCTCCAATTCACTAAATATCACAGTGGCCAAATGTCGCGCGAAAGGCAAATTTTAATGTTTCTCAATGAGCATATATGAGGGAAGCTTCCAGGAAGAATAAATTCCTAATCATATTCCTACTTTTTGAGGACGTCAGTTCGTCTTTTGAAAGCCATTCACAGCAGTTTTGAATTGTAAATGAAGCTGTTTGTTGTTTTCAGTGGGGAATCATAATCGGAATTGGACTTTCGCTTCTTTTCATTTTATATCCATGGGCACGACCAAAATTTCACGTGAGTCTTTTACGGGTCTATATATATATATGGCCTTTATACTTTTGTGGCGGTGGCGTCTCCCTCTGGCGACCACGCGCCCTGCTGCAAGGCATCGGCTGACCGGAAATGAGGTGACGGATTTGAATCTCGCGCCTGCATTTACAGCGTCAAGTGCTATATATATTTAGTCTTTACCAGGAATGGTTACCGAGATATTTCGGCGCGTGTGTGAAGTTCAGTTGCCACTGACACAACATTTTTGGCGGGAAAGTTCCCGCTTGGGCTTGCATGGCGCCAAGGCAATGTTTACGTCTGCCTATCCACATTTATGTGGCGCTCATTGATTAAAACGAATAATATCTAAATTAACGTTGGTCACACTTTCTTCACAAGTAGCCTGTGAATATATCTAGATTCAAACGAACGTAACTTGGTCAAAATCATTTCCCTACAATCGGTGGACCACTAGGGCCTAGACCATATATCTTAATCTAGTTGAACGTCTGATCTGTTTTTATTCTTACCAACAATACTAGCTAGCGTAACAGTCACATTCTTTGGTCCACATTGGATCGTGATTTGCCACCAGCTACCATTAGTGGTATTATTCGGGCCTTCTGTGAACTAATGAACCTGGCTGTTTATAGGCTGTTATCCTGCATTTTTAGAAAGATATATTTTTCGATTGACTGAGTTAATACACAGCCTTAGCGCTACAAAAATGAAGAAGTCAGCTGAGCTTAACACTGAGTTAAAACGTGTTTTAGATAAATTTGGTCCAACTGTCGAATGACGACATGATTGTGATGACCTTGAACCAAGGTCTCGTCTTTCCAGGAATCGAACACTTCAAGGACAAAGTCTACTCCAAAGCTCTTTCTGGTAATAAACTGTTTCAGGGTTGACTTTGCTATCTTTGGGTAGAGTCTGGTGAATGCCACCCTTCTTTTAAGGCCTGACTGCCTGGAACTCCATTACTCCATTACAAGCCTAAGGTTATCTCACAGAAATGTGCATTTAACTGCGATCAAAACAGCTTTCGTTGGCTCATAATTTTACTGCTGCCTCCTAGGGAGTGGAAGGCTGAGTTAATCTACAGGGGGCTTACGGATATCGAACCGCGACTTTGCAAGATCTAATACTCTTCAGGACAGAGTGTTACCATTCATCTATTCCCCTCCCCTCCGATTATGACAGTCGTGCTTTTTCGCGTCGCACATAAGTACATTTTTCTAGTAAAATAAGTCTTAATATTAGTTAGCTGTTAGTGAAATAATACAATAGTTAGACAATAGATGGCACTTCAGTGAACTAAATACACTTCAGCTGGTTTGCTATTCATCAGATATATTTGCTTGTATTTAAGCAACCAGTTCGTAAGTTTTTCTATCAGGGTTTTGATAAGTATATTCCAACATTGGCTCTCGTTAGGCATTGCTATTACAGTTTGCATTCGTGGTAGTATTGGTAAGAAAATACAAAGTTCGCGAGGTTCAAAGTATCTTATAAATGCAAGTTCGATCATAGTCTTTTATGTGACAGTGTTTATTGGTATGCTAATTAACGCGACAATACCATCAGCAGAAACATGTTTATCAAATGTCTATTATTTTGTTTACAAGGTGAAAACAATAAATCAGTCGTTCTAGATTTCAACCACATTACTAACACCGATTTCACAGCCGTTGAGGTAAGAGCTTGTGCCAGTTATTGCACACACTTTATGTAGCACAGTCTGATGCCCCGTGGCTTGGTTTATATAAGTATATTCTGGTCCAATTAATTTTGACACGTTAACGACGAGCTGCATTGGTTTCCCGGTCGCTTTTAGTACACTCTCGTCGTTAAAGTATTAATACAACCTAATAAAATCATACAGCATTTTTATACACTACATTATATCATTTTGCATTGCATCAAAATATGTTGCATATAGCCTCAAACTGAATCAGAGTAAGATCTTTGAGATGCTGGTTAGGACGAAGAGGGGAAGAGGTGGCAGGGAATGGTTCCACACCAGTCACACCCGGAGTTACTACAGTAGATAAAATGACTGTCCTAGGGGTAACGTTCACGGGAACCCTTAGCCTTGAAACACAGATCACCCGGATATGCTGTAAGGCCAGGCAGTCGTTGTATGCATTACGCATTTTAAAAGCTCATGGCCTTAAGGGCCCAAACCTATTCGATGTGGTTCTCGCCACCACGGTAGCGCGCATGCTGTATGCGAGCCCTGCGTGGTGGGGTTTGCTTGGCAGCATGCAGATAAAAAAAATTGGCTTCAGTCCATCATAGACAGGTTGATCCGACTGGGGTACCTCCCTGGTGACAGTCCCACCTCTGCCGACAGGCTGATTATGGTCTCTTCTCAGCAGTTCTGAAAAATCCAGGCCATGTTTTACACAAGCTGCTACCACCTATAAAACCCACCCCTTATTCTCTCCGACCACGTTCTCACGACAGGGTCCTGAACCTTGTAGACAATAATATGAGGAAAATATTTATAGGAAGAATTGCAATTAGTAAACTTCTATTGCGCCGGTGTCTAATGCACAAGGCATCAACCGATGGCACACCAGAACCAAGCCGTAATCAGGTCGATTTCCAGAAGGTCAGTCCGTAAGAATGTTGTTTTCTTACTGATTCTGTATATGTTTTCGACGTTTCGTGCATCGGAACGGTGCAGCAACCGGTTTAATAAAAAAATATAAGCTTACTTACTTACTTCAATCAGTGTGGAAGTATTTCTTATGAAGTTATGCTTAATTTAGAACAAGGCTTGGTAAAGTTGATGGAAAGGAAGAAAACAATTCCTTGTCATATAATAATTCATTGATTCACTCGTTCATATACTCAGCCACATTTGATAGCGTCTATCATAAATGCCTGTTCAGGCGTGCTGTTGTGCCCGTAGCTTCACCTTTTCCCCCAGTTCTATTGCTCGTATCACTCAACGCAGATGCTGTGCTATTTGTTCTGTTCCAGGGCATGCATCAGCTACTAGAAGATTTTGCTAAGAAGAAAAAGAAATTGATTTTATGCAATCTGCAGGTAAAGTCAACTGCATTAGAAAAGATTTTTGTTCGCATAATTATGTCATCCAAAGGAAGATTTTGGTGGCGAGCGTTGCTCAAGTTTGGCGGCTTAATCTTCGGATGACTAATTAGGTGTCTTTAGATCGTGCGGAGATAGCGAAACGTACTTTTCTTATTTTGTATATTAATTAAATCACTAAGCCTGCAACAACATATTTTCGACGACCTTAACAAAGCAATTTCCATCCGCGATTTGTTTCTGTCAACGTCTGGTAATGTAGCCTAAACTTTTGTAAATGTAAATCTCATAAATTTCTCAGCGCCACACAAGAGCCACGCCAATGAGACCAGCTTATTCACCGGCGCTCTATCAAATCAAATCCGCAATAGCTAGGCTGGCTTGTCCGTTGTGGTGCGGGTCAGAATCCGGGGAAGTCAAATCGAGGAGACAGCATGGTGCTACGGCGGTAATTTGTGATGATGGTGGTTGTGTGGTGGTGCAGTAATAGAATCAGGATGGGATTCCTTGAAGACTTCAGTTTTCTCTTTTGAGAGGTAAGCAGCGGAGGAAAGCGCAAGCGGAGAAAAGGTGAAATTTATAGGCGAGATTGGAGGAGATCTTTTTGGAGTAGCATAGACTAAGGAGCTGTTGCAGAATTTCAGAGAGGAGGAGACTGGAGGTCGAGATAGAGAAAGATATGATGATGAGCGAGTTTACCCGAACGGTTGGATGGTGAATAGCTGGCGAATGTAAGAAGCCTGAGAGGTTTGAAGGGCGTTGTAGGTAAGATATACAATTTTTTAATGAATGCGCTGAGGAACCTTTAACCAATGAAGATTTAAGAACGGAGGTTATGTGGTGGGGCTTCGGTGTTTTGGTGACTGTGAGCGCGAGGGCATTCTAGACAGTTTGCATGCGTTTTTATTTAAGAAGAGTCGATGTTGTAGAAAAGGGAATTACAGTAATTGAATTTGGAATGAACAGTTGAGGTGGCTATTGTGCAGGAGGTCTTGTAATCTGGTAAACCCGTTTGTCATTTGACTCTCCGGATCTTGGCCCCTTAACGGTCACGCTTAGAAATTCCATCTTTGCTCCACTTGTAATCTCTTTGATATCTCTTCTATCCCTCACTTCCACCTGTCAGTCAACCATCTCTGCCCCAACCACTCTCTAAGCACTGAAGTCTATTCTAATTCATGCCTCTAACTCTCCTTGTCATTCCGACACGTCTCCCTCCGTCACATTTCTTGACATACACGAGTTATGACAGTATTAAATACAGTCCATCCCTTGATAGTAATCATACAGTTGCAAGTTAAAACCAATGAATATAGTTCAAGGAATCTAAATAATTAAATTTGCCTAAACTATGTTAATTTTCATGTTGCCCATATTCAACTACACCCAAAATTTGCCGTTTCATATATGAAATTTCTACTATGTTATGATTAACTGTGAAGCTTTATTAATGAGTCTGACACGTTAAAACGGACCTGCCTGTAGGCTAGATGGTAACGTCTTTAATTGCCACACAGTGTTCCTAATATTCAAATGTTTGATTGTGTCTATGTTTTATGTGTGTATCTGTTGCAGCCTCAAGTTCTGGACGTTTTCACAAGAGCCAAACTGAAGCATTTCGAACATACCGCATCAGTGGATGAAGCCATTGCACTAATCCAAAGTGGGTCAATTGCTTTTAAAACTTGGAAATGTTAGGACGGACCTACTTTTAAACCAAAAGATATGTAAAATGATCGAAAGTTATTAATATTAGCAGCCAAATTAGAAATAGGCAAATAGCTGTTTGTATCTAGATGAAAACGAAGTCATTGCTAAGGAAATTCATATTATTCATGCGCTGCTGATATGTTATTGCACACGTCATGTTTACAATGGATTATCTTTTTTTTATTGTGATAACTACTACCAATTGTGTATAGCAGGTGTTTAAAATAATTATACTAGTTAATTTTAATATTTCAAAATGCATCTCCACTTAACTCAATTGACCTTCGGTGTTCAAAGACATCCACACATTAGGACATTCCACATGGCAACCAGTGAATATTACGCTGCGACATGTAATACCAACTAAAGGTAGGCATATTAGTGTACAGCAACAATAAGTCTAAGAAATAAAATGGAAAAAATTTAATTGTATTTCAAAGGGTTTAATTAAGGTAATGTCAGTTTGTTGGCATTTCTGAAGAGCCGCTTTTCTGATTGATTGAACAGGCGAGAATGAAAAAGCGTCAATTTCTGACGGCGCCATATCGCCCACAGCTGCAGGAGATGTGGGCTCGCCAACTGACTTGCTCGAGACACCAGACATCGAACGCTTTACCATATACGACGATGCCAGCGACGATGAAGACCCAACGGATGATGAGACATACGAAAGAAACTACATCGTTACAGCATTTTAAGACATTCACCACAGTCTTCATTGTAATCAATGACAGAAATAGTTTGCATATTTTCTAATTAATTGCATATTTCTCAATTAATCACTTTATATATTTGGACATAATTTTACAGATAGCGATGTTCATTGCCAAATTTAAAACAATTGAAAATGTAAAGGTGCTGAATTGATTAACTTAGGCTAATTTGTAGACAACCTTTTATCATTTCATGAAACTGAGGCCTGTTATGTCCGTTACAAGTATAGGCATAAATATTTTACAGTGCCTGTGATAGCTGAAACGATAATAGGACATTTTTAAGAGCTCAGTTTCCACGATTAGTAGGATAACTCCAATTAGTAATTTCTCAAAGGCAGCCCAATGAAATTTACATCTTTAACAATTATAATTTGTTCACTATCTATAATGACTATGTGTCTCGTTGATTTGTGGAAGGTGAACGAACTGTCGGATAACCTCTGGTAGTTAGGCTACATAGGTTCGGTTCAGCGGAGACTAAAGAATGATTAAAGAATTTAAGAGAAAAATTGACTGCAAATGCAGGGCTTGCAGAAACAGACAATTACAAAACAGGTGGTGATTATTGGTGGTAGAGTAGGCCTAGCTTTAGACATGGAAAGTAATCAACTATTAGCATGTATTTCGAAAATCATCAGTGTTCATGAAACTTTCATTGATGGTAGGCTTGGTAGCCTCAGAGGGCGTAGAAATTACGCTCACATTTACGACGCGCATAGGCAATCACGATCCCTAGGTTTACCATCTGTGATCAAAACATGCCTTTTCACCCACAGAATCAGTATTTTTCAGCACAATCCCGTGCAATATTAAATATCAAAGTTTCACTGTTTCGACTTTGGGATGTTTCTCTCAGGCACGGTCACTATTGCAATTGCAATTGTAATCGGACATTTATATAGCGCCTCTCTTTGAGCAATATGATGTTAAAATGTCATTTACAACTAGACGATTACACCAGGTAGCAAAACGATGCACAGTATACTAGAAGAGTCACCAATGGGGGCCCACGCACATACTTTAGAGCCAAGTTGCGACAGTTGATCGATGGCATGGATGTTCAGAGTTCCTGGACCAAGTTGCGTTGATAGAATAGAGCGGCAACAGGTGACAGCGTTCGCAGCATACAATGACGCTGCCTCTGAGCAGTCACTCATTGGAAGAAGATGACGCACTCCGGTTCATTCGTAGAAGAGGAATTCGTCTTCTGTCGGTTGGTAGATTGAAGCGCCACCCAGTGACTAACAATCGAAGTCACTGTTACTCGCGTCGATCGGTCGTCAGCGGTCACACGCTTTTATAATACGAAAAACTTTTCACTGGCGTTGCGCATCGATCAGAAACGGCGAAGATGAAGATCTGTTTAATAAAGAAAATTATGATCAATCTCAGACCATTATGCTGCGAAATCAAGAAAAGCAAGCATGATTTATTTCGGAATCTTTCCTATAAACAAAGGGAAAAAGTAGATTGATCCTAAGCTATGAATTGGACTGTAATCTGTGTCTTTTGTCTCACGTGCAAAATGAGACTGGCTCGAGAGTAGGTGGTGACAGTCTTGTGACTTTGTGTTCGCTCAATATCGGAGATCTAGGTCGAAAGCAGGGCCGCATTAAGGCTAGTGCGGACCAGGTTATTACAGCCATCAGCGCAGGCCCAATTACAAGTACAATAAAAAAAATTATGTACTTTCGAAAATGCGGGGCCCTCAAAACTGCGGGCCCGGTTGCTGCAACACCCTAAGCACCCGTATTAATGCGGGTCTGGTCGAAAGTAGCAACTATGGTCAAATGCCAAAAAATATACGCCTATCATTGACACTTTAAGAGCATCAGCAGCGAACTACTTAAAACGACTCCTGATATAATGTTCAATCAAATGTAAAATAGTAGGCCTACCGGAAGCTGTTTACCGGACAGACGTTCACGTGTTATGGGTTAAACCGGGGAAATAACAGTCAGAAAAACTGAGTTGAAGTCGTAGGTTTTCGCATCTGGTCCTCCATCGAAAATTGCTGATAGAATCTGTGTTTCAATTTACCCATGAACTCTGCCAAGCGTGAGAAGTCGCTTTACAAGAAGGCATTTCAACCTAATTAAATTCGTTCATATTCAAATGAGCCTTTTTACTGATTAAATTGAGATTCCTAATGTGGTTTCCTGCGGTGGTAGTCGTCATACTCTGTTTGGCGCTGAAAGGACGACTCAGTTAGAAAGTCAAATTTCGTTCATAGCTCAACGAGAATCAATCAGATGATTATGAACCGTGACAAAACGACTGGCTGATCACGCCGCTCGCGACTGGCAGATCACGCCGCTAGAGTCCGCCGGTCCACCATTACGAAGTTAGGCGCAGACAGTTGCCCAATGATCAGCGTCTGAGAAGGAATATAAAGATTGCATCAAACTACACTGCATCAACTATTTTCAAATAGTCTTTCATTCTTTTTGCGTATCGATTGAATCTTTATTTGGAGCGACAGTTGAGTTTCTCGCGCAACGATCCATAAATCGGACGAGGTAAATGATTCAATCTAAGAGTAGGCTACATTGCAATGTTAGACCTTTTCGGAAGTGAGTTGTTTTAAGTTCTTTAATTGCTCCCACTTATCTAGAAACAGAATGAAGCTCTGCGGTGGGCAGACATCTCGGACCTGGCAATGACGAACGACGGTGCAACCTTTACATTGATTAAGTTGAACGTTTCCTCGATTGAAACACGATGTTTCGCCCTTGATTTTGAACTCAATCTTACTGCATGAGGTGCTGTTTAGCCGTCATCTTTTGAAATCGTCAACCTCTACTGAAAATTGGATTTTTTCAATTTGATTTGCTGCAATGAACGCCATTTTATTTACTGAAATACACATTTGCTCATTTATCACACGCTCCTTTGAGTAGTAGCCTAATTTGCATAGTCCTCAAAAGGCGTGCGTGGCCCTTGTGTTCAAAGCTTGTTTCATAACAACAGGACAATTTTTTAAACTGCAAACGGATTAACCACACTCTGCTTCACATACCGTAACGCAACGAGATTCACAGATATGATAAGCAAGCCCATCACCAACCTGCCATCAAGCATATATCCCACTTGCTATTAGGGTCCCAATAGCAGACTTATTGTCCTCGAGACCAAGGTCTTGGTCTCGAGTGCACTGGAGTTCGTTTTTAAGAATCTTAGTCTTGGTCTTGAGACCAAAAGTCTTGTTCTTGGTCTTGAAGTTCAAAGTCTAGGTCTTGGTCTTGGTCTTGAGGTTCAAAGTCTTGGTCTTGGTCTCGCCGGCTGTCAATATGAACAGTCATTTAACTAAACTCAAGAATTTAAAAAAATGTCAAGGCTGTTTGCATCATAGCCTACGACAAATACCTACGGACGGATACAAGTCTTGTTGAGCAGTAAAAAAAAAAACCATCGGCAGCAGCCACTATAAGTTATGCTGAATCTGGAAGCCCTGCCGAGGTTTTTTCTGAGCCAGTCTGATAAACCATGGGAGGATTTTTAAAAAGGCTCACGATTTGTACATTTAAATACAGTGCTTGAAAAGCTACTCTGTGTGTCAGCGACTTCAGCACCTATGGAAAGTATTTTTTTCACATGGAGAAATTTTATGAGGCCCCACAAGACACGTCTTGGTCAGAAAATTCTGAGCGAATTTTTTTTATATAAAATACAAAAGGCATTTGGAATAACATTTTGCATGAAGGACTTTTGTAAATACGAATTCGGAATTATCTGCAGTCTGCATTTAAAGTTAATTTGCTTGAATAAAATAAGAGACTCAGGTTTTCATTAAAATATAAAAATATGTCCGACTTGACAATTTTTTTAAGGAAAATAAGTCTTGGCCTGAATGTAATTTTTTGGGTCTTGATCTTGGTCTTGGTCTTGAGGTTCAAAGTCTTGGTCTTGGTCCATGATCTCGAGGTTCAAAGTCTTGGTCTTGGTCTTGGTCTTGGTCTTGAGGCTCAAGGTCTTGGTCTTGTCTTGAGGTTTAAGGTCTTGACAACAAGACTGCCCAATAGACAATCAACAACGCCACTACCCCCAGAGCCCTTATCGGGTGGTGCTAGTCCAGAGCGTGGATAAGGAAGTATGGCAACGTCAATTGCCCTGGCAGCCATAAGATGTCGTTAAACACTGGAAACTATTACTACCATAGACAATCCTACTAAATGCTATTTTTGAACACATGCTCTTTGTGAACGAAAACTGGCATTTGAAATCAAAAGCATTTAGTGCGAACCGTTTGAATAAAATGTAGCTCGCCATAAGCTTTGACGCTTAAATAGTGGAAGTTGGAGTGTTTAATTGCCTTACCTTAGACCTTAGTCCTTTCACGCGCTTGTAGCTCATCGGGCGACACAGCTCCTCCACTTCATTCTGTCCTCTGCAGCTCCCTCAGCCTCTTCCCTTGTCATTTCTCCGTCTTCCAGATCTTGCACGATTGTGGCTCGCTAGGTCTTTCTCGGCCTCCCGCGTCTCCTTTTCCATCCTGATGGAGTCCAGTTCAGTGACTGCTTCGCGATTCTTTCACTGTCTGATCTATGCATATGTCCCAACCAGCGTTGGCGTGTTCTCTTCAACATATCCTCCATTTTTTCCTTAGCCGTTCTCTTCCTTATATCTTCATTCTTTATCTTATCCTTCCAAGTGACCCCTAATATCCTTCTCTGCCACCGGTGATGAGCATTTAATTGCATCCTATGAAATTATTTTGCATTGTCATCGTACCGTATGATTAACAATTAGATCCATTAGAGAAGGAGAACTGTAAAGTACGTCGTTGTTTTGTAGATGGTTACCATAAGCAACGAATCGAACGGAGGGAATCTAAACGAAACATATGTGTTTGAGTTAGTCAAAGAGGAATTACCATCGGAAAAGTCAGCTGAGGTGTCTGTGGTGCTGGCCGATGAGCTGCCAGCGGAAGAGCAGAGCGGCTGCTGCGGTAAACTTGTCTCAAAATGTCGTGAAGTGGGCGACCAGATGAAAGATCCGATTCAGAAGATGAGCCATAAAGGAATGCTCTGGATAAGAAAGAAAACGACATTCCAAACGATCAAGGAAACGCTTCCCATTGTGACCTGGCTTCCTAAATACAGGTATAAGCATATCAGCCATATCTGTAGGCTAATTGACGCCATGCAGTATGAAAAGCTAGCGGAGGTTTTCAACCTCATTAACTATTAAAATTTAGTGTTCGAAGATACATGAAGTGTTTTGAGATCCATAAATAGGCAGACACTTTCCCAGATTAGCATAAATACGGCTTTCCCAAATTAGCATAAATACGGCATTGCCTGTCTAGTTCTTTACCCTTTCCGTCACTCCATTAACTAGATGAGCGGCCTGCTTTCTATCCACGCACTCCGACAATGCAGAGTCGTTCATTCTCACATCATCTGCTTGGAACGACCTTGACTGCGTCTTTTCGTTTGTTAACACTTGAAAACTGTGCAGTTTACCCAGACTAGGGAAAGAGCGTTCAATAAATTATTTCAAGAGCAACTACATAGAAGAATTATACATCATTTTCTTTGAATTACATGTGAGTGAACAAATAAGCGAATGAGCAGTGAGCGAGTGAAGGAGTAAGCATCATGTGCAACTCTCATACTTTAATGATTGTTGAGCCTCTTTATTTGATAAGGAGTGCCTAGCAAAAAATGTAAGTTTATTTGCTGCATGGTTCGGAAGCAGTTTGTCCGAGACCATCCGTGGCTTCAAATATGCATGACTTCGAAAGCAGAATAGGCCTATAAAAGCTGAATGGAAGAATTACGAGGTAACTGTAGGAAGCGTTAACTTTGTCTGTCGGATTCCTCGTGGGTTTCGTGACGTGAATTGCTATCAACTGTCAGTCAGCCTCAGCAATTTATTACCGGAAATTATACGGGAAGGTTCAAACTGACGATGGTTTTGCATTTTAGGTTGAAGCAGTTTCAGGGCGACCTAATTGCCGGTTTGACAGTTGGCCTAACCGTGATTCCTCAGGGACTGGCGTACGCACAGATCGCAGAATTGCCTCCACAGGTAAAGACCAGCGATCTTTCAACGCGTAATATTCATAAAGTCCTTCAGTGGTCAACGCCTGAAACAGCAACGCATAATTTAGTTACGCGGTAATGAAGCAAATAATCGAATAATTTAACAAATCATAATAACTTTATTGTATTTAAACATTTATAAAGCGCCTCCAGTAGGGTGAACCGTTCAGAGGCGCTCCCAGTGCGTAAGGCCAAGAGAAAAGAAACAAGTCTTGAGGAAAGCAAAAGAAGACGAGGAGTTACTTATTAAAATTTGAGAGCGAGTAGAATAACAACCGTATTTTACAGTCAGGTGACCGGTTTTCGTGCCATGGAGTGGCATGGACAGACCGAAATGACAAAATAGTGTAACGATTCTACGTGATACAGTTATCACAAGGCCAGGAAACATGTCTTAGTCATTCCCGCGCTTAGACACTGACAATGGCCGAAACAATAAGGCTTGTCAAAGTCACCACAGCTTACTCAAGCGGAAAGAATACTGGTCGAATAATTTAATAATGTATTGCAGGGCTAAGAGTCTGGTATCAATGCATTAATACTGCGTGCCTACGGACCTTAGTTGCCTGTCATACTAGATGTGCGGGAATGTGAAGCAATGTAATGGCGGCAGGTTGGCCTATAGCTACAATTTTGTCATTTCGGTCTGTATCCATCGCACGAAAACCGGATACCTGACAGTGAAATGCGGTTCTTAACCTTTCTTTTAACTTAAGTGAATCGTTAGGATATGATTGTCTGGCTGCTGAAATGCTGCTTTCGCCTTCAGCAGCAAGATCTCATAACTTTCAAACCTCCTTTGCTGAAAACGGCATTTAATAGATTGCACGATTACCAAACGTTGCAATCTTTGACATTGTTTACAGACCCTAGTTTACTTTACCTAAAATGCGATGCTTTTTAATGTAAGGTAAGGAAATTTAATCGGTTGTAATGTCTGGCAATGCATTTCAATGCTACAAATTACAAAGATGAACAACTTGTCTCATTGATACAATGCATTAATTAATTTCCTGTGAACAGTATGGCTTGTATTCGGCGTTCATGGGTTGCATCATCTACATGTTCCTTGGAACTTCGAAGGACATCACTCTCGGACCAACGGCCATTATGTCTCTTCTGACGGCAGAATTCGGTCGCTCGCCCATCGAACACGACCCAACCTACGCCATCATTCTCAGTCTGTTCAGTGGCATCATTCAATTGATCATGGGGCTTTTCCACATAGGTAGGCTATCCATAGGCGTAGACTCTGGACCGGGGCAGCCGGGGCACGTGCCCCCCAATAATTGAGAAGCCAGGGCAATGCCCCCCCAAAATCGAGAGAATTTCTTCAAATATTAAAATATCATGTTTCAATAAAGACAAATTTCTTCAGAAACAGAAAAACACAGCACTGAAATACTATCAGAAATTCATAATGAAAACAAAGATTTATTTTTATCTTCAATATCTTCAATATGAAACAAATTTATCAATCAATCAATCAATCAATCAATCAATCAATTTTTTATTGCAACGATATAACACACATCAGTTCAACATTGGTATGTAACATGAAAACGTTCACAAAGGGAAGGCCCAGAAGGGATGGAAATCCCGCTAATAAGGACACCCAATTTTGTCAGTTGATTACGTTGAAACAAAACGTCCCATTTCATACGCATTAACGTAACACTGGAAGCCTCTGTTGACTGTCCAGACTAGATGTGAAAAAAGTTTTTTCGGTTTTTGGTTTTAAACAAAAACAAAATAAAACCATAAAATTTTTTTTTTTTTAAATAAATTTCCCTTTTGTAAAAGTTATTTTAATATAATTGATTTAATGATTTTTAATTTTCGGAATTCGCAACTGAATTAAACTGAGTTGGAGCTCTTGTTCATGCCATTTTTCATGATTTTTATGATCCGAAATCCGAAAATCTTAAAAACAACCAAAACAACAACAAAAAACTTAAAAAGGAAAAAACAACAAAAACTTTCATCTTGAAAAAACTTGTTTTTTTTTGTTTTCGTTTGTTTTTTTGCATCTCTGGTCCAGACCCCATACCCCCAAATATTTTGGACAAGTTTACGCCAGTGAGGCTATGGATCCGCGATAAAGTTATGGCGACGGGATCCCGTTCCAATAACTTCATTGTCGATCCGATTTTCCATGTATTGTTCTTACGGAAAGCAGAATACACACAGTTTTGTGAAAACTATGGTCTTTATTCCGATGAAGAAGCACGGTCCAAAAGGTACAACCTCTCTAACGGCACTTTATGAATGCAACTTTAGGTGTGATTTATGCACGTGATACCAGGGCTTTACTTATTAGCCACGATTACGACGTTTGGGGCTTTTAAAAATAAATATTATTCAGCTGCATTTGTAAAAAGACTTCCCTTAAAACGGTTTGACGGGTTTCAAGTGCAAGATTCAGGACGATACGTTAGCAACGCAAGGCACAACATTAGCCATCTCTTTGACATCCACAGAATGGCCGCTATGTTCAATTATAGCTTTTTCGCCAGTTATCTGCAACACTGTAGCGCTAATCGTTTCATCAATTATCGCATATTTCGAAATGCATGACGGTTAAAATGTTGCTTAATTATTCATTTGTTTACAAGTTAAGCTTCTGACACTGCAACTCAAACGAAAATTCATAAGTTCTGTTCCTTTGCAAGAAAATGGAGAGTCCCTTCTCCGACCAAACCAGTCAAGATTAAGTATGTAAATATAAATTTACATGCTTTTCCACCGCGGCCGTAAGGACTCTACCCTGCTCAGTTTTCAATGAATTAATGGTGTATCAATATTAAACCTACTGTAATGTCTGGATTTTCTCATCTTTTCAATATTTAGAGACGGAATTGTCTACTGTTATCGAGACTGTTCTTCAACTAAGCAGCATTCTTGAAAGCAAAATTTACCTGCACTTTTATTTAAAAAACAATTTTATCATTGCACCCCAATGATTGTCTTTACACGACTTAGCTTATTTTAGACTATCTTACCATGTTCATTAATATTATATTTGTACACTTTACTCCTTTTTACCTTACCTCACCAAACCCTGCCTTGCCAATAGAAAACCGGTTTATTGCTCAATAAACGCCGCGTCTTCGTCACTGAGATGAGTCTTGTGATTCTGTTGCACGTTTTAGGGTTTGTCGTTGATTACATTTCTCATCCTGTTATCAACGGTTTCACATCCGCAGCAGCCATTACGATTGGCTGGGGTCAAGTCAAGGTCAGTATCTCAGGCCACGCCCCCTTCTGTGTATGTGTGTGTTGTCACATTTGACTTTTATTCGTTTGTAATGCGCTTGCTGCGTCGTTATATTCAATGCCATGTTTTGAGCATCAGCTTTTGACACCACTTTCAATATCTGCTCTTACATCCATAAGAAATGGTTTACTCAGAAGTTATCTTTAAATCCTATTCGAAGAAGACTTCTTTCGAAACTCTCTGGCTACACAGACTTATCAGTTTTCAGATTCTGCAAATTGATATATCGTTACTTAATACCTATTCTGAAACTCATAGTACGATGCTTTACTTCCAGTCTTGTTTTAACCTCATTTAACTTAGGCCTATTTGTTTTTTACCTTAGATAATTTATTAGTCTTATTTCCATTAATTAGATTCTTGTCATAGGCTATCTTTCACTCGAATGTTATCAGATTCATGTAAAAGCAATTTTCATGTTAACTAAGCTGTAGGCCTCTTTCTTTTTCGTGGTGTAGAAATGGTTGGGCCTCAAGAAAGTTCCGCGCGATTTCATATACGAAGTTTACTGGAACTTTCGAAAGATACCAGAAACCAGGTAGGATTTACTATCTAATATGTTCCTTGCGAACATTATAATTACTGTCTCAACTATAGAGGGCCTATATGTTTAATGAGGAGAACTCGTCAGGGTTCCAGCTGATCAGAGAATGCAAAAGCATGATCGATCTAAATGTCTCAATCAGAGGCAGAGGCCAAGAAAGTGCAAGAAATACAACACGTATAGGTTGCTGTACTAATTGATTGCTTTTGACTAAATCGGAAGAGACACAAACAGATGGCGCTACATGCTGCATATTCACGCATCGCTCCCTTGAGAAACTTATCTGTTCAATGGTAATATCTCCGCTCGTAAAATGCAAGATCAGCCAGCGGTTAATGCATTGTTCACGATGGCTAGGTAGTTGACAGCAATTAAGGTTGATCGACAAGCATTTCATTGACAACGGTACTTCGGAGTTTAACGTTAAATTCTCGACACGCACTAATAATAATTATGTCAATATTTGTGGCCTAAAAAATCAACAAAATCTTTTCGCGCTCTCCCAAGAATGCATTTGCATCAACTTTCATAGACCCCTCCCACCAACTGTACAGACCAGTTTAAACCACAACACCATCACCACAGGTTCAATGCATGCCCGCTAGATCCATTCAGCAAGTCGACGCACGTGATCACTGCGTGTGTCCAGTAATTGCAAACACGTGATCAGCGAGCGGAGAAGGGAGTAAACAAACCCATGACTTATCGGTGTGACGTCATAAAAATTTAAACAAACCTGCTCAAAACTTGCTGACTAAGTAGCGTATACAGCACATAAAGGTGCCGTATAAATTGAATCATTAGATGTATGAGTGAACAATGAACGAACAAATTATACGATCGCCTCTTAATGTCTTCTCATAAGACGCCATCTCCGCAAAATCTTACAAGTAAAGCGTCATTAACTCTTTTACGTTTCTCACTGTCTCATTTTCCGCTCTCCAAAATTCCGCTCCAACCTGATATTTTTCTTGGATTTCATAAAAAATGTGATATTTTCACTGTCATTTAAACTGATCTTTTCATATTTAACAGGCAATCATCTATGCTTCATTTTCCAAATGCCTGAAGTTTTTATTAGAGCCACTTGAAGCTATAGTTAGGCCTACCTAATAGGCCTACTTATTACTCGTCTGGGCTATTCCTCTTTACGCACCAAGTAACATTTATCATCATCATCATTGTGCATCGGGTCATCGTCAAACTGAATCGTAATCGTAATATGACTTGCAGATTATGGGACTTTCTGATGGGACTGACTTGTCTTCTGGCCCTTTATGGCATGAAGGTACTCAAAGAAATTCTAAATTATAGACGGTATCCTATAATTTTATTCACTACTCGCTACTGATCTTTGAACTATCGTATACAGCCTCCCTCATCTCGAAAGCAAGACCGTTATTCAGGGTTACTCCAACCCAGATATTCGGCCCTGAATGTATGGTCTTTTTGTTAAGAGAATTTGGCATTCAAACATTGAGTGAAATCCATGCTGCGACTCCAACGAATAACTGAGTTGAGTTTGGAAATGTATTTCCTCAGAAGGATTTTCAAGATCTTCTACACAGACAACGTCATTATTGGTGCACATCTTTAGATCTGTTAGATTGCCCTGTTTACTCTGTTAGCATGCCCACATTGAGGACCCGTATTTCCATGCCCACATTGAGGACCCGTATTTCCATATGGGTTCCATATAGATCTCTGTGAGTCCCATTTAATGCCCATGAAAATGCTGGCAGGGTAGCGACCTTGTGAGGTTCTTAAAAGTTTTTAAAGTAGCCGGATACATACATTCATGCATACATACATGACCAATATGGAATGCATTGCCAACAGAGCAGGTACTGTTAGTGTCAGTTATGCCGATTGCACTTTATTGGTCTGCTGCTCATTTTTCAGAAATTGCGAGAACTAAAATGGAGCAAACCGGAGGAAATGAACAGAGTTAAACGCGTCATCAAGTACCTTGTCTGGCTTGGCACCACTTGTTAGTAGTCTTTAATTTCTAATGCATTGTAACTTGACTTGTTGCATGAACAACTTCACTGTTACAATATGCAGAGAATAAAATATTTATGTAAACGAACCCACGACTAATGTACGGTTGCTGTATTCATTATGAAGCTAGGGTCCTCTAATTTGGAATCAGCTGCCAGAAAATCTAATAAAGCAAATAGACCTAGGCTTACTTCACAAGACATTTAGTTATTCTTGCACTAATTAAATTAGCGCAAGAATAACTAAATGTCTTGTGAAGTTGTAAAATTTTTATGAATGTTGAACTTCCATACATAAATCACTTATGCTTTCGCCACAGGAATTTAAGCAAAACAAAGAAGGCAACAACTTGTACCGTAATAAATTGATTGATTTTCTTTTGAAAAACACCGTCGACAACATACATACATACGAACATATATAATAATTTCGTGATTTTAAGTGCAATGACAATGTTGCTAAAACTTGCAGCCTTCAACAGTTTGTAATATTATGATTTCGAAAAATTGCGAAGTTACGCTAATTGACTAATGAAATTGTTCAGATTTACGCATTGAGTACCGACTGAAAGCAAGTGGACTTACAAGTGCATTATTTGACAACAAGAAAAACCAACCCAAGTGTAACAACCAAATACACTAATTGTATTATTTTTTGGTTGTTGTGCTCGGTGTAATTACCTGGAAGAGAGGCCTTAGAAATGATATAAAGCTACATGAACCAAGTATATCAAGTATGTTGCAAGTAGTATATATTAATGTTAGAATTTATACAATTAGTGTATGTTTTAATCAGCCAGGAACGCCATAATAGTGATCATAACGAGTGGAGTGTCTGCCATTTTCCTCGAATATCAGTTGAAGCCATTTTCTCTGACTGGCACCATCTCTGGTGGTCTGCCTCCCCTTCGAATCCCAAGCTTCACGGTTACCGTTGGCAACCAGACACAAACTGCTCCAGAAGTATTCGAAGTAGGTGTCAAGTGTTTGTTTGAAGATTATTAAATGTTTGTTTGAAGAGTATTCTAGTTTAAAGTCGTTTATTTTCTCTGACACAGAACAATGCTTTAGAGATGCGACTTAATATAAAACTGCTATTGAGCGGAATTTCAAAGTAGAAGTAACGCGGTATGTCAACTGTGTAGGCTTTCTAGTTCTTTGCTTCTGGTCATTTTATTTTAATTACACAGACAGAGAGTATGTAAGAGAGAGTGAGTGAGAGAGGGACAGAGGGACACAGAGAGAGAGCTAAACAGAGAACGCTGGAAGTTAGGAGACCGACTGGGGTTCATTATAGATTTATCCTCAAAGCAACTCTATCGGCATTTGAGACCAGGGTTGATTAGAAGTCGTGTTGGAATGTAGTCATTGTATTGTATTGTCAAATTGCAAATGATAAGCGTTGCGGTATAACGATTAGGTGCCTTCTATTTCTGTTGGTCCACAATTTTCAGGCTAATGAACTACACATTCTTATTGTTATTTTCGGACTAATGAACTTATCTGCCTTCGTTTGGTCCAGAATGAAACAACAGCTTTTCCCTACACATTCTGATTGTATAATGAATCACTTTGTTTGGTCCAGATTGCCCTGGACAGCTTCTTTCTGCACAGTGAGACTGTGTAATTTAATCAATTACAAAATGTAGGCCTATACGCGCTTAGCTGAATTTTAAGACTAAGATTTGGTCCAATTCACCCTTTATTCTTACCCAATGATACATAGTAGGCCCTGCTGCATATTAATTCATCTGGACTCTTTCATGCAAATGAATCGACACGGCTAAGATTCTGTGTCGTTTTTGTTTCAATGATCCAATCATCCAACCAGTTCGCTACATGTTCAAGGCAGCCATAAAAAGAGTTGCCAGAGACTATTCAACCCGCTGACCACTGAGTTAATGAACTGACAAAATAATACTATAGAGACGCTATTGTAAACAATTATAAAGTAACAACGAGACAGACAGACAAAGGCATCATAAAAGATACTCGTAAACGGAAAACTATTTTGACGCGGAGACCTTGAAAATCGAATCAAGCGTTAGGACTTTAATAATTACGTGGATTTTACTTGACTTTAGCTGAATTTATTTTGTGGCTCTTTACTTGGAAATAAATGAACACCATGTGATACCAATTGCAGAATATCGGAGCTGGACTCATTATTCTCCCGATTCTGGGTCTGGTCGAGACAATGGCCATTGGAAAAGCTTTCGGTCAGCACAAACTAAAACAAAAATTCTTAAATATTTCTAATTGTTTATTCATATTTTGCTTAAAATAAATTTCCTCAACGAAACGTTGACTATAGAAACATCCATTTCACAGTGCAAAATTAGTACAACACAATCAAATACAATAGAAAATGAAATCTTTGGGAAAACTTTTTAGAAAAAGTGACAACGTTGGTCCCTCCAAACGGCTTAAGTGACACCTATCCCACATTTTTTATGGCCGCCAACCTCAAGTTATTGTTAATGGTCCTGTACGTATGTCTAAACGGATTAAAATATTACGACGATTGTCATAGTCATATTACTTAATTGACTGGAGATTAAGCTAAAGGCATATTCAAATGCCTTGGATCAGCTGCATTACAATAACCGATTAAAACCGGTTTCAGGATCTAGGCCGGGTTATTAAAGCAGTTTAACTGCAGGGTGTGTACGGGAATGTACCAGAACGTAAATCTCTCATTGTGTGTGGATGTAGCCTTTGGAAGCAGGATACAGTGTTGTTAAACATTATAAAGTCACTGGAAGTCTAAATTTGTGTCGCGAGGAAAGGTTTTCTGTCACATGTTGCCGTTGGTCATTAATATTTATTTTGTTTCTTTACTGAAATTTCTTGAAAAGGAATCGTGCAAAGAAACTGCATGTATTTGAGACAGAGCTTAGCTTTCACAGTGAACCTTCACCCTCATTGCTAGGGTGAGAGTATGCAATAAATTGTCTGATTCTTTTACAATTTTTTTCAGCACGGAAGTACAACTATGCGATCGATGCCAATCAAGAACTATTAGCGATTGGTAATCTCTCTCTCTCTCTCTCTCTCTCTCTCTCTCTCTCTCTCTCTCTCTCTCTCTCTCTCTCTCTCTCTCTCTCTCTCTCTCTCTCTCTCTCTCTCTCTCTCTCTCTCTCTCTCTCTCTCTCTCTCTCTCTCTCTCTCTCTCTCTCTCTTCTCCTCTCCTCCTCTCCTCTCCTCTCCTCTCCTCTGTCTGTCTGTCTGTCTGTGTCTGTCTGTGTCTGTCTCTCTGTGTCTGTCTCTGTGTCTGTCTGTCTGTCTGCCTGTCTGTCTGTCTGTCTCTGTCTCTGTCTCTGTCTCTCTCTGTCTCTCTCTCTGTCTCTCTGTCTCTCTTTCTGTCTCTCTCTGTTTCTGTCTCTCTCTCTATGTATATATATAATGCACATTTTTACTAGTCTTAATCTGACTTTCATGCAACTTTCAATAATTTCACAGATTGTGTGCGTGCTCTTTGAAATATCTCCGATGCATCAAAATGTCCAGCGCTGGTAGGCCCTACAGCATAATCGATGGTCTCAACAAGCTGAAACCTCCAAAAATAGCCAATCTAACTTAACTTGAGTTAGGAAATATTCCCTCAGAGACAATAAAATTCCTATTTAAATCTCCATTGAGAAGAGATAGATTTTAGAATATTTAGAAGACGAAATGGAATCACCTCAACTGATTAACATATAAAAACTCGGTTAGTGTATTTGCTGTAAAATTGCATAAATTTGAAGTCTATTCTGCAGGTGCGTCTAACATTGTCGGAGCATTTGTTGGAGCTTATCCAGTCACTGGAAGTTTTTCCAGGTAGGTTTCATGTTTCGTGCATCAGGTTACCTTGTCTTACTAAGCTACATGAATGCAATCACTTTGACTAGAAAATCTATTGGCAAGCGGTCATCTATCTCTCGTGAGATAGAAACATTTCTATTTGCATACATAAATACAGATTCTATGAATTATTATTATTATTTATTATTATTAGGCCTACGAACATTTGTCACGCGCGTAAAGTCACACAGAAATGCGAATCTGAGGCGCGGTTAGTAGGTAGGAGTGCACAATGTGAGGGTTTTATATGTCAAGCAGGCCAGTTTAAATCTAATTCCGATTTCTAAAGGTAGCCAATGCAGCTGATGGAGCAGAGTTAATGAGTTTGAACGAGAAGATGCACGCAACACCACGCGAGCCAGAGAATTTGGATGCGTTGAAGCCTGTTGACTTGAAGATCTGACATGCCTGCAAACACAGAGATGGCACAATCGTCTTATTACTGAATGTAAACATTCAATAATAAGACAATTTATAGAATCTGTTTTTAGGCTAATTTTGCCTTTTTTAATCTTAAAGCTTCGCATATTCTTCGTGGTTTCTAATTAGCGTTTTAATATATTCTAGGCCGATAAACATTCGTCGATTACAACTTTATTTGTCACAAGGAGCTCAGCAAAAACAAAGAAAGCCACAGCTTTTGGTCGATTGATATTTCTTTATTTAAAGACGCTTTAAATTGTATTAATTTGCAAATGTTTCATTGCAGAACAGCGGTCAATGCGCAAAGTGGTGTATTTACCCCTGCAGGTGGAATATGGACAGGTAGAATTTCGATCACTTGTTTGGCTAATGCACTGTCTTAGATACTGCAATTCGCTTCTTATTGGTATTTAAGAACTTTACTTGATGAGTTCAACATTCTTCGGCAGCAGCCAATAAACCTATAAAACATAAACACATTCCCAATCGTAAAAAATTGCATATTTAACTAATTTAATCGTTGACAGTCCTCGATCATCGGAACCCACGTGGTTGGTCTTGGATAAGTTATTGCATCGGGATAAGTTGAATTCATCGCTGGTTGTGCGCTTGGCTACCCATGTGACCTTGCAACTGAATTCTTGAGTTTTCTTGTATAAAACTGCATTTGGTCTGTTCCTGTGCTTCTGACAAATTCCTTCATCTTCAGTTCACCTTCTCAAATTCTTTATCCATCATAAACTGTCTCACTGTCATCTTGTTGGACTGATCTTCGGCTTGATTACGGCTGGTTTTGGTTCGCCATCGGTTAATGGCCTGTGCATTAGACACACACTGTCTACTGCGTCGTATTTGGTTTTTGTATTACATTATGTGTGTATTTTATACTATATCGTGTTGTATTTCAGCTATCTTGGTTCTGTTGGCTCTGGCTTTCCTAACTCCTCTCTTCTACTACATTCCGGATGCTGCTTTGGCTGCTGTCATCATAATGGCCGTCATCGACATGATAGACTTCAACCTTCCAAGGAAATTATGGAGAATCAAAAGTACTTAACGTTCTCTATCTTAAAAGATTTATAAAAGACTTTTTTTAAACCTAAACTTTAGTCACCGAGCGACTAATATCCTGAAGCGTATTAAGTAAATAACTGAACTAAATTTTTTAGAGACCAATTCTGTGTTTGGTTTTAGCTCTAGTAGTAGCAATAACAGCTGACAGCACAAGAAATACATATAATGACGTAGTGGAAAAGGCGCTATAGAAATGCACAATGCAGCAGCGCAAGAGGAACGGCTATGCATGCACAATTGCACATTGATGGATTCAACGAATGGAGGAGCGTAGGGGGAGAAAATAGTCTGCAATCAGTCAAGTAAGGTCATCTACTCAGGATATTTTAAGCATTAAGGCATCGCAAAGAGAACAGGTTCTGGGCTAAAACCAGATGACTACACTCCATTCAGAGTAGAAGTCTGATCAGAGTCTATGCATTAGTTAGAAAACTCCAGGCGACGGAGAGGATAATCCTAGCAGCGGATAGAATATCCATTTCTAAGCACAAGGCTTCAGAGGGACTACTAGGCAGACTACACACTGGGATACTAGGCAGACTACACACTGACCAAACAGACCGACCGGATCTGTGAGAGAAACGGAGGATGGTATCCGCCGCAGCCTATGTCGGAAGAGGGAGAAGAATGATTATGAAGATAGAGGTTCCATCGAGAATCAGACAATCGAGTCGAAGATCGGACGTCACAGAGAGCGAGCGAGCCGAGGCCGAGAAACAGAGGGAGTTCAACCAAGATGGGAAGATAACTGGCCGTGCGGTTGAAGGGAAGAAAGAACGGAAAGAACGGATGACCGACGTACATTGAGTTGAGTAATCTATTATTGTTATTATTATATTGTTGTTGTTGTTGTTGTTGTTGTTCTTATTATTATTATTATTATTATTATTATTATTATTATTATTATTATTATTATTATTATTATTATTATTATTATTATTATTATTATTATCATTATTATTATTATTATTATTACTATGCCCCGAGGTTTCTTGTATCATTACTAGTCTAAGCCCCTTTATTCTTCCCCGTAATCAATAATATTTGATAATAAAATCTTCTTTAAAACTAATTCTAACTCAGTTACACATATATAATATATCCATGAAATATATTCATGAAGTCAAATATCCCTTCGTAATGTCAACGTAATATTTTAAAATAAACATCGCCCCAAGTGTTAAAACATGCCATTCATGACACTTGCTACACGATTACCGGTAGATGACTTGGCTACGATGGCGTTAGGCGCTGTCAACTACCGCATTGGATAACTTGTCATATGCTTTGTGTTTTCTAGAAATCGACTTAATTCCGTGGATTGCGACCTTCATCTGTTCTCTGCTGCTTGGAATTGAGGTAACTTAGGTCGTGACATTGATTTAATTTTTTTCTATAATTATCGGTTAAGATGAAAATTTAAATTGTTAGCTCGAGTAAACACTTACGACTCAAGGGCAAACCTTACGTAAATAAATTAACATTTTCAGTTTTCCTCATTTTTACTCGCCCATGTTTTGCTCTCTATTCTAAGAGTTGACGATATTCGAGACCTGTGACTAAAAATGATTGACAATTTTGTCAATAACTTTTAATTCTTGTATAGTATGCTAGTCATCATCAATCAATATGACCATATATAAAATGTTAACAAGTGCCGGAAAAAACTGGTTACATATTTCAATCTGAGGTAAATTACAACTGAATTATTAGTTTTACGTTCGTCCTGTCTTCTAATAATTAGAGTATCGCAATGCTATTGCATGCAATGTGCAGTAATACATAGCCTACTGTATGGTTGTTGCGCTTCTTCTTCAGTGGGGAATCGTAATCGGCGTCGGAATATCGCTTCTTCTTCTACTCTATCCGTGGTCGAGGCCACAGTTTCATGTGAGCGCCAAAGTCAATTTATTTCGTCAGTCAGATAGCGGATTTACAACGAATATTATGCCAACAATAAATATATGCACCATATATAGAACTTTTCTCGGAATTATACTCAGACCTCCAAAGCAGAGTGCAGATAAGAAATTGCAGACAAGAGAGTACATATTGTAGAGAATGCAGATAGCTGAGAGTGAAAAAAGCAGATAATCCAGATAAGAGAGTGAATAAAGGAGAGTATACTTAGTACAGAATTGCAGATTGCCTAAGTGGGGCAGTTATTATCACGTCCCTCTGAACCCTGAGCATTCTGTTGAGATTTCCTTCGCACATTTCGTGGATCGTCTAGGAGTGCATGGCATATAGGATACGCAGCCAATTGATATGTAAGCAACTCTTTCAACCGCTATAGTTATCGCTCCTTAATAAACTGTTCATGTAAAATATTCCACAAATAGTTCTTTCCATCGTGGATTCGTTTTGCTAGTAATAACTGCACAGTGCACGAGTACCGCTTTCATAACAAAAGCACAATCAATTTTGAAATGCTTTCTTTGCATATATAAATTGCTTGAACATCTGTCATGTTAACAGAACAATTTTGTAATGAATGACGAGGCAATCGTGATGACCCTGAATCAAGGCCTCGTTTTTCCTGGAATTGAACATTTTAAGGACAAGATCTACGCTAAAGCTCTATCAGGTGCACGTCGTTCAACCATTCTAATCTTCTATATTCCCTTCTGACTTCATAACATAGACGAGTGAATAATTGTAAATTCTTAAGCAGTTATCGTTAAATGAGTATTCTTATAAATTGTCTGAAACCAGAGGTCGATTGCTGTACCCTGCAATTAGACACGATCTGGTCAATAAAGACAGCCGCGCTACTGTGTCTAAGACATAACTCGCTATTGTCAAACACTCTGTGTTTTACAGACAAATTAATAGCTTACTGTTAACTTCTAATAATGCATTAATAAGGCATGGCGTCCGCAGGGAGAGCAAGGGGAAAATTTGCTCCTCCTGGATTTTGCGCATATTTTACAAAAGTAAAATCTTTTGATTAGTATGATTATTACAACAGTCCCAACACGATTTTCAATGCGAAGAAACACTTAATTATTTAGGTAAAGTCCTTGACCATTATTTATTTCTAAAGTTGTCACGTGTTCTGTGTTCATTAATACACCTATTTTATCTGTTCATTTTCTCTGTTTTCTTTGTTTAGGCGATAACACGAAATCCGTCGTTTTGGACTTCAGCTACATCGCCAACGCCGATTTCACAGCCGTTGAAGTGAGTTTACTTGGCTGAAATTTCGTTAGAAGGATTTAAATGGAAAATTAACGACAAATGGAATGTAAAATTCTGACATTTTACTCAAGTGTTTCCCTTCTGATGTTAATCCTCATTGTGCTCTGCATCTTTCGTTATCCTGTTGCATCCATCCGTCTGACCTCGATGTTATTCGCCTTCATTTCCCATTTTCTCGTCTTTTCTTCCATTGATTATAGTTCTGAGTGGTGACGCTTTGCATCAATGGAGTCTGTGATATGGTTCCATGTCTACGTAATTTTTCGGTCAAAGTTGGACCATATAGAAGCACCGTATCAAAGTCAAGTTATATCTCATTTGCGTGAATACTTTCCCAGTCTGTTAATTTCCTTGACCTTTCCAGCTTCTTGCCAACCATACGTATTCCTACTGCTGCTTCGTTTTCTCTGCTTACCTCAAATGATGCATTATAAACAAAGAAATCATTTACTCCACGAATCTATTAATAATCCATTTGATCAATTTAGTGATGTTTCCGTTAACAATAACTAAACCTCAAGCAATAACGATAATGAGATCAAAACTAAAAATCGGGCTTTATAACTAAAAAAATTTCATGTTCTAATAACACATAACAAAATGTACAACGAAAACTGGAGCATGAGTATGCTCCGATTAATATTTATTTACCAGGAGTCTGCACACATGGTAAATATGGTCACACGATGCTCTAAAGTTCATTTTTGATTAGTAGTTTTTTTATTTCTGTAGTTGGATGACGGATGCTTCCTAAATACAATTGACCTTTAAACTTCTTTTTGTGATTTAGTTGGCGAATGCTGTTTCAGACTTGATTTAAGAGGAATAGGCCTAACAATGCTTTCTACTTAAAAATTCTGGTAGGCCCTACACCGTATAAAAATTAATTTCTCATGCAATCATTTCAGAACTTGGAATATATTGCTCTTAACCGAAATCAAAGCCAAATACTAGCGTCACATAAATGATGAGATATGTCGTCGCATGTTTTAGGGCTTGCAGCAGTTACTTGAAGATTTTGCGAAAAAAGACAGGAAACTCGTGGTCTGCAATCTCAGGGTAGGCTAAACAGGAACATTATTTCGCTTATAGTTGTACAGGAGCTATACGTGACCCATCTAGAGCGTTCATAACAAATGCGCCCGACAAATACGCAACAAGTGATCCTAAGAAATGTATCAAACATTACCTTGTAAATTTATTTTGAAAGAAGCGTCATTTTTAACTTTAAAAACTATCATGGTTAACTTAAAGATTCTGTTGGCCCTACACTGTCTACAAATTAGTCTGACAATCATAAGATTTATATGTATGAATAATTATATTATGTATCTCTGCTACTTGTATAGCAAATAAAATATCATAATTCACTCTTCACATTTAAATCTGATCTTTACGTCCAATTAGTCAAACGCTTACGTATGTAACGTGCTTGAAGGATATTTTGAGAATATCAAGACCAAGTGAAGTTAGACATTTGTCCCGGCTGAGGATGTTGCTAGATCTTTCGATGAACTCAGTGAACCTGTCCATCGTAGTTGGTTTTCTAGCATCCCTCACAGACATTAGCATAAACCTTTAATCTGGGTACATTTGTCGCAACGCATTTGTCGGAGCGCTTGTGACGGTGCGCCATACAAATGATGCGTTACCTTACAGTTTCTGCTGTACCTATGATATCGCAAAATGTTTGCAAACTCCCTAAAATAACTGCAATAATAACTGGAGTACCATATTCGGGCACGGTTGATGAGATTGCTATAGTCTGTAGTCAAACCTTGTCATGAACGTCTCTTAAGACTTTGTGGATTGACATAATTATGCCAGTAGTAAATCATTGTTCCTGTGATTGATTGCAGCCGGATATTCTGGATGTCTTCAAGAGAGCCAAATTAAAGCATTTCCAACATGCCTCAACAGTTGAAGAAGCCATTGCTCTCCTTCAAGATTACTCCACTAAGACATTAAAAAGTTTGAATAGTTGAGTCTTCTATGTAAATATATTAACTAAACAAATGACCTCTGCGGCGCCGCAGGAAGCAGCTAGAGGTTAGTTTGGTGTATGTAGGCCGATGTATCTGGACTTTTATAAAGCGCATTTTAAGAACCCCTCATATGCTCTATGAACACAGCTGTCTAACGGATCTGAACAGGCGCATCTTAACATTGCTAGAAAGGGTAAGTTAAGCAGAGTTTAAGGGATTACCTCAAATATCAACGGGAAGATTGTTTCAAAGGGCTGAACCAACGCACAAGAATGCACGGTGCACTCGTGTTGAGTCTGTTGACGTTCTGCTGCGAGGGACCAGACGATCTCCACAGGCGACTGAACGAAGCGACCTGTGACCTGACTGAGCTTTAAACGGCACAAACATATCTCGTATGAATGATGGGGCAGATTCAACCAACGAAGCTAAGGTGTGAAAGTAAACGCACAAGTGAAAAACAGTACGTATCATCCAGAGCGCGTTCTTGCAGCTGAGAAAGTGTAAGAACATGTATACCGTGTTTAACAAGTGACAAGTATGACAGAGTCAGAGGAAATTCTTGAACATTATTTGTTTCTAGCACCGAGTCAAGTTGACGCTGACTGATCGTAGGTCAAGTATGCACGATGATCTCTTGCTTAAGAAGAACTCACTCGCCAAGAACAATTATATCTTTTATCTTAACTTTAACAGAATTTCATTCTAGAATGAACTAAGTCGAAAGATTGAACACTTGTTCCTTTTGTCTTCTGTTAAACATCGCTATGTCAATTTGGAAACATGCTTTTTGTTGTCCTGGCCATCACCAACCGTATATACAGTTCTTGACAAGTTCTTAAGCATAAACCGATGTTTGAATCTTCCTTCAGGTCAAACGACGATGATGCAGCTAGTCCAGAAGGAAGAGACGGACACTTCGGAGATACGGAGATGCTCCATTTACCAGGACGATGAGTTCCAGACGGAAGACGAAACCATCGACCGAAATTACATCGTTACCACGTTCTGACATACACACACACACACACACCGAGTACCAGACACACAGACAAGTAGAAACATAGACAGATAATTAGGCAAGAACATTTCCATCTAACCAACAAATCGAAACAGTCCCCTATTTAGGAAGACTAATTCTAACTGAGTTTGAGAGTCTGACTTATTGAATAACACGTTCATCTTAATATAGTAGCAGATGATAATTCAGATTATAAAGTAACAAGGTGGAATATATAGGGACGTTCAACTGATCCCCGTCCCAATACACTGCTACTGGTGGCAAAATAGTCTTGAACTCTTGATCTGTTATAAAGGCTGATCTAAAGCCTTCATGTACGTTTTAAGAGTCAGATTTCTTATAAAATTTCTAATGTATTGTATTGTATTTCAAAACTTATAAAGCGCCTCTACCCAGTGCCCACCAATCAGAGGCGCTCCCAGTGCGAAAGTCCTCGGGAATAAAGGCAAGTTTTATCACAACGAAAAGCTGTGGCAGGACCACCAGATAGTACCGCAGCCCAGACCACAATGAAGGGCCAAAACTAACAAAGGAACGAGACTGAGCCATCGCCGTTCTCACTCGGGGAACAATTAAGTCAAGTCGATCAGAGGAACGAAGAGGGCGAATGGAGCTAGCTGAGGCTGGAAGACGTAATGAGTCACAGTATTGTGAAACAGGAACGTAAATTCAAAATTGCTCAGAATTAGAAATAGCATATTTCTTGGATGGCTAGGGGCCATCCATATATTACGCACGCAAAAATCCGAGAAATTGGACCCCTCCCTGTACGCACGCGTACTGTCTTCCACCACCACCACCACCCCACCCCCAGGCCCGGCCCTAGGGCAAGGCGAACAAGGCAGCAGCCTTGGGCCCGCGCTTTCAAGGGCCCCGCACTGCTGGCTATATTTTGTTACTGTGATGAGACTGAACGCTGACAACGCTCACATCTCTTAGAAACAATATTGGCAGTCAATTTGCCGCGTGAATGTGATAGGGTAATTTAGGAAAAGCGAGCCTGCAGATAAAGCGAGTAACAGCGCTATAATTATAGAACCCACGCTATTTCCTATTGTGACTAACGAACTTTCAATTAGAAGAATGCTAAAATATCCAATTATTAACATCCTTTTCAGTTGTTAGATATTCAAATAGGCCTAATTCAGTAAAACATAATAACCCGGTATTGCTTTTATAGTAAACTGCTGGTATTAAGAGCCTGGTTTGCATTTTTGTGTTCGTTAAGCCTGCAGTGCTTTATTTTCTAGAAAAAGATTCCGGAACTGAACAATTATGGAAGGGCTACATCGAGGGCGAACTTCTAGAAAAAAGGGGTTTGGGTGAGACCTCTCCCCATAGGCGTAGACTCTGGGGGAACCGGGGCACGTCCCCCCCCAATAATTCGCTGGACTGTACACCCAATGCAACAAGTGTAGAATGAATAACCAAATGCCCCTAATATTTTGGACAAGTTTACCCCAAGAAAAGTTTTGACGTCACATTAAAATAACTAAATTATTCTTTTATTAAAATAACCAAATTATTTTTAATAGCTGAAAAAAGGTGCCGGAACGCCGTTCCAGAGCGTTCCGGCAGGAAAAAGCACTGATTAAGCCATTTAATTTCCATTTTGCATTATTTTAATATTATATGGTATTGACAATACCGTATTGACAGGAAATCAACTCCGCCATTCCTTTTATGCTTGGGGCCCAGCTCATCGCTTCCTACCATGGGCCCCGCACACCCTAGGGCCGGGCCTGCCCCCCACCTGCGTACGTACAGTTGACGCACCCCCAGACCAGCTGCAGAATGTGTCAGTTACACAGGTCCAGGCAGCGACTGTCTGCACTTTAGGCCAGATTGAAGGATGAGTAATCCATGGACTTACTGATGAAAGTACTGAGTTGTGTGATAGTTTAATAATAGCGTTCAGAGGTAAAGTGGCAAACAAGTGACACCTCTCCCACAGCCCTATTTCCTCTGGTAGTACCGGATAGCTGGAAAGACTTAACTCTAGCTCTCTCGAAGGCCAATCAATTTGCGTACGTACATTATCAGTAGACTCCCACCCCTCCCCACCCCCATTCGCAAGCGTACGCAAGCACATGCATTTCGGTTACCCCCTCCCCTCCATGCGTGCGTAATATGTGGATGGTCCCCTAGTCTTCCATGGCGTCGTATTCGGTGGTAAAAGTGCAACTTCATCTGAGCATTCAGATTTTTTATAAAACAAGCCCTTGAAAGCTTTTTGGAAGCGCTGGACTAACGCTAGTCTGACAGATGAACTGACATTGAGGATGTTAGGTACAAGTCCTGCCTTGTGGTGTGGGCCCAGAGTGAGTCCTACCTTCTTCGGATACAGAAGCTGCTCTTAATGCATTTGCACGTTGTAATAGGCATTGGCGGTTCCTACTCGCAAAGATGGATGTGCAGCGAAACGAGCGAGAAGACAAAATTGATTAGCCACGCGAAGGCGACACTGGTCTTTTTTGTAATTGCGATTGTAAGTGCTCATTTATGATGACGATGGTGATGTTCATGACTATGATGATGATGATGACAACGACGACGATGTTGAAGGCGAAAACATTGTAAGGTTAGTTGAGCTGATAAGTCTATAGGCCTAGTCACATTTCCTGTTTGCCGTGGACGGTAGACAAATATCAATGATACATAGCAGTAAATCAGAATACAGCTTACATAGGGCCTAGGCCTAGGCCTATTATATGTAAATATTGTCTTGAAAGATAATGTGCAAAAGCACGAATAAACTTCAAACATAGTTCGAGAATTCGTGACTTTCGGTTTTAAAATTCGTAAAAATTCGCGATTTTTGGTCTATTTTAAAATTTGTTAAAATTCGTTGGGCCATTGTTGGGCCTTTTTTACATTGACAGTGGCGTTTTGCAAATACAGGGTAAGCAACAACAACAAATGTGATGATGTATAATTTGTTGCGTTGAGTTTCTCCTTAGAATTTAATGTAAAATTCAATATAAAAGTTTATTACGTAACGAGTTAATTTAGTTAAAATCTAATTTCTTAAAGATGAAAGAACATGGACCGGAATGGAAGTATGTAGTATTTTTGGTGGAGAAGGAAAGGGTAATCCAAAAATACAGTGTTGTTGTTGTGGGTTGTTCAGTTGTTCTGCCCGAATTCGGGAGCATTTCCATGGCGAAAATACAGAAACCAGAGTCGAGTGGGAGCAGTATATAGGCTGTTCCTGACTCAGAATCAGACTGAGGACGATGAAGTAGAAGACACAGCTCGGTGAACGTTGCCAACCCTTTTTAACCATGTTTGGTTGCAAGCTGTGTTAGTGACTGACTGGTTACATTGGAGCTGGGGAACTGGTGACTGCTGACTGACACTCACAGTCACACACACCAACTATGATAAAAATCGAAATTCAAGACTCCAAGTAGAACAGTAACTGAATATCAGTACTATTAAGTGTTGCTAGTCAGCTATCTTTTACGGCTGATTGATTGATTGCCTATGACATTGACATTTACTTGCTTAAAAAGTTTAAAAGTAAACAAATAATAAAATTCGTTGCCATGGCAGAGAATTCTATTATTTTATTATTTCACGAATTTTTACGAATTTTAAAACTGCAGTTTTAAAATTCGTTAAAATTCGTGAATTTTCAAAATTCTTAAAATTCGTAAAATGCGAATTCTCGAACTATGACTTCAAAGATTGTCTGATTATATAGCGCATCCATTGTGTGATTGACAAGTTTTTGTCTGATCAACTTCAAAATTCAAGTGAAATCAAAAGTTAAAGGACAAAAGAAAATTAAAGAGTTAAAGTGAAAGTAATCTCCTGTTTGTATTAGCTGTGCTAAGGTCGCAAGATGGTTTATCTGACGGACATATTGATTATTTTGAAAGACACAGGTAAAAAGTAGCGACTACTTCACCTACGTACCTCATCCAGTCGCGATAGCATGGGCGGCGATCTAGGGGGGACGGGGGGGACATGTCCCCCCACCTTTAAGGGTGGGGGACACTCCATGCATTTGTCCCCCCACATTTTGAAGAAACACCAAAAAAGGCGGAGAAATGTACTTGCGCGTGAGGGTTTTCGCAGCGTTTTTGACCAGACGAGGTAAAAATAAATTTTTTTAGCAGAAGTGTCCCCCCAAAATGTTGTAAAACGTGGCGAATGACTAAAAAAAGGTCATCAACTTTTTTGGAGATGAAATCGATATTGCGGAGATGAATTCCTGAAAAAATGAAAGTTGTGAAAAAAGTAAAAAGGTGGGGGGAAAGAAGGATAGTGTAAAGAAAAAAGTTTTAAAAAGAGGTGAAGGACTAAAAAAAGGTCATCAACTTTTTTTCGGAGATGAAAGCGAAATTTTTCGTAGATGAAGTGGCAGAAATTTTTTTGGGGACAAGATTTTCCAAAACCGGTCGTCGACGAGATCGTGGCCGACTTTGTCCCCCCCCCTACCTCTCACTGCTCTCAGACAAGATCGCCGCCACTGCGCGATAGATTAAGTCTACTGTACATTTAAAGCGTTACTTCATCACCAGACATTTTAGTCGTCCGTAATAATGAGCATTTGACGCCATTCTAAGAACACTGGTGTCTGTCGTAATGTTAGTGTTTGCTGATATAACGCACTTCAACCTAGATTCTCCAGCGGATTATGATTTTCAAGAGGACCTCACCTGAAGCGACCATCGCCTTTTGCATTATGATAACTGCGCTACAGAAGTCATTTAGATCAAAGTAGTGCAACATATTGTATATGCAAATGTTATTTCGTTCTTGTAATTATTTTTGTTAACAGATTTCGTGTTGTATGCGGTTCGCAATGGTTTTTTCCTTGTATTGATATTTCTCTTGTCATTATTATGATTACTAGACGTTTGCCCGTCCTAAGACAGTTTTAAAAAGTGTTAAATGTATTTTCGTTCGTTCGTTTCGTTGACGTGGAATGAAGTGAGTGGACAGCCGAAAAAAAAACAAATTTCCCTAGTGAAGTAAGACTTGCGTAAGCGTATGTCACAATCATTCGGTCGGTCGGTCAATCAGACCAAAAAATTGTGACAAAATCCTTTGTTAGTCAATCAGGCATTCTGTAAAATTCAGTTAGTCACTCGGTCATCTAGGAGTCAGCCTGTTCTAGTAAATTAATAATCGTTCCCGGATGCGTGGCGCCAGGTGGCGAAAAGTCTTAGTCAATCAGGCATTCTGTGAAAATTCTGTTAGTCATTCCGTCAGCTAGCTGTCATCCTGTTCTAACTAAATTTATATATAATATCGACCCCGGTTGCGTGGCTGCTGGCGAAAAGCCGTGAAGATCTCACGGTTTAAAAACAGCCGGGAAGTTCTTTGCTCGTTAAAGCAATTTTAAAATGTATTTTCGTTCTTTCGTTTCAGCTTGTTCGAGACCTAGGTAAATTAGTTTAAGCCAGTTTGAATCGGTTAGTTTAAAAGAGCAGCCGTTTATAGTTATAGCCTACTATATCAAAATTTACGCTGAACGAAGTGTGAACCGATCGTCCGTTTGAATTTGGCCAGTTTGTAAGCATTGACGTCATTGGTCATGAATATTGATTAGTTGGAAGCAGCCAATGAGAGACGCGTGACACTTCATTCGTGACAGACTTGGCAACGTTTCTCTTATATTATTATTATTATTTATTATTATTATTATTATTATTATTATTATTATTATTATTATCATTATTATTGTATTTAACAATGATGATTTAATTATCTGAAGCGCCATCTTAGCGTCACTCAGACAGAGGTGGCAGTGTCCTGGAAAGGCAAATGGCATTTCCACGTTGCAGGGCCACTGAAATCCGTTGGAACAAATATGATGTCTCCAGTGGATCGTGCGTTGAGTCCGATATCCGGCTTCCCAGCTCCACGACGAACTGTAGGCCTTCACCGCTCCAAGATCCGCCCGTCTCCAAAGCGATCGCCACAAAGGTATGGGTGTTAGTGATGGTTGCGTATTTCGCCCTCTTGATCAGAACTGCATGTTCCGCGGCTTCGCCAGCTCCGATGGATGTGTGGGCAAGGTGGGAGGTGGCGTAGGTATCGGGCACTGTCACGTCCCATGTCAGGCATCGTCCGCGTGACCAAGGAATCAGCGTGACACCGTCTGGTCGTTTTCCATTTCCTCTTGAGAGGCCGAGAGGCTCTTTCTGAGCAGGGATTTTCGCTCTGCTCAGCGCTCTCCAGATCACATCGTTGAGCATAGCGTGCCGCTGTTGTTTCCCTCCTCCTCCTCTACACACCAGACCATGAAGCCCTCTTGCGTCGACATTTTCTCGGCAGTGGTGGCACAAGTGCGGCTCACAGAGTGCCGTGCCTAGCCTCACCCCGACTGCGATCCGTATCTCCTCGTCTGAGAGGCGAAGGCCCAAAGCAGTCACCGGAGGAGCTAGCATCCAGTCACCAGAATGAGGTGCTTGTGAAGCTAGCAGGCGAGCACGATCGCGAGGACAGCTGGTGGACTCGAGCAGGCCTGTCCGCGCCTTGTCTGTGTATCGGATATCCCACTCCTTTTGGCGATGAGTTGCTGTTCCTGTTGGTGGTTCTGCATCTGTCAGGGTCTTCCACGCGGTGAGTGCTGAATTGACCAGTTCGTATGGTATCTCAGTCGACTCTGTTGGTAAGATGCATGTCTGCAGTTCGGTTGTGCTAGCAGCAGAAGCCAGAAAGGCTGAAAGTGCCAGCGTAGATGCACAACGAACTCCCAGACCACCGTCTCTCACCGGCAAAGAAGCCTGGAGCCACCGGTCATCGTCAAGGTTTACATTCAGGATGGTCGATAGACCTTCTCTCAACAATTTGTCGAACCGAGCCAAGCCCGGGCAATCAGCACAGACGGCTGTGCGCATACTGTATAACAGCTTCGGTATACTTAAACTGTTTCTCAGCAGAACCAGAGCATCATGTGTATGAAGTAAGGATAGTCTTGCGATTGCTCTCTCAAGATCGTTAGCTTTCGTTTCTAAAACCTTATCCACAGCTGGACCTTGTATCAGGGGTGCACCCAACAAGGTCATCTGTTCGAAGGCCATTTTTGTAAAGTCTTGAAACGCCGGGTCATCGATCGGCGTTTGGATGTTCTGGCAGGCGATCTCACATTTGCTGCGGTTTAATAGCAAACCCAGCGTCTTTGATTCTTGCGCAATAAGGTGAACATCGGCGGCCACTGACTCCTTGCTACCCCCCAATGTCAGGTCATCCAAGTATCCAATGCGCAGATCCGAACTCAGCTTTATCAGAACCGGTTGTAAGACAAGGCAGAACTCCAGAGGGCCCAGTGGATCGCCTTGCTGAGTCCCTTCTTCAGATCGTATGATATTCGAGCCATAACGCAACAGTGGACGGTTGGAGTAGGCGGCGTGAGCAAAACGATAGAGCTCTGGGATATCTCTAGCCACTGCCTCTAGAAGCGAATCTCTGCGCAGAGTGTTAAAAGCGTTAGTGAAGTCAAGCTTCACTAGGACGCTGTCTTCAGGCATCGTGGTAACCCAACGACGTGTTGCATGAACAGCTGCCTCAGCACCTCCTGGAATGCCTACCCCAAGCTGAATGGGGGCGAGCAGCTGAGACAGTCTTGTCACCGCGTATGAATTGGCGCACTTTGCCGCCAGGCGGCGCCAGGTGTAGCCCACCGCGATTGGTCTGATGCCTCCGTCCTTCTTGCTTAGGGCTAAAAGGTTTGCTCCATAAATGACCTCATTCGCCTCTTCAGGTAAACCTCCTTTTAAAAGCATATTGACAAGGTCGGATAGATGTTGGCAGATGTTGTCATCCACTCCAAATGCCACGAGATCCTTAAGGTGCTGTGGGGTGATGCCGTCGGGGCCGCCTGCAGAACCCGATGGGAAAGAGGAGATTGCCCTAGTGACTTCTTCTTTGGAAACCTGCAACGCGATGAAGCGCTCTGAGCTGTCTGGATCACAAGGTGTTCTCCTGTCCACTGGTGCGAGCGGGTGTTTATGCTTAAGTGCGGCCAGAGTTTCCGGTGTTTCCAGCGCCGGCTTATCCTCACTGCAGACGAGACGTATGGCTGCTTTGAAGTTGCCTTCTTCCAGCTTCCTGGCAACTGCCGTCGCCAAATACTTGGTGGAGTCGTATTTTGTTGCCTTGGGTTTATCCGTCGAATTCAGTCCAACATTGGTTGAATAGTTTGACCCCCTCGATTTCCAATCGGCAATGCGGGACAGAATCGTCTTCGTCACGTTGTGCTTTCGCCCTCCTCTTTTAGGTTTCGCCAGCACGGTTCCTCCGAAAGCCAGCAAATCAGACCATTTGCCAATGCAATTAGGTTCTTGCACGATAGCTTGTATTAGGTCTCCCAGGAGAGCAGCACAAGATGGTCTTGCGGCTCTTGGGATTCTCTTAATGAGAACACCAGGTAAAATAGGGTGTGAGAGGCGCGAAGCGTTTGGCGGAAGGTCTTCATCCGCTGACAAACCCTGTGAAGAGGCGATCTGTTGGTTCATGGTGGAAAACGATTGCGTTGCGGTCAAAGGGTTTGCAGGGCCGTCCGCCGGTGGCTGGTCAGAGCCCGGACACGGGGCAGATCGAGGTCCGTGCCGATGGATAGTTCCATCTGAGGCATGTGTCTTAAATGACGACCAACACACCCCGCAAACGCCCTGCCCCTTGCAAGGTTTTTGACTCATTTGGGAGATATACTAATAGCGTCGTTTATCGTGTTCTAAATCAGATCAGATTGTTTACCGTTACGCCGCCATTTAAAATGACAATACGTTGCCATTGGCGACTGTGACGTCCTAGGCCTTTAAACATGGCAGACCGATATTTTGAAAGGCGGATTATCGTTGATGATATAAAGAAAGTTTGTCGAACCAGACGTGTCGTGTTCTGGGCGGATCGTCCTCAACTAATAAGATCCTCTGAGTCACGAGTCGTAGGTCGATGAGATGGTGTAAAAATCCAGATCTAACGATTGCCGAATCCGCAAAACGATTGTAAAATTAGGAAGACTTAACATTTTCCAACCTATACTGTCCGTATATTATATTATATATTTATTTTTTTTAAACATCATTCGACAAGTTCTGGCCGCATGAAAGTTCCTATGAAGGCAACAGCATTGAAGCGTTGTATGGTGATTGACAACCGCTGGAGTAGATAACAAGTCTCCCTAGGGTCTCCGGTGGTTAAAGCTAAGTATCTCCCCAAGTCTTTTATAAGGGCCATTCCGTCGTCATTGATAGGGCCTAAGGTCTCGAAAGCTAGAGGGACAAAAAAGTGGTCTGCGCGGATCTGGCTGTACTTGTTGTTCTTTCTCGTGGCCGCTAGTTCCGCTGCTGCTCCTGATGTCGCGGACGTTGCATGAAGGTAAGAGGGCGCCACAGTGTCAGTTACGGTGACGTCCCATACAAGACTTCGTCCTCTGCGCCATGGTATCAGCGTAAGTCCGTCCGGTCGTCTCCCGTCCGTCCTCGACAGCCCAGGTGGTTCCTTGATATTAGGGACGCCCGCTCGTGATAGGCCTCGGCTTATCAAATCATTCAAAGCCGCATGTCTGGCGATTCTGCCAGGTCCTAGGTTGCACGACATCCCGTGTGACACGTCCGCCGTCACCATTGCTCCACAGGTCAATAATATTATTATTATTTTTTTTTACATGCCACACTATTGTCTGTTCTTACTATAGACATTAATATTAGGAAATAAAGTGACCACACTACACAGTAAGGTAAAGCCGAGTGCAACAGAGGATCAGCGATAAATAATTTGTTATTATTATTCCTATTATTATTATTATTATTATTATTATTATTATTTTTTTTTTTTTTATTATTTTTTTACCCGAGGTATCAATGATCCCTCGAGATTTGGAAAAAATTATTTAGGAGCAGGGTAATTGTCTGGAGGGTCAGGCCTCGTCTTATTATAATTATTATTATTATTATGATCTGAAGCGCCATCTAAGCGTCACTCAGTGAACAGTTTATCGTGAAAAGTTATGTCCAGCTTGGATGGGCCCGCCGGTCCTCGATCCCGGGCAATCCTGACATTATTATCATTATTATAAATATTATGATTATTATTATTATTATTAGTAGTAGTAGTAGTAGTAGTAGTAGTAGTAGTAGTAGTAGTAGTAGTAGTAGTAGTAGTAGTAGTAGTAGTAGTAGTAGTAGTAGTAGTAGTAGTAGTAGTAGTAGTAGTAGTAGTAGTAGTAGTAGTGGTAGTGGTAGTGGTAGTGGAAGTGGTAGTGGTAGTGGTAGTGGTAGTGGTAGTGGTAGTAGGAGTGGCAGTGGCAGTGGTAGTGGTAGTGGTAGTGGTAGCAGTAGTAGCAGCAGCAGCAGCAGCAGTAGTAGTAGTAGTAGTAGTAGTAGTAGTAGTAGTAGTAGTAGTAGTAGTAGTAGTAGTAGTGGTAGTGGTAGTGGTAGTGGTAGTGGTAGTGGTAGTAGGAGTGGCAGTGGCAGTGGTAGTGGTAGTGGTAGTGGTAGTGGTAGCAGTAGTAGTAGTAGTAGTAGTAGTAGTAGTAGTAGTAGTAGTAGTAGTAGTAGTAGTAGTAGTAGTAGTAGTAGTAGTAGTAGTAGTAGTAGTAGTAGTAGTAGCAATTAGTAACTTATATAGCGCCAGTTGTGAATTCGGTCAGCATCCAGAAGATCACTCCGTTTAGTCTAGTCTGAAAGCCGAAGGCCGTTGAGGAGTTATATAATGTTCGATGGTCCCACACTAAATTACCAGTAGGTAGCGTAATTCAAGATGAGTCGTGGCCATTGATTGTAGTAATCATGGGATAATAAAGACTAAGTCGGCCAATCCTCTGTACAACTATTCATTCTTATGACTCAAAACCCCATAGTGCACCATCGGAGAGCCCTGTTGGCAGACATCAACAAGCCCTTCAGGGATTGGAGAAGACCACGTGGTCGACCTAGGACTACTCGGATTAGAGTCGTGGAGAAGGATCTTTCAGTGCTAAATATAGGCCTTCATACTGTATGAAGTTCATACAGCACGAAGAAAGGCCCAGGACTGAACAGTGTGGCATGGTATACATCGTGAACACGGCTGTGTCCAGCTGAGTTCGCCACCAGAGAAAGAGAAAGACAGTCTGCACTCATTTCTCTGCTACCTTCGTAATATCCGCTTAGACGGTTTGTTTGCAGAAGCTTCGTCAAAAATAGGGTCAGGTGCATTATAAATATGTAACTTTGTATAAGTAGCCTATCTGCGGCCTTGTAGCTCATTTTCTCTCTCTGCTGCGCGACGAAATATGCCACCATACTTACTACTATCATTGGCCTAGATGTGAAACTGTACGTGCCAATTATATGATCGAAAATGTCCTCTCACATAGACCACAGTAATTATAGTCAACGATTAGTTATCGTTGGCGGTGAATTACTGTTTGCGTGGTTCATTACGGATGGTGATAATTTAAGCTAATGAGGTAGATAATAGCTGATTAATCATCCAGAAAACTCTTCATACTTGGGTCGAATGCGCAACCTAAATGAAATATGCATCGTGGAATAAGAGACAATCTATGCATCTCTTCCAGCTATTCGCATTAAAAAGAATAACGTTCAGGCTGCACAGATAGCTGAGGGGATTTTAAAGTTTTTAAGTCACAAAAAGTAAACTTAATTACGCCTCATCTCTCTCTCAGAGCAGAAGATGTTGGCGCATGTAGGTTTGTTAAACATTTGAAAGCAACAATTAACGCTGGTGCTATAAATGATTGTGCAATAATTTATAGGGCCTATGTCTAATTGTAAGCTGCACGTGCTCCCAATCATATTTCTAAGCGTTGTTTCTTGGTGCTCAACAACAACAAATCTCCAATTATGCATCCACAGTTAGGAAATGATTAGATAATAATCATAATATACATATAAAACAAAAGTTCTGAATAGAAATGGACAGTTTGCAATGATCTTTCACTATTTCTGTGTGCATTTTCATGGGCTAAGAGCAGGCTGACAAACAAAATTCTGACAATTTCAGAATAAATCTACAATAAGCAATTGTTTCGAAATATTGATATTGTACTTTGTTGTTATATTCATCGTCGTCGTCATCAACATCATAAATACTGCCATACATCATCATAAGTACTGTCATACATCATCATAAGTACTGTCACATCAAATAATTAACAATGAGTCCCCCAAAGCAGAACAAATCATGATTTCTCATTCGGAATGCTTTTCTCGGCAAGCTTTCTTTCAGCACCTCACAAACATGTGATTCTCGATTAGTAAGTTTTACTAAATTACCGGCGATATCTCTCAGCTCATGATTGCCGTGTCAAAGTTGTAGTTCCCCAAGAACATAATTAAATACTTCGTAATTAGGACTGATGCGTGTTATGACAATTATTCATTACTAAAGCTGTGAAAGGATCTGTTCCAAATTAAATGTTCAATTGCAGTCACCAATATCAGTTAGGTTCCTTGTTCAATCACTACGATACTTGTGATCCAAGGCATTTTGAAATAATTACATCATTAACTTTTAGTTTCAATCAACCATCTCGTGACATCAGTTGGAAGCTAGACGTTGCTATTAATAGGTGTGACTCATACGCTCTAATAAAACCTACGTGATTAGCAATGGCAAGTCAGGCAGACTCATGAAATGAATTACCAACCTCTGACTACCACTACCGCTCCTGTAACAGCGAAATTCGCCGATCTTATGAGAATTTTCAAGTCGACGAATTTCGCTCAGCTCTCCAGATGTTGTCATTAGGCAACATGGTTCAAATTAATAAATCATTGGATGCAGTGATGGGCACTAAACAAATTTTCATTATTAAACTTCAGCTATTTTTCAACTTAAATAAAACAGTTTAACTAAAGTTGTCAAATGATTTTGTAAATAAGATAACTAAACTAAAAATAGTTAAACTTTTTCTAACTTTTTAACAAATTTTTATGTCAAACATTTTCACAATAACAGAGGTTAAGTGAGCTGTAAAAATGCAGAGCGTCAACGAAAACTCATAAAGAATAGTAAACACAAACTGTGTTGTTCGATCGTGGTTGGGCTGGGAGTGCTCATGAGTAGGCAATCTCGAAGGGGCGCTATATAAACTGCTTTAATAATAATAATAATAATAATAATAATAATAATAATAATAATAATAATAATAATAATAATAATAATAATAATTATAATAATAATAATAATAATAATAATAATAATAATAATAATAATAATAATAATAATAATAATAATAATAATAATAATAACAAATGTTCTTATTTACACTGCGCCTAATAATAATAATAATAATAATAATAATTATAATAATAATAATAATAATAATAATAATAATAATAATAATAATAATAATAATAATAATAATAATAATAATAATAACAAATGTTCTTATTTACACTGCGCCTTACCAGTGTTAATAAATAAGTAAAAGTCGCGTTTAGGTGGTGACAGTGTTCATTGCGGAAGATAGTTGCGTAGTTGCTGATTTTGTTAGTTAAACTTTTCAGTTAATAACTAAACAATATTAGTTAAACTTTGGTTTTAACTAAACTATTTTTCCAGTTAAACTCCATCCTTAACTAATAAATTTAAGTTTAACTAAAAGTTATCAACTTTTTCGTTAACTTTTGCCCATCACTGATTGGATGTGGGTCAACCTGTCAGTGTCTATGACAACGTCATTTCCGGCATTCTTGAAAAACGAGGTGACCATCTGTAAAGGACCTTCTGATCCATGGACCATGGTTCGATGGCATCTGCCGAGATCAGAAGAGTTTGATGCTTAGTACGACGTTTTGCAATACCAGGAATGATGCAGACAGTGCAACGTATAGAATGGCTGGCGCAGCATCAGAAATCTCGCCGGACTTTAAAACCCATTAATTCCGATTACTTATAGTTACGATAAAATTATATGACAGGTAATGGTTACCCAACGTTCTGCATATTGTAAAATTTGGCAAACACTTGATAAGAATGTTGTTGGGGAAACATGTTGGCGAATAATCTTAGTTCAGATGACGATTTCTTCCACAAGAAGGTGATAAATATTTATTAGAAGGTCTACTGCCGATGCTTACGGATCTGACTTGTTCAATTATTTTTCACCATCCGTTTTCATTTTCGCCGATTTCAATATTGTTTTATTAAAACACTGACATGGCTGACAATAATGTTTTGTTGTACGTACTCTTGGCGGTAGGGTCCGGAAACTTCTTTTGCATCTGTCCACTACATTCGATATAGTTGACTGCGCATTATCCTGTTTGAGATTATATGCCAAAAAGTTCAAGATGTGATATCCAACTAAGAACGGCGTATACGCTGATAATTACTCAAAGACAATACCAAGCAGTTGCTAGAGGTTCAAACAGAGGTATAATAGACTCCTTGGGGTAACCTGACTGTTAGACTCGAGTAACTTCACTATAGGGAGCATCAACAACGGCGGGATTTGCAGTGCAGTAAAGTCCTTCAAGACGTTCAGGTATTTCTTCATATGATGAAATGTTTAAGTCTGCATATTCAGAACTTGGAGTTTCATCTGGCCTTGGCGATATCTTCTTCTGATAGCGTTGATCTTCAACCAGACAAATTGTAAACGATTCTCAAAAATATACGATCATAAATAACCATAATTACACCCACGTACTTTGGCTATAAGTTATCTTCATAGAGCATTTAGTTCGTTATTCTGGAAGATAACAGAAATGCATAGTCGTTCTTTTCATTTACAGTGCAGGTTACACGTGAACAATCTCCACAACGTCTCTTTAATTCAGTGTTGTGAAGGTGCTTCAAGAGAGTTGCTAAATCGCAGAAATTACCAGAAATGGATGAAAAAGCTACACACGAATTGCACATAACTAAGTAAAACAAACATTTCCAGGAATTGAAGGGTTTTTCCTAATCCGTAATATTATCAAGAAATTTTAAGTCTATATATGATCATACCTAACCGCAGAGTTTTAAAAGAACGTTAAAATGAATTGGAAGTTACAAGGCGACATGAGAACATACCTGTTTTCTTTCTGCCTCGACAGGTGAGGCATACTATAGTGACAAATAAAATGATGACCAAAGCGCCAAGAGTAGGAAACCCAACGAACAACGACAAGTTCAAGAATGGCCATTCATTTGAATCGGTTAACCTAAAAGCTTCAATAAAATATCTTTCGATCAGTATTACGGTGATGAACAATTAAGGCGGTCATTTTATAAATCACATCGTTGATTGACCCGGTGGAGCACGGGCGAAGATATCCTCCCATACGATCTGTGTTTCTGATGAGGTCAGTAACAATCAATTTGATAACATCTAGTGCTGTACATTTATAAAAAAATTGTGTGCGTGCCTCCATCTCTTAGGAATTCCCACTTTACGAAGAGAATTCAGGCAAGGAGAAGGAAGAAGTCCAAGACATTGACGAAAGAGGAGAACAAACAAATCCTTCAAGAACAAATCTGATCTGATACAAGGTATGGAAGCATCAGAGATTCTAATTATAGAACACAGTCGCTTTTATTAGAATTTTCAAGTCTGAGGTAATTTGTGGAAGAGGAATAATAGAAATCGCACAAGTTGCCGACCCTTGTAGTACATCGACGGAACCTGGTTAGAATAAGTCATCTGCTTCTATGCATTAAGGCAAAACATTCAGTATTTTACTACTGTTAATATTATTATTGTTATTACCATCATCATCATCACCATCACTACTATTACTACAACTACCTTTACTACTACTACTACTACTACTACTACTACTACTACTACTACTACTACTACTACTACTACTACTACTACTACTATTATTATTATTATTATTTTTACTTATTTTATTTTATTATTATTATTATTATTATTATTATTATTATTATTATTATTATTATTATTGTTATTATTATTATTATTATTATTATTATTATTATTATTATTGTTATTATTATTTAATTAATAATTTAAAAAAACCTAATCCTGCCAAAAACCTAATCCTGCCAGCGCCTGATGTCTCCGACCTCTGTCAAGGGTTAGGGTTATTATTATTATTATTATTATTATTATTATTATTATTATTATTATTATTAGTTTTATGATTATTAATACCATATTCATTTAAGAATAACGAATCAAGTCCTACAGCAATAATAATATATCGAATAAAACTCTTACCACAAGTAATGCTCTCTGGGACTACTTCGGAAGACGACAACCAAGTGTATTGATAATCTGGTTCATTAGAAGCATGGTTACACCCTATATACTCTCGAATTGGTTTATGCTTGATCTTGATTGAGCACGTGTATTCTGCTTGCATTTGAGTTGGTACGTCTATCACGCAGGTAACCATTCCATTGTATCGTGCAGTACAATTTGTCGGTCTCGCGGTAGTATCACTTTTGTGCCTGAACAGCATTTCCGGTTCCCCATTTACAGTGACGTTAACGCTACACTTTAGTTCAACCATTTCTTCTGTTCCTTGGGTGCTTCTGCACACCCGCTGAGCTGTACATTTTGGCTCAGAATCTAAATATACCACAAGAAACAATAATATATTACTGTCGCAGAGAAACACTAAACTAGAACCGTAAGGAATCGAATACAACATAAGCATAAGAAAACAGACAAGTTAAGAAAATACAAACCAATAAGTATGTTTATCAAGATAAAAGTAAACTAAATAAACTAAATAAACCAATGACATGGGCATACTGGCTTAAACCGCGCACACAAATAAATTAATCTCCTCTTTTCAACTGAACATTAGCATAAATGATGTAGGCCTACGAGTTGTGACATGAAAACAGATAGTCGACATTTTGGTGCCCAGTTAAGTACGACAGTACAAACTTGTACAGGAGAATAAAATGAATGCTGAAACCTTCTTGTAAAAATAAAATGATAATTGTTATGACAACATCTGATCTTTGGTTTGACTACTTAATAGGGCATTGTTTTTAACAGTTTAGAAGCAAAGTACAGAGGCCCATTATGGCTACGTATATTATTACTTGACTAAAAGTATTTGAAATTATTGTACTTACTCAAGATTATTAGTTCAGCACACTGTGCACTCTGTGATTGCTCGCATTTGTACGTTCCAGAATGATTTGCTTGAATATCGGTTATTAAGAGGTCCAAGCGCTGATATGGGTGGTTTTGCGGTTCCTTCAGCACTCGAAACCGCTTGTCTATATTTTCAGCCATTCGTGACCCCATGAACAGAACTTTATCATTACTTGGATCAGAAGGAAGGTATCTGTACCAGCGAAATGGTCCACCCTCGGCACAGTTCAACACCTTATCTGCTCCAGCAACGACAACCATGTTTTTTGGGAGATCTGTACACAACATAACAGTAGGAATATGCTGAAGAACGAAACAGAAGCTTTAGAAAACAATTCCAAACTATTCATATTGAAAATATCTTCCATTCATTATTGCGCTTGATTTTTTAGTAAATTGTCTTGTTTGTTCTTTCTTCGTTAATTTATTTGATAACGAGTAACTTTAATGTAGCCCGCCAGCATGCGGACGACACCCAATCTCTTCTGCATGGTCCGGTTCCTCTGCTGTACAAAGGTTGAGCACACCGAAGCAGCTTCCTCTGCTCTGGATGCTTGGATTTCCTCTAATCGCTTGCGGCTGAACCCCGACAAGACTCAGTTTATCTGGCTTTGGTGATCGCCTCCAAATGAGCAAAATTGATTTGGAATCTCTTTATCTCAGGTTCTCCTCATTCAGTTCTCCTCCTCTGTTCGTGACTTGAGAATTGTCCTCGATCCCACCCTTTCCTTCACCGACCAAGTTAACCTCGTATCCCGATCTTGCTTTTATCATCTACACCAACTTCAATCCATCCGCAGGTGTCTTTCGGTCCATGCTGTCACTACACTGGTCCACGCTTTGATCTGCACTCGGGTTGACTTTGGCAATGCTTTGTACACTGGCCTTTCCTCCTATAATACGCACAAACTTCAGTCTATTCTTAATGCTGCTGCTCGGCTTATAGGTGATATTCCCAAGTTTTGCCACATATATGCCTTTATTCGAGACTCCCTCCACTGGCTTCCTGCCAACACAGAATTCAGTTCAGGATCCTCACCCTCATGCGCAACTGCCTCACTAGGTCTGCTCCGTCTTACCTAATGAATTTCTGCATCCCGTTCCTTCCTTGCCTGAGAGGGCCTCCCTGCGGTCCCGTGGCCTTATGGTTGTTCCACGTATGCACTCTTCTACGGCCCAATCCAGGAGCTTTGCCTACAGTATATGGTTCCTTCAGCTTGGAACAGTCTTCCTCTGTCCCTCCGCCAAGAGCTTCTTGCCCTCCCTCCTCTTCATTCCGTAGACGCTTGAAAAAACTTTCTTTTTGCCGGTTCTGGCAATGATGCCGGTCGGGAGCGCCGCTGATTTGAGTTGCGCTATATAAATGTTTCGTTACAATTACAATTGCAAAACTTACAATTCTTTTACTCGCGATTACATCTTGCGCAATTCTGATATGGGGCGAGTTGTCCACTACGTTATCTGAAGGAAGAAGACTCATACAGTAACACTACTCTTATAGCCCAGTATCCATTAGTATGTAGGCTTGGGTATGAGCATAGGCCTATGCATTGATATGACATGTTATCTAGCTGTGAACTTTACAGAGCCTTTGAAGGTTTCTTAAAATGCACTCCACACACAGGCAGGTAGGCTATGATATGTAAATTTATGAGAACGAAAGTAAGCCAACTAGGGTTGGATTTGGGAAATTTTGAAAAAGGGCTGAAATTTATACATTCAAAATGACAAAGGGAAAGGGGGAATGGTTCGCGGGTGAAATGGCGCAAAGTGTTCAGAGTTATCCTGTTTCAGAAAATTCTGCGATGATGTCTAATCACCATCGCTTTAAGAGGATTTATCTGCACAATTTATTTCGTAGAGTAAATTTCATATGGTTACTTGTGCTTTAACCGATATTATCAGATAATAAATTTTAAAGAAAACTGTTGTATTAACTTTTCAGCTAGTTTTAAGCGCCTTCCGGAGGGTTCGGGCCGACATTATGGACGAGATTCCGTTCTCTAATAGTTTCGATCGTTATTCCAACTGGGTGGCTCATATCATGCATAAATACAGAATATGCATATTAGCAGTCGATGCTGAATATGCTGATGTTTATTTTGCTCCGGATGTAGCTATTCACAATGTGTACATTGGTTCAACATACTATGTGCAGTTGTGCACAACATCTCAAATATTATCAATAATTGTCTTCAGTCACTTGAGGCGATGATGAAGTTTAGTCATGCAATTATGGAAGATGCAGGGATTCCTAGAGTCTAAGCGAATCTTTATAGCCACTGTTACTTCAATGCAAACAGTTCATCTGGTGAACTTGGTTAACCCTGTCGCGGATAATATGGATAGAGTTGTCTGGTATTTTGCTACAAGTTGTCAATACAAAGCCGCTAGTCTGTGGAAGAAGAATATAATAGGAACACGAGAACTCGATTCAACTGACTGTTGTTTCAGGACCTAGTATATAATTGGAGCTTATCATTATTATTTTTATTATTATTATTATTATTATTATTATTACTACTACTACTACTACTACTACTACTACTACTACTACTACTACTACTACTACTACTACTACTACTACTACTATTATTATTATTATTATTATTGTTATTATTATTATTTTGTTGTTGTTGCTGCTGTTGTTGTGCCCCAAGGTACAAATGATCCCTCAAGGACTTAGATATTAAGGTATTGTTATTTTGGGTAAATCAGGACTCGTCCTCTACTAAGTCGTTATACGTGCCGCGAAAAGCGATGGCATTATAGATGGAAAGGCGCTGGAAGAGAAAGGTTATCGCGGCTCCCCAGAGATGACCGAGAGTCGCCGACCAACCTCTCGAATAAAACTGATCCCGGCTGCGTTAATTGGCCCCAGTGTCTCGAAGGCAATGGGCAAGAACAGGTGGGACGGGGCAGCCCCGAATACCTCTCATACTGCGGCTCCTCCAGCATTGGCTGTGTGAGTGATAAAAGATGCGGCGCAGGTATGAATCACCATGGCGTCCCAGGCCTGGTATTTACCCGACGCCCACCGGATCATTGTGGGGGCCATTGTCTGGTATCTTGCCATCTGTACGGAACAAGCCTGACGGCTCCTTCGTCCTCGGGACATCAGCCGTTCGAATGGCTCGCCAGACTTTGTCATTGATGTCGTGATGGCGATGACCTCGGCCGAACGCCAATCGGCAGACAAGGCCGTGTTGGCCATCCTGGCTCACCAGGTCGCCGTAGCCACAGCGGTGGGGACCACAGAGATCGAGACCTAGCCGGAGGCCGACTGCGACCCGTACAGCCTCGTTACTCAAGCACAGGCCGCACGATGGAGTCGGCAGAACGGACAGCCAGTCCCCGGAATGGGGAAATCCGACCGCCAGCAATCGCGCCCGGTCCAACGGTGTGGCGGCACCCTCCCAACCACCCATCTGTCCACCTCAACCACCGGTCCGTCCCAGATCGCCTGTTTTGTTGGCAATGCAAGGCCGTAGCTAGGGGGGTGTTTTTGGTGTTAAACACCCCCCGAAATTAAATAATGTAAAAATAAAATAATGCATTTACTAACGACAAACCCCTTGGTCGGTTGACTCGGATGCATTTCGGCTTGCTCAAGGACGAGAAAACACCCCCCGAAACAGAAAACACCCCCCGAAACAAAATCCTGGCTACGGCCCTGTGGCAATGGGTCGACACAAGATGGAAGTGTCTCTCTGCGGACCATCAGCAGCTCCTCCAGGGTGGGATCAGCTACAACCAGGCATCGATCTAGAATGGCGGACTGGAGTGCAAGGATTGACGCAGCTGAAGCCAAAAAGGTGGAGGAAGCCAGCGATTCAACCCTCCTCAAACCAAGACTTCAAAATCTGATGGGCAGTGTAGCCTGTAGCCACTGGATATTGTTGAGTCTGATGTTTACAATTGATTCTAGGCCATCGCGCATGATGTCGTCGAGCCGCTTCAAGGCTGGATGGCCAGAACATGGAGAGCATCGGAGCAAGTGGTTGATCCGGGGACGACCTTAGTAACATGAGGACGCTCTGGGAGGACAGAGGGCGGAGGTTCTAGATAGCGTCGGACAGCTGCCCGCACTGTAGACTGAGGGCAGCGTTCAGTGCCTGCCCCTTGAACAGCGGTGCCCCGAGCAGAGCGATTGAATCGCCGTCGAGAGTTTGAAAATCCAACCAGATGGGGGTCCCCGAGACCAACACCGGCGGAGAAAATCTCAAATTTTTCGCGGTTCAGGTGGAGACCCGTGGCCTGGCCCAGATCGCAGAGTAAATCGATGTCGCGAGCCTCCGTCGCATGGTGACCTCCCAGCGAAAGGCCATCCAAATAACCTAGACGGAATGTGTACTGCAGGGAACGGAGAACGGGCTGCAGGGGCAGGCAGAACGGCAGCGGGCCGAGAGGGTCTCCTTGTTGGGGGCCCATTTGCGATGATGTCGAGAACTGACCAAACCTAAGAGCAGAGGCCGCCCCGTACGACTGATGGATGAAGCGATAAAGCTCAAGTATGGACTCATACGCAACCCTCAGCATAACATCTCGGCGTAGGCTATTGAATGCATTTGCAAAATCAAGCTTTACAAATACATTGTCTGCAGAAATGGTGGTAATGAACCTACGCGCGGCGTGTACCGCAGCCTCGCAGCCTGCGGGAATGCCAATGCCAACTTGGAGCGGAGCGAAGAATACTGATGGCATACTTGTTCGCACACTTTGCTGCAATGCGCGTCCATATGTAACCGATGGCTATAGGTCTGAGGTCCCCTGGTTTTTTTTGACAGACCGATGAGATATCCACCAAAGAGAACGGGCCTCACCTCCGAAGGGCTACCACCGCGCAGCAATAGATTGATAAAGTCGGTCAACACCCTAAGCAGTGCTCCGGACGACTCGCGGTGGTTCATGAGGTCCAAGAGATGACCGACCCGGTCATCTCATTCCCAGCAGAGCCCGTGGGAAACCATCGAATGTCGTCCATCCCCTCCGCCTCCGTGATCTGAAGAGGGGAAATAGCAGCTGGATCTGGAAGGTTAAGCAGACCGTCTGGATTGGGATCGACAGGATGTTTCTCTAGAAGCATCCGGAGGCTCTCCTCGCTCGGAGGAACAGGATGCGCACAGCTGCGCGGATATTACCGTCTTCGAGCTTGGAGTTAATGGCCGCGTCTCAGTTGTGCGGTGAAAAACGACGACCGGTCCGCGGGGGAGCTAGAGCATGATGCTGTCCCTGGTCCTGTGACCATGCCTGAACTCGGCCTTTGATGACGTTGGCCAGGTTTCGTCTTCTGCCAGCGCGGATTGGTTGGGCCAGGATGCAAGGGCCAAACTGCAAAAGCACTCTCCACCCATCCGTCGTGCCTGTCACATATGCTGCGCAGAACCCCGCTGAGAGCCTGCGAGCAAGCCAGACGTGCCCCTCTAGCGATGTGTTTGAGAGGGGGGCATCGAGCTCCGGATGGCCCCCTTATTATTATTATTATTATTATTATTATTATTATTATTATTATTATTATTATTATTATTATTATTATTATTATGAAAAGGTGACCAATTTAGGATGGTAAGGTCGAGGAAAAGCAGATGGAGTTTTCACGTTACACAGCACCGAGAGTCTTTGGAACAGGTAGCTTGTCTCAAGTTTGTCCCGAGTTGCACCAGTCAACCTTCGTCTCAGTTCCAACACAAAATCCAAAATCTTCTGAACTCCAAGCACCGCTGGACTCCAGTGCCACAAAAGCATGCGTGCGGGTGCTTGTGGTGATTATTATTATTACTATTATTATTAATACCATCATCATCACTACTACTACCACTACTACTACTACTACTACTACTACTACTACTACTACTACTACTACTACTACTACTACTACTACTACTACTACTACTACTATTATTATTATTATTATTATTATTATTATTATTATTATCCGAGAATTCATTTCTAGGTTCTGTTCTCTCACAAAATCGAGTTCACCGCCGCTGCCTCGGTTAAGAAAGCGATGGATATCGTCGGGTTTGTTGCTCTTTGGGTCCGGGCAGCTTTGACATGGCGCCTTGGAAAGCCACTGCGTTGAAACGCTGCACCATCACTGAAAGGCTCTTGAATAGGAAGTTTGTTTCGCGGGAGTCATCGGTGGTTTTCGACAGTCGGCGACCAATTTCAGATAGAAAGGCGAGGCCCTCTCTGTTAAGGGGACCGAAGGTTTCCACCGCTACAGGTATGAAGATGTATCTCTTCTGTAGTTCAGAGTATTTGGTGTGCTTTCTCGCAGCAGCCACCTCCGCCGCCCCTCCTGCAGTGATATTTTCGTTAACGGAAATAGGAATTAGAAGTAAAATTATCAATTTCCGTTAATAAGATCGAAAATTGGAAATTATTTTGAAAACGAGAATAGAACGAGAACTGAAATACGCTACAGAGAACGGAAATAGGAATAGAAATAGGAATTATTTTCCGAACGGAAATTATTACATAATAATTTTTTGCGGTATGCGATTTGTACAAGTGGGATCCGTCATGCGACCGTGAGCCATTAAGATCGGTATTCGTCGGCTCTGGTTTCTTTGGGATGCATAATCTGTAATCAGACATGAATCCTACAGCAAGATTGCTTCTGTAATTGAAGACCTTCTGTCAGCACCAGCCTCACCAACAGCAATTCCGAGAGTGTGCGTCCGGGAATTCAAAATTTTGAATTCCCGGATGCACACTCTCGGAATTGCTGTTTGTGAGGCTGGTGCTGACTCTTACTATTTTGCTTGAATTTAAAATTTTGTGATATGATGTGTCCATGACTCCATGAATTCAGAAGTTAATGGAAGCAATGCTCTAAGAATTTGTAGAGAGGATGTTTTCTTTGTGCGGATTGCTAACTGCGAGGTGAAGAAGTCGTATGTACAAGTCTTAAGTCTTTTGAATTAGAGTCTTTCTGAAACTTTACAAAAACATTTGAAGTTCACGCTATATAACATGTTGGAACTGAATAACAACTGCACGAGTTATGGTTTTGCGTTGTTATTTGAGAGCTCAATTATACATAATGGGCCCTACTACTACTTCATAACTGGAATTATAACTGAAAATATTTCAGAACTGGACTTAGAACTGAAATTATTTCAGAACTGAAATTAGAACTGAAATTATTTCAGAACTTGAATTAGAACTGAAATAGGAATTATTTTCAGAACGAGAATAGAATTAGAATTGAAATTGAGTCTTCTGAACTGATTTAGAAGTAAAATTGGGAATTATTCTTAGAACTGAAATATCACTGCCCTCCTGTCGCGGCCGCCGTTTCTGTGATGTAAGAGGCGGCCACCGTGTCCACCACCGTCGCGTACCACAATAAGGACAGCCCACCGCTCCGCGGAATTAAGGTCTGGCCATCCGGTCTCTTACCATCCAACCTGGATAGGCCGGACGGCTCCTTGACTGCAGGGATGCCGGCTCTGTTGAGGCTGCGGTGGATGAGGTCGTTGATGTTGCTGTGCCTAGCTTGTCGGCCGAACCCCAGTGAGCACGACAACCCATGCGCGCCTCTGGACGAGCCGTTGGCGCCGCATGCGCCGCATAATAATAATAATAATAATAATAATAATAATAATAATAATAATAATATTATTGTTATTATTATTATTATCATTACTACTACTACTACTACTACTACTACTACTACTACTACTACTACTACTACTACTACTACTACTACTACTATTACTACTACCACTAGTACTACTACTGCCAATACTATTATTATTATTGTGACTATTATAATGGCTATTAATACCATTTTCATGTAAGAATAGCGAATCAAGTCCTACAGCAATAATAATATATCGAATAAAACTCTTACCACAAGTAATGCTCTCTGGGACTACTTCGGAAGACGACAACCAAGTGTATTGATAATCTGGTTCATTAGAAGCATGGTTACACCCTATATACTCTCGAATTGGTTTATGCTTGATCTTGATTGAGCACGTGTATTCTGCTTGCATTTGAGTTGGTACGTCTATCACGCAGGTAACCATTCCATTGTATCGTGCAGTACAATTTGTCGGTCTCGCGGTAGTATCACTTTTGTGCCTGAACAGCATTTCCGGTTCCCCATTTACAGTGACGTTAACGCTACACTTTAGTTCAACCATTTCTTCTGTTCCTTGGGTGCTTCTGCACACCCGCTGAGCTGTACATTTTGGCTCAGAATCTAAATATACCACAAGAAACAATAATATATTACTGTCGCAGAGAAACACTAAACTAGAACCGTAAGGAATCGAATACAACATAAGCATAAGAAAACAGACAAGTTAAGAAAATACAAACCAATAAGTATGTTTATCAAGATAAAAGTAAACTAAATAAACTAAATAAACCAATGACATGGGCATACTGGCTTAAACCGCACACACAAATAAATTAATCTCCTCTTTTCAACTGAACATTAGCATAAATGATGTAGGCCTACGAGTTGTGACATGAAAACAGATAGTCGACATTTTGGTGCCCAGTTAAGTACGACAGTACAAACTTGTACAGGAGAATAAAATGAATGCTGAAACCTTCTTGTAAAAATAAAATGATAATTGTTATGACAACATCTGATCTTTGGTTTAACTACTTAATAGGGCATTGTTTTTAACAGTTTAGAAGCAAAGTACAGAGGCCCATTATGGCTACGTATATTATTACTTGACTAAAAGTATTTGAAATTATTGTACTTACTCAAGACTATTAGTTCAGCACACTGTGCACTCTGTGATTGCTCGCATTTGTACGTTCCAGAATGATTTGCTTGAATATCGGTTATTAAGAGGTCCAAGCGCTGATATGGGTGGTTTTGCGGTTCCTTCAGCACTCGAAACCGCTTGTCTATATTTTCAGCCATTCGTGACCCCATGAACAGAACTTTATCATTACTTGGATCAGAAGGAAGGTATCTGTACCAGCGAAATGGTCCACCCTCGGCACAGTTCAACACCTTATCTGCTCCAGCAACGACAACCATGTTTTTTGGGAGATCTGTACACAACATAACAGTAGGAATATGCTGAAGAACGAAACAGAAGCTTTAGAAAACAATTCCAAACTATTCATATTGAAAATATCTTCCATTCATTATTGCGCTTGATTTTTAGTAAATTGTCTTGTTTGTTCTTTCTTCGTTAATTTATTTGATAACGAGTAACTTTAATGTAGCCCGCCAGCATGCGGACGACACCCAATCTCTTCTGCATGGTCCGGTTCCTCTGCTGTACAAAGGTTGAGCACACCGAAGCAGCTTCCTCTGCTCTGGATGCTTGGATTTCCTCTAATCGCTTGCGGCTGAACCCCGACAAGACTCAGTTTATCTGGCTTTGGTGATCGCCTCCAAATGAGCAAAATTGATTTGGAATCTCTTTATCTCAGGTTCCCCTCATTCAGTTCTCCTCCTCTGTTCGTGACTTGAGAATTGTCCTCGATCCCACCCTTTCCTTCACCGACCAAGTTAACCTCGTATCCCGATCTTGCTTTTATCATCTACACCAACTTCAATCCATCCGCAGGTGTCTTTCGGTCCATGCTGTCACTACACTGGTCCACGCTTTGATCTGCACTCGGGTTGACTTTGGCAATGCTTTGTACACTGGCCTTTCCTCCTACAATACGCACAAACTTCAGTCTATTCTTAATGCTGCTGCTCGGCTTATAGGTGATATTCCCAAGTTTTGCCACATATATGCCTTTATTCGAGACTCCCTCCACTGGCTTCCTGCCCAACACAGAATTCAGTTCAGAACTTTCACCCTCATGCACAACTGCCTCACTTACCTAATGAATTTCTGCATCCCGGTTTCTCCCTTGCCCGAGAGGGCCTTTTTGCGGTCCCGTGGCCTTGTGGTTGTTCCGCGTATGCACTCTTCTACGGCCCAATCCAGGAGCTTTGCCTACAGTATGTGGTTCCTTCAGCCTGGAACAGTCTTTCCCAATCCCTCCGCCAAGAGCTTCTTGCCCTCCCTCCTCTTCATTCCGTAGACGCTTGAAAAAACTTTCTTTTTGCCGGTTCTGGCAATGATGCCGGTCGGGAGCGCCGCTGATTTGAGTTGCGCTATATAAATGTTTCGTTACAATTACAACTGCAAAACTTACAATTCTTTTACTCGCGATTACATCTTGCGCAATTCTGATATGGGGCGAGTTGTCCACTACGTTATCTGAAGGAAGAAGACTCATACAGTAACACTACTCTTATAGCCCAGTATCCATTAGTATGTAGGCTTAGGTATGAGCATAGGCCTATGCATTGATATGACATGTTATCTAGCTGTGAACTTTACAGAGCCTTTGAAGGTTTCTTAAAATGCACTCCACACACAGGCAGGTAGGCTATAATATGTAAATTTGCGAGAACGAAAGTAAGCCAACTAGGGTTGGATTTGGGAAATTTTGAAAAAGGACCGAAATTTATACATTCAAAATGACAAAGGGGAAAGGGAAAATGGTTCGCGGGTGAAAAGGCGCAAATTGCTCAGAGTTATCCTGTTTCAGAAAATTCTGCGATTAAGTCTAATCACCATGGCGGCTCCCCAGAAGTGGCCGAAAGGCGCCGACAGACCTCTCGGATGAAATCGACCCCGGCAGCGTTGATTGGCTTCAGCGTCTCGAAGGCAATGGTCCTGAATACCTCTTCGAATTAAAAAAAAGCAGCCTGTTCCGCCACGGACCCCTCTGCATTTGGGGGCCCGATAGAGCATTGGATAACATCTGGCGTAGAGTGCGAGAGGTACAGAGATCGAGTCCCATAGTCGGACATGCTTTGTAGGCTGCAATTTGCGCCGTGTATTGCAGGCTGTCTGTTATGTTAGTAGTTAAGGTTCATCGCATAACATGTACGTGTACAGCGCAGTGCGTTTGCAGGCGCTTACTTAAAAAATAGATATTATTATTATTATTCTTATTTGCTGTGTGAGCAATGTAGGATGCCGCACAGGCTTCCCACTTTACTCACACAGCAAATTATGTGTGACCAGTGTAATTTTAGTGTAATTGTTATTTTACTCAACGTAGTGTAATCCCCGAGGAAACATAAATTATGCTAGGATTTGTAAATGGGAATCCGGAAGAGCAAGCCTTCGTTCTCGGTGACATCACAAAAGTGCTCAGAAATGCGGTGGCACTATAGCGTTGAATTCAGGGAGAAAGATTCTGAAAATGGAAGATTGTCTCTTGTAGGCCTACCTGAGCTGATATAGAAATAAACTGACGACCAATATCACACTTGAATTCGGTCCCAGAAGAATTAAATGGAACAGAGGTTTCCAAAAACAATGGGTATAAAAGATGCACGGCTGGTAACCACTAGCACTGGTACTTGGCAGATTTGTGCGAAGCAGATTGCTAAGCGACAGCACCAGTACTAGCGTCCCAAGCCAAATATAATTATTTTGTTATTGCCACTCAAGGAATCATATTGTGGCCTAATCTGGTCTCCTGCTGTTATAAATCGTAGCAAATATGCTGGATCTTTGATACTAGCGCCACCGGCTTTCTGCACTCATGGGCGCCGACTCTGCGAGGCCCGTGAGTGCCCAGCACCACCAGAAATAGGCCATGCGAGGCCCGCCTATGCTTGGGCACCACCAGAAATCAGCCCGCAAAACGGACTTTTTAAGAGATAATTTTCCTGAAAATTGATGGGCAAGCATCAATTTCAGTAGCATAACTATATTTTAAGCTCTAGTATCGATTGATATAATACTCTAGGTGGCGATACCGTCGAATTTTGGTCTGTATCGTGTGGCTGAGTTAATATAGAGAAACAGATAAATAATTATTGTCCTATTCGGGCTATACTTTAACACTGCCAATAGCACCTTTGCACTCTAAGAATAAAGCATACGATAATGTACAATCCATTTTGCCTACACCAGTATAAGAAATGGCTAACTAAGTAATGTCGAAATAAGTAAGTAATGACGAGAGCTAGTGGCAACCTAAACTATAGACAACAGACATAAAAACGATAATGTAAAGTTATAGGCCTATGCCGCCTATAGTCATTACCTCTTTTTATGCAGATCAAGCCCGGTAATAGCAGTTTAAAGCATTAAATACGCCGGGTGAAGAATTATCTAAGGTCGACCATGCCTGAAAAACGATTGACGCACTTGTCTATGGTAGCCTATGCTGTCACAGGGAGGAAACTGCTATAGTTTATCGCTTAAAAAATCTGCAACGATTTGATCTCCTGCAACAGCCTTTGCAAAAAGAAATTTACAATTTTTTTAAATACCAGGGAGTCCGAGATAGAGAAGCGAGAGTTGTGAATCATTGTAACATATATAAAGACTCTATACAGTTGTAAAATAAAAGAATTAAGAATTGATACTGGAGAGAACCATGGCTTTTTTTAGCATTCTAACATTCCATTGGAATTTTGGAAAGAAGCCATTTCAATAATAATTTAGGCTAAATTAGTTTCAAGTTATATCTTTCTGAACTTGTTCTGTTTTATCAATGCTCTCTAGGCCTATGAAATATATCTTTAGGCCTATACAGACTGAAACCCAATTTAATAATTTGGCTTATGAAATTATTCTGAGAAAATAGTTCATCTGATTTTTTTGTGCGAAATTTGACTTATTTACCTAATTTGCTGATGGGTAGGCCTATATTAAGTCATAATTATCCTAGTATCCTAGAGTTCTTTCTGTAGGTAAAACCCCACGGGCGGCGAACCGAGATGAGTGGGATAGGCCTAAGTCCCCTCCACCTTTAACAGTGATGGGGCCATAGTATACGGTTGTCCTCCATTTCTAAAGAAATGTTTTGATTGCTGTTTTTGCTAAATAAGTGCCAAGTGGAAACTTGACCACTGAGACCAGGCAGCTATCTGACAAGTCAACACGTTGCCACCAACAACTAACAAAAATTAATGAGTTTTGTTTATTATTATTCTGCTTATACTATTTCGCACTATGTTACTAACTAATAAAAAATCAGTTAACATTAGGTTTGAATTAGTTTGCATGTGATTATTCAAGTTGATGAAACTATATATCTACATGCCGTTACAAAGTGCACGCCCCTTGCTTTTTAGCACATTTTCGTGCACAAAAATAGAGGTAAAAAAATTCAAAAGTATCCCCATTCCTGTCAAAGAAGATCGCGCCTCTGTGTAGATTGCAGTGCAAAGGAATAATTTCAATGTGTTCTAACCAAATCCAGCAAAGCAATAATATAGAAAATCCCCCAAAATAAGAATTGACACTGGACGAGATAAGCCACGGTATTTGCCATTATAATTATAAAACAAGAATTTAAAATTGATACTGGACAGAACCACGGTAGGCCCATTTTGTAACATTCTAACATTCTTACAAAAAAGTCCAAAAATTTCTTTTACGTCTTTTGGGCACTTTTGGGTCAACTCGGCGCCTATGTCTGCACTTCGCCAGGTGTTGATCGAAGGCGTGTAGACGAAGGCCTACCTGGGAACACAATTAAGGCTATGTGCCCTTGGCCTTTGAAACTCTTCCCAAAGACCCAAGGCCTGGCCTTTGAAACAGCTTTGGCCATAGCTTTGCCCAGATAACTGGAGGCAACAGGGAAGCTACAGTTTTACAGTCGCTCACTAGGACCATCCAGCGTTTCAATGCTGAGGTTGCTTCCCATAGCACATTGGTTACAGAGAACGACGGCACCGAAGTGTAGCTATCCCATGAAATGCTGTCCATAAGTATTTTAATACTGAAGGATATCCTATGTATCTCGCTAAAAATAATTCGTAAACCTAAATATTAATAATAATTGCAGCACACTTAGCAAAAAGTGTAATCGTAATAGTAAACTCCAAATTGTTAAAGCGCCACTTGTCTGCTGTATGTTGTTCTACAGTATCAAGTGAGCGGGCAAGTGGTTTTATTTTTAATCTGAAGCAGCACGAATTCATCGGCAACCAATCAAGAATAAATTGTATGCTATGAGGCATGTACAGTTGAAGATAAATGTGGTCGATTTAAACAGAACTGATCGTTGGCTCCATCGATCAGTTCTGTTTAAATCGACCACATTTATCTTTAAATTTATGACGGAAAACGTCATTCCACCCAGGTTCCGCAAACCTGAAACACGAATCTAATAATCCGACGAGTTCGATTAGGTTTCAAATTTTCAAATGACTCAAGTCAACACCAGATTTAGCGGCTGTTTACTAACATGAATGTCTGCGTAATGACGAGAACATGTTATAGGCCTACTGGCACCGTGATGAGGCCCGAAGCAGGACGTTTGGGCGCAGAGATACTTAGGTGCCGGACAGTTCGGCACCACATCAGTATATAAATAACGCTTCTAAGTAGTACTAGAAGCCAAATATTTCCGGAATGTTTGCCTATATGACTTAGATTTAAGATGGAAGCGACGCAAACGACCCAATTTTCTACGCTTTGTTGCGTAGTAAGACAAGGTGAAATTAGGCCTACGATAAGTTGTTCATCTGCATCAAGGAGATGTGGACAGACTTCCTACTAGATAGGCATGGACTATGAACAAGCAGTCATAACCTCTGTCAGTGAAGCATTTCCACAGGCAGAAATCGATGGCTGCTTCTTTCATTTGCTGAAGAACTTGAAGGAGAAACTTTGGGAATAAAATCTGATACAAAATTATAACAATGACACCTAGTTTGCATTGACAGCCAGATGTGTTGTCATCGTGACATTTGTACCAATACGATATTTAAGTGATGTATGGAAGGCTCGAGGAAAATCTTTCACAACGGCATGTCCCATTTCTAAACTGGTTTGAAGATTTTCATGCTGGACGGCAAAAAGGAACAGTAGCAGCAAAAGAGCAACATTCGCAACTGATGTATGGAATCTCTATTAACGAGTGTTAATTGACCAAAACAACACCAACAGTTGGGCAGAACAGCGCAGAGGAAACTTTAAAATGAACTTGACATCAAAGTCCGCTTTCGTATTCATGCCACTATAGGCTTAACTAAAACGGGTGATCGGGCCTCTCTGGTCGCTGGACCACGTGCTTGGAACAGTCTTTCTGCGACCTATTCAGGAAGCCAAGAGGCCTTTATGTTCAAAAAAGTTTAAAATGTACTTACTACATAATTTTTAGCATTTGCGCTTACAGTTGACAGTGTGTGTGTGTGTGTGTGTGTGTGTGTGTGTGTGTGTGTGTGTGTGTGTGTGTGTGTGTGTGTGTGTGTGTGTGTGTGTGTGTGTGTGTGTGTGTGTGTGTGTGTGTGTGTGTGTGTGTGTGTGTGTGTGTGTGTGTGTGTGTGTGTGTGTGTGTGTGTGTGTGTGTGTGTGTGTGTGTGTGTGTGTGTGTGTGTGTGTGTGTGTGTGTGTGTGTGTGTGTGTGTGTGTGTGTGTGTGTGTGTGTGTGTGTGTGTGTGTGTGTGTGTGTGTGTGTGTGTGTGTGTGTGTGTGTGTGTGTGTGTGTGTGTGTGTGTGTGTGTGTGTGTGTGTGTGTGTGTGTGTGTGTGTGTGTGTGTGTGTGTGTGTGTGTGTGTGTGTGTGTGTGTGTGTGTGTGTGTGTGTGTGTGTGTGTGTGTGTGTGTGTGTGTGTGTGTGTGTGTGTGTGTGTGTGTGTGTGTGTGTGTGTGTGTGTGTGTGTGTGTGTGTGTGTGTGTGTGTGTGTGTGTGTGTGTGTGTGTGTGTGTGTGAATCATCCAAGAAGTAGCTTGCCACTGATAATGCTATAGAAATTGTCGTAATTACAATTAAAATCGATTTAGATCATCCTTTTTGAAATGGATCACCCTAATTGATACGGAGCTGTATAGATGGTTTGAGAACAGTTTAAAAAAGCGATAGGCATTTGCCATCTACGAGCAGTTTCTTCATGCTCCACTACACAAGCGAAAGAACTACATTTTGGCTGATGCAGGAACAAAGTAAATTGCTTCTAGTTTTAACAACAGGACTGTGTGAATATTTGAAGGATATTGCTCATAACTTCTTGACGGATTGACAGCTATTATATAATGTTTTAATATTTCTGACTACTAAATTTTTTTATTGTTGATTTCTTAAAATGCTTAGGCGTTATTATTAATGTCCAAATATTATGTGTACAATTGAAAAATGCCTAACTAATAATGAATAATTTTTACATAAAGAAAAATAAAATAAACACTAATGCTGTTGTAGTAGTAACACTAATAATGCATTTTTTAAATAGCGCCCAAAAGTCCTGGCCCCTACACGTCGGGCGATAAAGTGTCTCTCAGCCTAAACGGCGGCGCCCAAAGGTCACGTAGGCCTACCGGATGAGGCCACGCACTGTGCATATAAAAGTGCAGAATAATACGCGTGTCCTGTTGTGAATTACCCGGTGACAGCTAGTCAGATGTTGATCTATAGCCGAATTCGAAAGACGTAATTAAGTTTAGTCTAGTTACTATTTGGAAACAAAAAGTGCAGCAACGATATTTTAGACTAAAATTTTAATAATTGTTAAATCGGTTTTTGCACGCAATAGAATCTATTGAATAGATGACTTCTGGCTTTCTTTGTCCACAAGTCTTTTTTAGAAATTGGGTTTAAAAGAAATTGCTGTAATAAAATTGCACATATAGACCACAACGCGATGCTACTTTTGTAATCGTAATCTCCAAGTTTCTAAAGCACCACTCGAAGGCCAAGCGCAGGACACCAGTCTATTCAAGAGCGCTACGTCAAATCAGAGGGGTTCCAGAGGTCCAAGAGGTCCGAGTCCGGTTTCCAGAAGGCCAAATCAAATCAGAGGAGGTTAATTGAGCTTAATTTTGTCAAAAGAATCCGTCTCAACCTATGTGCATGATACATTGCGCTGGCTCCCCATCGCGCAAGGTTTCAACTACAGAATAGCTGCGCTGGTCTGGCGATGTCTTCTTGACTGTGCCCCGGTTTATCTACGTAAGCTCCGCTGTCCTGTCACTGATGTGACTGGCCGCCGAGCCCTTCGATCTTTTTCTGCTGGTGAGCTCTTGGTTGCTCGTGACATCACCACAACTACGCAGCGCCGCGCTTTCTGTGATCGGCTCCTCCAACTGGAATGGACTCCCATTGGAGATACGCCTACTGCCTAGGAATAGTTCGCTTATGTTTTACAAGTCACTGAAGTCTAGTTTATACTGCCGTGGTTGAAATGGGAGCGCCTCTCAGTAGGTACCTTGAGGGACGCTACATTAATTTTTCGAAATGAATGAATGAATGAACATAGGCCCCTATTTCTTTTCATAAGAGTGTTTGTAGATGGTAGAGTCCCAATGACTTTTCAACGACTTTTATTTGACGTAGGTGAAAAGTTGTGTGCGTGCGTGGATGCATCTACGTATGTAGGCCTATGTGAGTATGTATGGGTGGATGGCATTAGAAGTTGGAGGCTTGATTTCTGCAGAGACAACCTGGTGTATCGCGTTGTCCTGATGTGGTTGAAACAGGATTTACCAAGCTTTGTTATGTGCGTCAAAATGAGAGCTTGCTGTCCAGGGTTACCACAAGTATTTTGAGAGTGTCTGATAATGGCCCAGAAGTGCCTGCGAGGTCGATGCTAGATGGTAAAGTGAAGGTATAGAACGCAAGCGTTGGCGTGAACCAAACAACTCATACTTGTCTTGATTTCTGGCCAAACCAATGAAACAGAACCACGCATACATAGACGAGAGGCACTTCTCGAGTTTTAGTTTGCCAGATGTCACTGTCCATTCCAAGCTTGATTACTGCAATTTCCTGTTCCTCAACCTTGAATCCGCTCAAATTAAGCGTCTACAACTCATCCAAGACTCACTAGCCCGAGCTGCCACCAGAACACCCACGCATCACCATATGACTCCCAGCCTTAAATCCTTCCACTGGCTGAAAATCCCAGAGGGAATCCACTTCAAAAGTTCAATCACTAACCCACAACTTCTTGCAATACGTTACGCCCAAGTATATTTCCAAACTCTTCATCCTCGCCAGCATGTGGTTATGGAGCCAATATTGGACCATATGTGAATATGGGTTCAGATTTCAAACAGTGTTTCATAGGTTTGAAATCTCGATGGAATTACACTAGCTGGGTACCCACATGGGTTCTACGATGCTTGCAGGCAACGAGGAGGGATGTAAGGAGTTAGTAATGATTGACTTCTTTTTCCTCAATGCAACACAAGCCAGGAACTTCAAATATGGTGCTACCTATCAAATCTCGGTGGAATTACATTAGCTGGGTTCTGTGTATGTGTGAGAACTTACCATTGGTGACTTCTCATTCACCTGAGCATTCAGCTTGCAGATGAATTTGTTGTTCTTAACTAACTCAAACACTACTCAGATTAGTGAGTCAAGGCGTTTATGAGGTGCTTAAAACGTACAGAGATGTTAAGCGTTTTAATGAATGCATGCACACAGTATTCACACTATTGTATGGTATTGTGCGATTTGATTCAAGTTTCGATTGTAAATGGCGCCAAGACTGACAAATTGCTTATAGAGTTGTTATAAAATTGAGAATGATAATTAGATTCAAAACTAGATATAAAACAATCAATTTCGTCAAATTTACTTTTATATAATCCAAAAAATAAGTAATTCAGAAATGTCCGAATATAATACAATGCGATAAGCTGGTGTGCCGACATTTAAACACACGACAGATAATCACGCGACACTTAAACACAGACACTTAAACACACGACAGATAAACACATGGACAGATAATCACAAGGACAGATAATCACAACGAAATATTAACACGAGAATTCCAAACACACGATATATTTTTCCGAATCGGTTAAAACAAATTAATGAACCTTGAATATCTTGATAATCTGTCTTAAAAACACAAAAATGCAAAAATATAAAAATCATAAACGTTCAAAATTCCCTTTTAATTATTCAACTAAAAGTAATTGATGAATAAGTATACCTACTTTTAAACTATTGGTGAGACAGATGAGCTATTGCTTGCAAAAACTACAGAACGTTTGCAGTGTCATCATCCTACTCTCTGGACCTTCTTGGATGGAAGCTCGAAGGATATTCAGAAACAGAAGGCAAGTTTTCTACAGGGAATATCTGGAGTCGATCAACCACCAAGGAAGAAAATTAAGTATCGTGATTTGAAGGACCGTGTAGGACGTGTCGTTAGTCTCTATTTAGCTGTAAACGTTCTGCAGTTTTTAATTTGTGTTTAACCGATTCGGAAAAATATATCGTGTGTTTGGAATTCTCGTGTTAATATGTCGCTGTGATCATCTGTCCTTGTGATTATCTGTCCATGTGTTTATCTGTCCATGTGTTTATCTGTCATGTGATTATCTGTCCATGTGTTTATCTGTTGTGTGTTTAAGTGTCTGTGTTTAACTGTGGCGTGATTATCTGTCGTGTGTTTAAATGCATGTAATCCGATAAGCTATTCAAATGTAACAGTCTTAATTTAAAATGAGCATAAAGCAATATATGTCGAAATGACAAGAGTGGAAAGCAATACTTTTTTATATCAACAATAAATTTAACGTTAAACTTAAGCATAAAGTTACCTATGAAACACTCTTTTGAAATCTGCACTCAGAAAAATCTGCACTCAGAAACATTATATCCCTGTACCTCCTAGCTTAAAATGAGACATGACACATACAACTTGGTAATAGCATATATTCTATATGCATACACATAAAAAGAACACATTAAACAAAAATAAAGTTTCAAAATCCGAATGCCACAAGTGAGTCAATTTTAAGTGTAAAAGCTCACTGACCAGTTACTGTGACATAGGAGCAAGCAGGAATTCCTTGGCTACCATCAGGGTCGCAGCAATACTTTCCAGCCACAGATGAATTCCAAAAATGAACTGCCCGCATCACCAGATTCATAGTCCTATTGTTGGGTCGTTCTACGGAATAGCCTGATTCACAGTTATACCATTCTGAGTTTATCGACGAACAAATGCCTTTTTTCTGTCCGTTAATCTCAGCAGTCCAGTCCATCCCATTTGGTGATGCCTCATCAACTCTGCATTTCAAAGTGAACTGTTCCCAAGATGAGTGAAGTGTCACATTTTGAGGCCTATCTAAAAATTCCACACCTAAAAGAAAATCAGAAATGTTAAAACAGGCTTGTCAATTAAGTGATAAATGGTAAACAAGGTGTAAATTTAATTTACCCTTCTCAATATAAATAATAAACATTATGCATGACGCTGACAATGCTGAGCCAGTATGTACGCTCCTGTGCATGTATCGATACACTTAATATATTGCCGTTTAAGTACCTATAAAACTGGCTACCTAACTGATCTGAGCAATCGCAGTTCAAGGCAGGTTGAAATTGTATGCTGAACAGCATGTATATTGGGACAATCGCAATAAAAGGTAAAATGGGCTTGAGCTAATGCAAGCATAGCACCAGCAATAGGTCCGGCATATCCCTGAAGTAGCACAATGCAACAATCATCAAGCTGGGTTAACGCGAGACTCTACGCAAATATATAGGTGGATAAGTGCAGCTTTTTCCCGCAGGAAGATCGAGATCTTCCTGCGGGAAGATCGAGATCTTCCTGCGGGAAGATCGAGATCTTCCTGCGGGAAGATCGAGATCTTCCTGCGTTCAATTCGAGAATTGAATGCGTTCAGTGACAGGAAACCACTGCAATGTGTTTTTCATCATCATCATCAACCATGGGCTCAACGCCCGTAGGTGTCCGATGCAGTGATATTTCAGTTTTGAAAATAATTACAGTTTCAGTTTTTATTCAGTTTTGGGTTCGTAATTTCTATTTCAGTTCAAGTTTCAGTTTTGAAATAATTTCAGTTTCTATTACAATTTCAGTTTTAAAATAATTTCCGTTTTCGTTTCAGTTTCTGGGAAATTTCAGTTTCAGTTTCTACATAGATATATTTGCGTTGAGACAACAGCGGTTCTCAAACTGTATTTTTATTGTACCACCAGGTGAAAAAAATCGAATATTGGCATACCACCAGAAAAGGTCAGATCAAAAACAACAGACGAGCCCGAAGTCTCTCTGCAATTAGCGTAGAGAAATTTAAACTTTTAAGAAAAAGCGCATGTGGGACGCAGAAAGAAGATGGGCAAAACTCATAGAAAATTTAAAGAAAAAGAAGCGCATGGTGGACGTGAATAGCGGTCGTAATAGGTTGCTGCCCTTCGCTTGGCCTTCGAGTGGCACTTTAGAAGTCTGGAAATTACAATTACGGTTACGTGGAATAGTGGCTTCAATAGTTAATTGCTAATCAAAGAAAGACGGGAAAAATTGATAAAGATGGGCATAAACTCATAGAAAATTTTATTTTTTTTTACTTTTTCGCGTACCACTATTAGAATATATAATATATATATATATATATATATATATATATATATATATATATATATATATATATATATATATATATATACACTCTTCAATCAGACGCGCCCTCAGGTGATCGACGTCACGAATGCGGGAACGATAAACGTGCTCCTCCAGTACACGCCAGGTTTGGATTTCGCGTCTGATTGAAGAGTGGCAGCTGTTTGACCACGTGATCATCGATCGGGCCATCAAACAGTGGCGTCCACGTCTACGGTCGTGTGTCCGTGTTGGGCAGGAAGCTGAACCTCACTTCCTTATTGCTCTTGTATGTTGGAAATTTCCCATTTTCAGGGCTGCATCTCAAACGTTCATAAACTTGACAAACTCGCCAACATTTCCAAACGACGCTAGAATTTGGTTGCAATATGGCTACTGTTGCTGTTTTTAAAATTTCAGGCAAATGCTAAAAGTTTTGACCGAGTTATGACACTTTTTCTTGGGGTCCACTTTTCATCGGGACACAGTGTAGTTACATTGATGCTTAAGACATTATCACCCGTTGTGTCGATTATGATATTAATTTCGAAAATTTATGTTGCTTGAATTAACAAATAATCATTTGACCTACAAAGCCCTCAGCGTCCGCAAACCTACCTATTTTCAATCACTACTTCAAATCCTTAATTGTAACTGAACATTTATATAGCGCAACTCAAATCAGCGGCGCTCTCGACCGGCATCATTGCCAGAACCGGTAAAAAGAAAGGTTTTCAAACGTCTACGGAACTGAAGAGGAAAGAGGGCAAGAAGCTCTTGGCGGAGACTGGGGAAGACCGTTCCAGGCTGAAGGACCCACATAGGCAAAGCTCCTGGATTGGGCCGTGGAAGAGTGCATACGCGGAACAACCACAAGGCCACGGGCAGAGGATCGCAAGGATGCCCTCTCGGGTTAAGATGAAACCAGGGTGCAGAAATTCTTTAGGTAAGACCCAGTAAGGCAGTTGCACATAAAGGTGAGGGTTTGAACTGAATTCTCTGTTGGGCAGGAAGCCAGTTGAGGGCGTCACGAATAAAGGCAGAGATGTGGAAAAACTTAGGAATATCACCTATAAGCAGAGCAGCAGCATTTAGAATAGTCTGCAGTTTGTGCATATTGGAGGAGGAAAGGTCAATGTACACAGCATTGCCAAAGGCAACCCGAGTGCAGATCAAAGCATCCCCTCCTCGTTGCCTGCGATCTCCGAGTACGGGTCTTTTGGCTGAGCCAAAAGCAGAACAGTTATAGGCAGTTATAGGCTCCCCAATGAGTGGAATCGACTGCCACTCTCTTCGTAGCTCAAATTCACTTCCTCTCTTCTAAAAGCGGCTGAAAACTCATAGTGCTTCAAACTGCCTATCTTTCTCATACTTAATGGCCTTTGATAAATCGACACTAAGAAATCAACTTAATAACGTAGTGATCATTGCCTGGCTTTGTCTATTTATGACATGATAATTAGTTGCATAGTGTGTATATTGTCTAAGTTTCGTTTACGGCGTAGTGGAAAAATACAACAATCCTCTTCGAAAGGTATCAGTTTACATTTGGAGGTGAAAGCCCCTAGAGGTCCCTACAGGTGAAAACCCCTAAAGGCGATTCGTCCGGAGGTGAAACGTCCGGAGTTGAAAGCCTCTAGGACCATCAGAACCATAATTGTCAGTTATTGTGCACATATATTGCATAATTGTTTGTAGAGGAGTGCGCTTCGTTGGTGCCTAATTTTGAAAACGGACGTGTCTATTTGGCACTTCAGAGAGTCATTTTTCTATTATGTATATAAGCCAATAAGCCGTTTGTGGGGCGTGGTGGCTAAGTGGTAAGTTCGGCGCCTTGTGACCGGAGGGTTGCAGGTTCGAATCCCACTCTAGCCGCTGCGTATGGACCTTGGGCAAGTCCTTCACTCGCAATTGCTCGTGGCGCTTCGGCGTGAAAACTCCGTTACAGTATCAATGCTGTAGTCGGGAGCGCCTCTGAGTAGAAGTAGTAGTTGACTTGAAGAGGCGGTATAGAAATATCAGGAATAAATAAAATAAAAATAAATAAATGAAAAATTTGGACAGTTTTACAGCTAACAGGCAAAGTTTATTTAAGTTAGAATACCTTCAGCATAGATAAGCTTTGTTTATATGATGTAGTGCAGTATGCATGTATGTAGGTCTAGAGATCAATTTGTCGGTGACGTATATACATTGTGATGAAGATATATAACTAGTGGAGATCGAAGGCAATTTGAGTAATTGAATTGTTCTACATTACTTTGTATAGTTTTCTCCTTCCCTTTCTGTAGGCCTATCGTGAATAGTAGTCCCCGGCGCGCCGCCATCCGCCGCCGCCGCCGCTAAGCCCTCAAGTCGAAACCAATCGCTAAGCTATCGACTGCTAGCGACTTCGTTCACTTAATATTTTGCTTGTTGTTTTAATCCCGGTTTCCAAGTTTCGATTTGACGAAGACATCAGCAGCTGGACAGGAGCAACACTTACAATACAATACAATATTCGTTTGTCGAGGAAACCAAGCTGACATGCAGCAACTTGGTACATTATAAGAGAAAGAGCTTGCTCTATTAGTAAGAGTTTTTAAAGAGAATACGGGGGTATAGCTGCTGTCTTTTTTGGTAAAGTGAATTTATACATTCTATTACGAGGATGGTGTTGATGCATATGAAGAGGGGGGAAATAAGCAGGGTGAGAAGTGTCGGGGGTTAGAGGTTCAACCCCCTAGTCTTTCTTAGAACCCCACAGTTGAGTCTTTATTGCACACCCCAGGGACCGTTTCCAACCCCTTGAGTTTGGCTGGTGTGATTTAGCATTACCTTATTCTGAATCTCTGACAAAGTGAAGAAATTTCCATGGTGTGTCACGTATGCATTTTTGAATTTTATCAACAAAGGAATTGATTTTGATTCGAGTTTGACTTGGGAAGCTGCTAGCGTTTAAATCTGCTGCTTTCAAATTTCGCTGACATTAGTTTGGAAAATACGAAAATATTCAACTCCACATGGATCAAAGTCTAACCCCCAGTCTTTTTCTACAATTCTCACACTTGGGATAAGTGCAATGTACATGATTCTCGTTCTCTGTTACTGCCTGAAAAGAGGCATGCATCAGCAGTGTTTTGGCCACCTTGTTGGCCGTAAGATCGGGTACTGCTATAAATCCTCCTCGCTTCATTCGATTTATCAAGTGGTCAATTTCACGAATTCACATTAACATTAATTTTTTACAATCATCGGTCTATCCCCTGTCAGCATGCCCACATGGAGCGGAGACCATATTCTCATATTGGAACTGTATAGAACCCATAAGGGTTCCATCTAATGCCCATGGAAGTGATGGTACGGTCAGTACAGTATGCGGTAAAAGGCATTATACTGTTAGGTAATCAGGTATGTCCAAAAGACCTGAGAAGTCGATAGCAAGTCGCTAAGTCAGTCGATAAGTCTAAGCGACTTAGTCAGTCGATAAGCATGCGACTTAGTCGACTGAGACGCTAAGTCAGTCGCTAACGCATCAAGTCAGTCGGTAACTCCTTAGCGACTGACTCCGGGTACTAGTGAATAGGCCTGTCATTGTATTGAAATACATATAATTATGTTACACATTCCATACTCAGTGATTCCCAATCTTTTTAGGCTATGGAACCCTTTTGATTTTAAATTTTTTTGACGGAACCCCTACCTATACAAAGCATATTCAGGTACAATATTTTTAAACAGTGATCCATACAGTTTAATCGATTAAAGTTACACTGGAAATTGTTTTAAATAAATTTTCCCACGAAGCCTTTGTCTTCACCTCAAACTCAGAGTCTCATTTATAATGTAACAACACATTAAAACACTACTTATCCAATTGCTTCTTTGAACTCTTGTCTTCCCCTCACGGAACCCTAAGGTTCCGCGGGACCCATTTTGGGAAACACTGCCATACACGTTGCACGCCTGAAGTGAGATTTAAATAGTTAACATTGCATGGTGGCTAGACAGACAGAGAGACAGTCAGAAATAGGGAAAGTTACACACACAGAAACAGAGAGAGCGAGAAAGACAGAGTGAGAAAGAGACAAAGACAGAGAGAGGGGAGAGAGAAAGAGAGAAAGAGACATTGAGAGGGAGAGAGAGAGTCAGAGATAGGGAGAGGCAGTGAGAGCTATGAGCGTATATATGCGGATAGAACAGACTGAAATTTGATTACTGCATTTACATTACAATGGCGGCCAAAGACAGACAGAGAGACAAACAGAAGAGGAAAGATACTGAGAGAGACAAAGAGAGACAGATATACAGAGAGAGGGAGAAAGAGAGAGAAGCTAAGCAGGCTAAGCAGAATTAAGTTCATTTATTGTTAAGCTTAAACGTCAAGTTGAGGACTCATCGTCGGCCCCGGCCTGACGGAAGAGAAACAAAGAAAAGATTGTTAAGCTTCGATAGATACCGCTAGAAAAGACGGATAATCCTTGCTACTTGCTGGTTTTGGAAAGGAGCAATTAGGGGGGAGAGAGACGGAATGATGCGTAATCTACCCGGTGTGTGGTATCTAATTACGAGTATTTCACACCAGTTCTACTATAATTACACACAAATCACGAAGCTAGCGTGAGAATTTTGCATACGGACTTACGTGACGCGTACTTACCAGAAACAACATCACAACTAAAAGTAAAAAACACGATCGACAAAACGGCACGAAAAGACGCCATATCCAACATTCAAACATTCACAAACAGGAATTTAGCCAAGGATACGAAAACAGTTTTGATACCCTTGCAAGGTATCTATATTTAGCGAACTCGTGAAAAAATTGTATATCCGGCGTAAGGCGACACCTGTCGTTTATTGTTAACAAGCTTGACAGGCGCGATGTGGTGTCCACCAAGTAATTGCACGAATTTGAGGGAAAACAAGCCAGGATTATTTTTATTTCGGTTTTAAAGGAACAAAGAATGTTCAATAATAAATGTAGTAGTAGTAGTAAATTATCGGTTTTATCGCAATATAATTTCTCTCTTGCACAACAGGTGTCATTCGCCATATCACGGCCTTTGAACTGCATTCTAGCGGCTAGGTTCCCCGTTTTACTTGTCCGTTTTGCTACCACGTTTTACCATCCGGCACTCAAGCCTCGCTCTAGCAAAAACTGGAATTCAGTGACCCAGTTAAAAATTGTTTGTCCGCTCAGAACACAGTGACCCAGTTAGAATTTTCTTGTCCAGTGATAGGCCTATAGTCGGTGAAACCTTCTGTTGAGACCGAAAAAAGGACGCGCTGTACCTCATTTCATAATCCGATAATCGTGATATATACAACTGCACATAATGAAGTAAACTTCTCTTACTGAATTTAAGAGGAAACAGTCACCAGCAACGCAGCGATTCAAGCAGGCCATGGTTCCCAGATCGAATGCCGTAAATGTGTAGGGCCTATACAAGTTTATTTAACGACGCATTCATATCAATGATGATTAGCTTGAGACGAAGCACATATAATTATATGCAGAATACATAATGGTCGACGTTGGGGTCCAAGAAGGTGTGCCGACGGCCGGCTACCTAACCAGAAAACCCCGTTGGGGAAACTGGTCGTAGAATTTTTCCATGCTCGATCAGCGGAGTTGGGTTTCTCCCCTCCCCCTCTTGGTTACGTTTGTGGGACTTGTCATTTGCATTATAAGTTACATGTGTCATGCAAGAGTTCGAAGAGTTGCAGTACTCTTCAATAGTCTATATTATCTTTCAATTGTACAACAAGACAGTTCTTGTTGTTGAACTCGGGTCTTTCCTGTTTCTGGCACAAGAACCGCCGTCCGGAGCCTTTCTACATCCTGCTTCCGGGAGCTGGGTTGACTGAGTGCGGTTCGCAGGCCGAAAAATCAGTTTTTTCTTGCGCACATCCGGATCAGTTCATCCTGGAGGTCCCCTTAAGCAAGGCACTCCAGTAGGAAGTGGCGCATGGTTTCTTGGCCGTCACACTCGTCACATGCAGTTTCCGGATTCCTGGCGACCCCAAAGTTTCAACTGTGGGTTTAGACAGCAGTCGCCTAGCCGGAGTCTGGTGATGGTGACTTCCTTCCTCGGGTTGGGGTCGGAGTATTTCCGGGTCAGGCTGATGTTTGGCTTGATGGCTCGGTTGTCTGAGCCGGTGTCTGAGGCGGTCCACTCGGATTGCCACTGCCGAAGGAAGTGGACTCTGTAGACACTCCGAGTTTCTCGGTATTCTTGCGTCGTTGGGAGGTCAACGGTATTGTGACGTAACGCCTGTTTGCACAGTGCATTGGCAGCATCGTTTCTCTCGATGCCGACATGACCAGGAACCCAGACGATCGTAGTCATCGAGATGCATGGGCGTCTTGATTTTTGGATTCTTTTGACATTATTTTGTACATAAATTATTCGTTTAACAGTTAAATTATCGATTCTGATCTCTTAAAATTTCTGGCTAGTTCATCTTTTTCGCTACTCTGATAATTTTTATTATTTTTCTTGTTTTTATTTAATTTCATGTTGTTGTGCGCGGACTTTGGCTCACCTGTGCCTTCTGCACTTCATGATCTCATTGAGCTGGATGGGTGCAGCAATATTGCACCAGAAACTCGCTATTTTAGGTCCACACATACTGTTTGGCACGCTTTAATTATCTACTTTCATGAGTAGCCCATTAAGTCATGTTGCCATATTCCCAAAATTTAATGTCCCACCGAAATTGCTGCCAAAATTCACAACCTGCATATTTCATTCCAAGGTTACTGAAATTTCACTAGCTGCAACAGAAGTTGACCAATACTTATAGAAATATGCATTGTGATACCGATAACTCGTTTGCTGGGTGGTGTGTGCCGCATGTCAATTCCATGATCTACGCGTCCAATTTCGATCGACAATTTTAGTAGTGCCAGCTTATTGAGTCTTTATCTAAATAGTTTCTCGTCACCGGAGAGTTATTGTCATGAAAACTAAATCTATACTTAAAACTTTTAAATGAAAGTTGAAACTGATACTGGAATCTGATTTTTAAAAATGGATAGGGCCTACTAAACCACATGGATAGCTAAAACTTCGTTAATAGGCCTACTCATATACTGACTCTAATTGTATGGAGACCCGAATTGGCGCCAGATAGTCTGTCATTCAATTCTAGCATTCACTAATTTTTAATAAGCTTAGAGTTCAGTTTCAAAACTGAAGCTGCTCTGTACATTGCTTAAATTCACTGTGACTGACAACTTTGAGCGGCAAAGTGTTGGGAGTTGAGAATAGACTGTGTGCTACTGTGGCCACATGCAAACCATCTGTTCGATGAATGGACATTAGTAGTTTTTTTTATTTCTAGAGTTGGATGATGGATGCTTCATAAATAGGCCCCTACAAGTGGCCTTTAAACTTAGTTTTTATGATTTAGTTGGCGAATGCAGTGTCAGACTTGATTTAAGAGGAATAGGCTTAACAACGCTTCGTGGGCCTACTTAAACATTCTGGTAGGCCCTACACCGTAAATAATTAAATTTCAGAACTTTGAATAAATATCACTCTTCACCGAAACCATCTCAGCCAAATACTAGCGTCACATAAATGATGAGATAAACATAGACCTAGAGCGGTTAGAATGTTGTCTTATGTTTTAGGGTTTGCATCAGTTACTTGAAGATTTTGCGAAGAAAGACAGGAAACTCGTCGTCTGCAACCTCAGGGTAGGCTAAACAGTAAACATTACTTCGGTAGAGTGGTACCGGTGCTATATAAATACGTGACCCATCTAAAGCGTCCATGACAAGTGCACCCGACAAATGGGCCTACGCAACAAGTAATCCTGACAAATGCATCAAACATTTCCTGGTAAATGCATTTTGACAGAAGCGCCATTTTTCACTTAAAAACTATCATGGTTAATTAAAGATTCTGTAGGCCTACACGGTCTACAAATTAGTCTGACAATCATAACATTTGTATGTATGAATATATTATGTATCTCTGCTACTTGTATAGCGAATAGAAAAGATCATAACATAAGTAGGGTCTTCGCATTTAAATCTGATCTTTACGTCCAATTAGTCAAATGCTTACGTATGCAACGTGCTTGAAGGATATTTTGAGAATATCAAGACCAAGTGAAGTTAGACATTTGTCCCGGCTGAGGATGTTGCTAGATCTTTCGATGAACTTAGTGAACACTGTCCGTCGTAGTTAGTTTTCTAGAATCCCTAACAGACATTAGCTTAAAGCTTTCATCTGGGTGCATTTGTCGCAGCGCATTTGTCGGAGCGCTTGTGACGGTGCACCATACAAATTATGCGTTACCTTACAGTTTCTGCTGTACCTATGATATCGCAAAAATGTTTGCAAACTCCCTAAAATAACTGCAATAATAACTGGAGTTACATTTTCGGGCATGGTGAGGGAGATTGCTATAGTTCGTAGTCACGCCTTGTCATGAACTTCTCTTAAGACTTTGTGGATAGACATACGCCAGTAGTGAATCATTGAATGATTGATTGCAGCCGGATATTCTGGATGTCTTCAAGAGAGCCAAATTAAAGCATTTCCAACATGCCTCAACAGTTGAAGAAGCCATTGCTCTCCTTCAAGATTACTCCACTACTGCATTAAAGAGTTTGAATAGTTGAGTCTTCCATGTAAATATGGTATGGTATGGTATCTGAGAATTTATAAAGCGCCTCTCACAGTGTGAACTATTCGGAGCCGCGATATTAACTAAACTAATGACCTCTGCGGCGCCGCAGGAAGTAGCTAGAGGTTAGTCTGGTGTATGTAGGCCGATGTATCTGGACTTTTATAAAGCGCATTTTAAGAACACTTATATGCTCTATGAACACAGCAGTCTAACGGATCTGCGTCTTAGCATTGCTAGAAAGGCTAAATTGAGCAGAGTTTAAAGGAACAGCTCGAATGTCAACGGGAAGATTGTTTCAAAGGGATGGACCAACGCACAAAAATGCACGGTGCACTCGTTTTGACGCTGCGAGGGACCAGAAGATCTCCACAGGCGATTGAACGAAGCGACCTGTCACCTGACTGAGCTTTAAACGGCACAACAGCTCTCGTATGAATGACGGGGCAGATCCAACCAACAAAGCTAAGGTGTGAAAGTAAACGCACAAGTGAGGCAAACAGTAGGCCTACGTATCATCCAGAGCGCGTTCTTGCAGCTGAGAAAGTGTAAGAACATGTATACCGTGTTTTACAAGTGACAAGTATGACAGAGTCAGAGGAAATTCTTGAACATTATTTGTTTCTAGCACCGAGTCAAGTTGACGCTGACTGATCGTAGGTCAAGTATGCACGATGATCTCTTGTTTAAGAAGAACTCACTCGCCAAGAACAATTAGATCTTTTATCTTAACTTTAACAGAATTTCATTCTAGAAAGAACAAAGTCGAAAGATTGAACACTTGTTCCTTTTTGTCTTCTGTTAAACATCGCTATGTCAATTTGGAAACATGCTTTTTGTTGTCCTGGCCATCACCAACCGTATATACAGTTCTTGACAAGTTCTTAAGCATAAACCGATGTTTGAATCTTCCTTCAGGTCAAACGACTATGATGCAGCTAGTCCAGAAGGAAGAGACGGACATTTCGGAGATACGACGATGCTCCATTTACCAGGACGAAGAGTTCCAGACGGAAGACGAAACCATCGACCGAAATTACATCGTTACCACGTTCTGACATGCACACATAAACACATACACACATGCACATAGAAGCACACTCGCCAAACAGACAAGTAGAAACATAGACAGATAATTAGGTTTCACCAAGAACATTTCCATCTAACCAACAAATCGAAACAGTCCCCTATTTAGGAAGACTAATTCTAACTGAGTTCGAGAGTCTGACTTATTGAATAACACGTTCATCTTAATATAGTAGCAGATGATAAATCAGATTATAAAGTAACAAGGTGGAAAATATAGGGACGTTCAACTGATCCCCGTCCCAATACACTGCTACTGGTGGCAAAATAGTCTTGATCGGTTATAAAGGCTGATCTAAAGCCTTTATGTACATTTCAAGAGTCAGATTTCTTCCAAATTTCTAATGTATTGTATTGTATTTCAAATTTATAAAGCACCTCTACCCAGTGCCCACCAATCAGAGGCGCTCCCAGTGCGAAAGTCCTCGGGAATAAAGGCAAGTTTTATGACAACGAAAAGCTGTGGCAGGACCACCAGATAGTACCGCAGCCCAGACCGAAGGAGGAAGCTGATTCCACAATGAAGGGCCAAAACTAACAAAGGAACGAGACTGAGCCATCGCCGTTCTCACTCGGGGAACAATTAAGTCAAGTCGATCAGAGGAACGAAGAGGGCGAATGGAGCTAGCTGAGGCTGGAAGACGTAATGAGTCACAGTAATGTGAAACAAGAACGTAACTTCAAAATTGCTCAGAATTAGAAATAGCATATTTCTTGGATGGCTAGGGGCCATCCATATATTACGTACGCAAAAATCCCAGAAAATTGGACCCCTCCCTGTACTCACGCGTACTTTCTTCCACCACCACCACCACCCCCAGGCCCGGCCCTAGGGCAAGGCGAACGAGGCAGCCGCCTTGGGCCCCGCTCTTTCAAGGGCTCCGCACTGCTGGCTATATTTTTTTTACTGTGATGAGACTGAACGCTGACAACGCTCACATCTCTTAGAAACAATACTGGCAGTCAATTTGCCGCGTGAATGTGATAGGGTAATTTAGGAAAAGCGAGCCTGCAGATAATAATAATAATAATAATAATAATAATATTTATTCTTTAATTAAGCGCCTGCAAACGCACTGCGCTGTACATGTACAATGTACATGTTATGCGATAAACCTTAACTACTAACAGAACAGAAAGCCTGCAATACACGGCGCAAATTGCAGCCTACAAAGCATTTCCGCCTATGGGACTCGATCTCTGTACCGCTCGCACTCTACGCCAGATGTTATCCAATGCGCTATCGCCCCTCCCCCAGTAACAGCACTATATAGAACCCACGCTATTTCCTATTGTGACTAACGAACTTTCAATTAGAAGGATGCTAAAATATCCAATTATTAACATCCTTTTCAGTTGTTAGATATCCAAATAGGCCTAATTCAGTAAAACATAATAACCCGGTATTGCTTTTATAGTAAACTGCTGGTATCAAGAGCCTGGTGTGCATTTTGTGTTCATTAAGCCTGCAGTGCTTTTTTTTCTAGAAAAAAGATTCCGGAACTGAACAATTATGGAAGGGCTACATCGAGAGGCCAAGCTCTAGAAAAAAGGGGTCTGGGTTCGGGGTGGGATCTCGGTGAGACCTCTTCCCATAGGCGTAGACTCTGGGGGAGCCGGGGCACGTCCCCCCAATTATTCGCTGGACTGTACACCCAATGCAACAAGTGTAGAATGAATAACCAAATACCCCTAATATTTTGGACAAATTTATGCCAGTGCCTTTCCCAAGAAATTTTTTGACGTCACATTAAAATAACTAAATTATTCTTTTATTAAAATAACTAAATTATTTTTAATAGCTGAAAAAAGGTGCCGGAACGCCGTTCCAGAGCGTTCCGGCAGGAAAAAGCACTGATTAAGCCATTTAATTTCCATTTTGCATTATTTTAATATTATATGGTATTGCCAATACCGTATTGACAGGAAATCAACTCCGCAATTCCTTTTATGCTTGGGGCCCAGCTCATCGCTTCCTACCTTGGGCCCCGCACACCCTAGGGCCGGGCCTGCCCCCACCTGCGTACGTACAGTTGACGCACCCCCCAGACCAGCTGCAGAATGTGTCAGTTACACAGGTCCAGACAGCGACTGTCTGCACTTTAGGCCAGATTGAAGGATGAGTAATCCATGGACTTACTGATGAAAGCACTGAGTTGTGTGATAGTTTAATAATAGCGTTCAGAGGTAAGGCGGCATACAAGTGACACCTTTCCCACAGTCCTACTTCCTCTGGTAGTACCGGATAGCTGGAAAGACTTAACTCTAGCTCACTCGAAGGCCAATCAATTTGCGTACGTACATTATCAGTAGACCCCCACCCCCTCCCCACCCCCATTCGCAAGCGTACGCAAGCACATCCATTTCGGTTACCCCTCCCCTCCACGCGTGCGTAGTATATGGATGGCCCCCTAGTCTTCCATGGCGTCGTATTCGGTGGTAAAAGTGCAACTTCATCTGAGCATTCAGATTTTTATGAAAGGTTTTTGGAAGCGCTGGTCCGCTGGACTAACGCTAGTCTGACAGATGAACTGACATTGAGGATGTTAGGTACAAGTCCTGCCTTGTGGTGTGGGCCCAGAGTGAGTCCTACCTTCTTCGGATACAGAAGCTGCTCTTAATGCATTTGCACGTTGTAATAGGTATTGGCGCTTCCTACTCGCAAAGATGGATGTGCAGCGAAACGAGCGAGAAGACAAAATTGATTAGCCACGCGAAGGCGACACTGGTCTTTTTTGTAATTGCGATTGTAAGTGCTCATTTATGATGACGATGGTGATGTTCATGACTATGATGATGATGATGATGACAACGACGACGACGATGATGAAGGAGAAAACATTGTAAGGTTATTTGAGCTGATAAGTCTATAGGCCTAGTCACATTCCCTGTTTGCCGTGGACGGTAGACAAATATCAATGATACATAGCAGTAAATCAGAATACAGCTTACCGCGGTCTTCTACGAGACTTGGCGACTCTTCCTTCGCTGTTACGGGACCCACTGCGTGGAACAATCTTCCTGACCACGTTAGGAATGCACCATCGCTGGAGTCATTTAAATCACAGCTGAAGACATATCTTTTTAAACTTTCATACGACTGCCAACTTTTGTAACTTATGTACAGCGCCCTTTTCTTCGGCCTCGGCTGTGCTACGGCGCTATATAAATCGTCTTATTATTATTATTATTATTATAGGGCCTAGGCCTATTATATGTAAATATTGTCTTGAAAGATAATGTGCAAAAGCACGAAAAAACTTGAAAGATTGTCTGATTATATAGCGCATCCATTGTGTGATTGACAAGTTTTTGTCTGATCAACTTCAAAATTCAAGTGAAATCAAAAGTTAAAGGACAAAAGAAAATTAAAGAGTTAAAGTGAAAGTAATCTCCTGTTTGTATTAGCTGTGCTAAGGTCGCAAGATGGTTTATCTGACGGACATATTGATTATTTTCAAAGACACAGGTAAAAAGTAGCGATTACTTCACCTACGTACCTCATCCAGTCGCGATAGCATGGGCGGCGATCTAGGGGAGACGGGGGGACATGTCCCCCCACCTTTAAGAGTGGGGGGACACTCCATGCATCTGTCCCCCCCCCACATTTTGAAGAAACACCAAAAAAGGCGGAGAAATGTAATTGCGCGTGAGGGTTTTCGCAGCGTTTTTGACCAGACGAGGTAAAAATACATTTTTTTTAGCAGAAGTGTCCCCCAAAATGTTGTAAAACGTGGCGAATGACTAAAAAAGGTCATCAACTTTTTTTGGAGATGAAATCAATATTTTGCGGAGATGAATTCGTGAAAAAAATGAAAGTGGAGAGAAAAGTAAAATGGTTGGGGAAAAAGAAGGATAGTGTAAAGAAAAAAGTTGTAAAAAGAGGTGAAGGACTAAAAAAAGGTCATCACCTTTTTTTCGGAGATGAAAGCAAAATTTTTCGGAGATGAAGTGACCAGATTTTCCAAAACCGGTCGTCGACGAGATCGTGGCCGACTCTGTCCCCCCCCCACCTCTCAATCAAGATCACCGCCGCTGCGCGATAGATAGTCCACTGTACATTAAAAGCGTTACTTCATCACCAGACATTTTAGTGTTCCGTAATAATGAGCATTTGATGCCATTCTAAGAACACTGATGTCTGTCATAATGTTTGTGGTTGCTAATATAACGTACTTCAACCTGGATTCTCCAGCGGATTATGATTTTCAAGAGGACCTCACCTGAAGCGACCATCGCCTTTTGCATTATGATAACTGCGCTACAGAAGTCATTTAGATCAAAGTAGTGCAACATATTGTATATGCAAATGTTATTTTGTTCTTGTAATTATTTTTATAAGCAGAATTCGTGTTGTATGCGGTTCGCAATGATCTTTTCCTTGTATTGATATTTCTCTTGTCATTATTATTATTACTAGATGTTTGCCCCTAAGACAGTTTTTAAAAGTGTTAAATGTATTTTCGTTCGTTCGTTTCGTTGACGTGGAATGAAGTGAGTGGACAGCAGGAAAAAAACAAATTTCCCTAATGAAGCAAGACTTGCTTAAGCGTATGTCACAATCATTCGGTCGGTCGGTCAATCAGACCAAAAAATTGTGACAAAATCTTTTGTTAGTCAATCAGGCATTCTGTAAAATTCAGTTAGTCACTCGGTCATCTAGGAATCAGCCTGTTCTAGTAAATTAATAATTAATCGTTCCAGGATGCGTGGCGCCAGGTGGCGTGAAGCCTTAGTCAATCAGGCATTCTGTAAAATTCAGTTAGCCTAATCATTCCGTCAACTAGCTGTCATCCTGTTCTAACTACATTTATAATATATAATTTCGACCCCGGTTGCATGGCGTCAGCTGGGTAAAAGCCCTGAAGATCTCACGGTTTTAAAACAGCCGTGAAGATCTTTGCCCGTTAAAGCAATTTTAAAATGTATTTTCGTTCTTTCGTTTGAGCTTGTTCGAGACCTAGGTAAATTAGTTTAGGCCAGTTTGTATCGGTTAGTTCAAAAGAGCAGCCGTTTATACTATATCAAAATTTACGCTGAAGGAACGAACAGTTCCGCTAATAGGGCCCCCTAGTTACAATAAATCATTACAACCAGTGGAGCAGTTCTTTAAGTGTCGTGTTAGTAGTAGTAGTAGTAGTAGTAGTAGTAGTAGTAGTAGTAGTAGTAGTAGTAGTAGTAGTAGTAGTAGTAGTAGTAGTAGTAGTAGTAGTAGTAGTAGTAGTAGTAGTAGTAGTCATAGGCGTAATTTGTGGGGTACGAGGGGTACCCGTACCCAACTTTTTTGACTGGTGGTACCGTATCCCCACTTTTTGATCGATGCCAATCAATATTTTATTATTGTGCCTTTCTAGAGATCGCAGTCTCCGCTTTGTAACGTGTATGTAAGAAATTGGTACCCCCGCTTTTTAGACCAAAGTTACGCCCTGGTAGCAGCAGCAGCAGCAGCAGTAGTAGCACTAGTAGTAGTAGCAGCAGTAGTAGCAGCAGTAGTAGTAGCAGCAGCAGTAGCAGTAGTAGCAGCAGCAGCAGCAGCAGTAGTAGTAGTAGTAGTAGTAGTAGTAGTAGTAGTAGTAGTAGTAGTAGTAGTGGTAGTGGAAGTGGTAGTGGTAGTGGTAGTGGTAGTGGTAGTGGTAGTGGTAGTAGGAGTGGCAGTGGCAGTGGTAGTGGTAGTGGTAGTGGTAGCAGTAGTAGCAGCAGCAGCAGCAGCAGTAGTAGTAGTAGTAGTAGTAGTAGTAGTAGTAGTAGTAGTAGTGGTAGTGGTAGTGGTAGTGGTAGTGGTAGTGGTAGTAGGAGTGGCAGTGGCAGTGGTAGTGGTAGTGGTAGTGGTAGCAGTAGTAGTAGTAGTAGTAGTAGTAGTAGTAGTAGTAGTAGTAGTAGTAGTAGTAGTAGTAGTAGTAGTAGTAGTAGTAGTAGTAGTAGTAGTAGTAGTAGTAGTAGTAGTAGTAGTAGTAGTAGTAGTAGTAGTAGTAGTAGTAGTAGTAGTAGTAGTAGTAGTAGTAGTAGTAGTAGTAGCAATTAGTAACTTATATAGCGCCAGTTGTGAATTCGGTCAGCATCCAGAAGATCACTCCGTTTAGTCTAGTCTGAAAGCCGAAGGCCGTTGTTCGATGGTCCCACACTAAATTACCAGTAGGTAGCGTAATTCAAGATGAGTCGTGGCCATTGATTGTAGTAATCATGGGATAATAAAGACTAAGTCGGCCAATCCTCTGTACAACTATTCATTCTTATGACTCAAAACCCCATAGTGCACCATCGGAGAGCCCTGTTGGCAGACATCAACAAGCCCTTCAGGGATTGGAGAAGACCACGTGGTCGACCTAGGACTACTCGGATTAGAGTCGTGGAGAAGGATCTTTCAGTGCTAACTATAGGCCTTCATACAGCGTGAAGAAAGGCCCAGGACTGAACAGTGTGGCATGGTATACATCGTGAACACGGCTGTGTCCAGCTGAGTTCGCCACCAGAGAAAGAGAAAGACAGTCTGCACTCATTTCTCTGCTACCTTCGTAATATCCGCTTAGACGGTTTGTTTGCAGAAGCTTCGTCAAAAATAGGGTCAGGTGCATTATAAATATGTAACTTTGTATAAGTAGCCTATCTGCGGCCTTGTAGCTCATTTTCTCTCTCTGCTGCGCGACGAAATATGCCACCATACTTACTACTATCATTGGCCTAGATGTGAAACTGTACGTGCCAATTATATGATCGAAAATGTCCTCTCACATAGACCACAGTAATTATAGTCAACGATTAGTTATCGTTGGCGGTGAATTACTGTTTGCGTGGTTCATTACGGATGGTGATAATTTAAGCTAATGAGGCAGATAATAGCTGATTAATCATCCAGAAAACTCTTCATATTTGGGTCTAATGCGCAACCTAAATGAAATATGGATCGTGGAATAAGAGACAATCTATGCATCTCTTCCAGCCATTCACATTAAAAGAATAGCGTTCAGGCTGCACAAATATCTGAAGAGACTTTTAAGTTTTAAGTCACAAAATTAATCTAAATTAAGCCTCTTCTCTCTCAGAGCAGAAGAGGTTGCGCTTGTAAGTTTGTTCACGATTTGAAAGCATCAATGCTGGTGCTATGAATGATTGTGCTATAAATAGGGCCTATGTCTTGTAAACTACACATACTCCCAAACATATTTCTAAGTGTTGTTTGTATTCAACAACAATTAACAGATTTCCAATTATGCATCCACAGTTAGGACATGATTAGACAGATTATAAAACAAAAGGTTCAGTTCTGAATAGAAATGGAAAGATTGCGATGATCTTTCATCATTTTCTGTGTGCATTTTCATGGGCTAAAAGAAACGGACTGACAAACTAATTTCTTACAATTTCAGAATAAATCTACAAAATGTTGATATTGTACTATGTTATCATCGTCATCAACACCATCATAATTAAATACTGCCACATAATCATCATTATTACTTCCACACATCATCATAAGTCCTGTCATATCAAAGAAAACAACAATAAGTAGGGGGCCTGCGTGGAATTATCGGAAGCAAGGAGTCCCCAAAAAGCAGAACAAATCATGATTTATATAACGCGGCATGCTCTTTCAGCAAGCTGTCTTTCACCATCCCACAATACATGATTAGTTATTTATACTAAATTACCGGCGACATCACTGGGCTGATAATTGCCTTGTCAAAGTTTAATTAACTATGAACAGCTTCAAATACTTCATTATTAGAACTGATGCACCATACCAAATCATATGTTATGATTTGGTATGGCGCCTTTAAAAAGATCTGAATACTAAAGCTTCAAAAAGATCTGAATACGTGTTCCAAATTAAATGTTCTATTATAGTCGCCGGTTTCAGTTAGGTTAATTTCCAATCCCTATGATACTTGTGATTCAAGGCATTTTGCAATAATATTCTTAATTTTAAGTTTCAATCAACCTGCGCTTGGTCTTCAAGTGGCGCTTTAGAAGTTTGGAGATTACGATTACGATTAAGATAACGAACCAACTCGTGACAACAGTAACAATCTGGACGTTATTATTCATAGGAGATAATCATAAGCTCTAATAAAATCTATGTGATTAGCAATGGTAATTAATGTTACGAGTCTTTGGCCTGACGTCAGGCCAAAGACTCGTAACATTAATTACCAACCTTTGACTACCACTACCGCTCCGTAACAGCGAAATTCGCCGATCTTATGAGAATTTTCAAGTCAACGAATTTTCGCTCAGCTCTCCAGATGTTATTTAATTTAGGCAATATGGTTCACATTAATAAATCATTGGATGTGGGTCAGTGACAACGTCATTTCCAGCATTCTTGAAAAACGAGGTGACCAAATGTAAAGGACCGTGACCATGGTTCGATGGCATCTGCTGAGATCAGAAGAGGTAAGCCAGATGCTTAGTACGACGTTTTGCAATACCAGGAATGATGCAGTCAGTGCAACGTGTAGAATGGCTGGCGCAGCTTCAGCAATCTCGCCGGACTTTAAATTCCGATTACTTATAGTTACGATAAAATTATATGACAGCTAATGGTTACCCAGCGTTCTGCATAGGCTTAGTGTAAAATTTGGCAAGCTCTTGATAACAATGTTGTTGGGGAAATAATTTTAGTTCAGATGACGATTTCTTCCACACGAAAGTGACATATTAGAAGGTGGTCTACTGCCGATGCTAATGGATCTGACCTGTTCAACAGTATCTCACTTTTGTCATTTTGGCCTATTTCGGTCATTGATATCCTGTGGTTTATACAGTGCACTATATCAATAAGTAGGCCTAGTAGCGTCCGATCAGTGTATAACCAGCCAGTTGCTGAAGACATGCGCTGGTACGTTTATCACTCAACCAATCAACCGTTCGATTGCAGGAGACAGAGTTCCTGCGCTATTCAAAGTCGCTACCAATTCTTCGCTGTTAAAGAAACTCGACCTAAAAACCACAGACGTAAAAAAACTATCGACCAATCTCTTACCTGTTCTGTCCTCTTCCAGATTCTAGAAAGATTCTACAAGGGTAGTAGCCCAGCAAGATGTTCAATACCTTATTACCAGGAAGTTGTTCCATGACAGACAATCGGTCAACCTCATTTATTACAACACTGGAATGGTCCTCGATAATGTTCTGTTGTACACTTCTGGCGGTAGGGTCTGGAAACTTCTTTTTCTTTTGCATCTACCCACTACATTCGATATAGTTGACTGCGCATTTTCCTGTTTGAGATAATATGCCATAGAGCTCCAGATCTGATATGCAACTAAGAACGACGTATACGCTGATAATTATTGTTCAAAGAAAATAGCAAGCATTTGCCAGAGGTTCAAGCAGACGTAGCCTACAGCGAGTGGGATCATAATAGACTCCTTGGGCTTTTATGCTCGAGTAACTTCACTATATGGCGCATCAACAACGGCAGGATTTGCAGTGCAGTAAAGTCCGTCAAGACGTTCAGGAATTTCTTCATATGCTGAAATGTTTAAGGTGGCATAATCAGAACTTGGAGTGTCATTTGGTCTTGGCGATGATATCTTCTTCTGATAGCGTTGATCTTCAACCAGACAAATTGTAAAAGGTTCTCAAAAATATGCGATCATAACTAACCATAATTACACCCACGTACTTTGGCTATAAGTTATCTTCATAAAGCATTTAGTTCGTTATTCTGGAAGACGTTAGTAATGTTTTGCGTTATTTAATCCACAGTGTTGGTTACAAGTGAACCATCTCACACACATCAAATTCATATGACAAACACAGGAAACAAATGTACAAGTGCATTTCTAATGCACTTGTACAGTTAGCGGGCTTTCAGCCCTTCGGGGCATCTCCATGACGACTCTTTTCAAACACGGTGTTGTGAAGATGCTTCAATGGCAAAAATTACCAGAATGAAAAATCTCCACTCGACTTGGACTAAAACTTTGATAAACTGTAACAAAATTTTCCAGGGAATGAATGGTTTTTCCTAATCCATAATATTATCATACCTAACTGCAGAGTTTAAAAAGAACATTAATATTAATTGGAAGTTAAGGCGACGTGAGAACATACCTGCTTTCCTTCTGCCTCGACAGGTAAGACATATTACAGTGGCAAATAAAATGATGACCAAAGCGCCAAGAGTAGGAAACCCAACGAACAACATCAAGAAAATCAAGAATGGCCATTCAGTTGAATCGGTAAACCTTAAAGCTACAATAAAATATCTTTCGATTAGTATTACGCTGGTGAACAATTAAATCCCAGTCATTTTATAAATCATTGATTGAGCTGGTGGATCACAGACGAAGACAGTCTCTAGATCGAGCGACCCTCACTGCCAATAGCGGAATGTTTCCACCTTCAACCATTGGGCGGGCGACGAGTACCTGTCCTGTTCGAGATATTTCCTGGCGACGCATCTTCATCCATCTGCGAGGGACTTCATCGGCGGAGAATCACGTACGCCACCGATTTAGGAACCCTGAACATATGCTGCCATCTGTCAACTCCAGTTGAGAATCGGTTGGTTGGGCTCTTCGTATGTGTACGCGAGATAGTCAATTAGTCATTGGTAACTCTTCTTCTTATCTCAAAAATGTCTGCTGACTGATGAATGAGTATTCTTAATTTCATTTAATGTCGGTTCGGCTAGCGCAGATGAAGCACCTGATTGGTTAACTTGAGAGAAAAAGGCACCGTATAAATTTCCTTAATAAATAAATAAAGCATCCAAGCCTAATGGTTGTGTCTGTCGTTTGTTCTCCAATTCACTGCCAATATTTCATGTTAAACTGTATTTTCTTTTGTTGATTTTTGGAATCAATAAACGAAGACGGTAAAGGAATACGCTGAATTTTCGGATGGTACGCTGCGCTTCGGCGTCCGAATTGTGTTGCTGTCATAGACTCCGTCTGAATCCTTGTACTTATAAATGCTTTGCGATGAACCATGCTGTCCTACGACCGGTTTTTCTGATGGGGTTCAGAGTCAGTCAATTTGATAACATCTAGTGCTGTACTTCTCTCACAACTGTCTGTGTCTTTCATTCTGTTAGGAATTCCCACGTCCCGAAGCGAAGGCAAGGGGGAGGAAGAAGCACAAGACATTGACAGAAGATAACACAAAAAACAAATCCTTCAAGAACAAATCCACTTGTGATACTATGAGAGCAAGAAATATATCCGCCAGAAGAAATATAGAGGAAAGGTCTGAGTTGACTCAATGAGAGTCGTTTTTATCAGAATTTTCAGGTCTCGTGTAATGTGTGGAAGAGAAATAATAGGAGTGGCACAAGTTGCCGACCTGTAGTAGGCCTACACTGACGGCAACTGATTCCAATGAATCATCTGTTTCTATGCATCAAGTCAATATCTTCATTATTATTACTATCATCATCATCATCATCATCATCATCATCATCATCATCATCATCATCATCATCATCACCATCACCATCACCATCACCATCACCATCACCATCACCATCACCATCACCATCACCATCACCATCACCATCACCATCACCATCATCATCATCATCATCATCATCATCATCATCATCATCATCATCATCACCATTATCATCATCATCATCATCATCATCATCATCATCACCATCACCATTATCATCATCATCATCATCATCATCATCATCATCATCATCATCATCATCATCATCATCATTATTATTATCATTACTACTACTACAACTACTACCACTATTACTACTACTACTACTACTACAGCAGCAGCAACAACTACTACCACTATCACCGCTACTACAATTACTAATACTACTAATATTATTATTAATACCATTTTTATTCAAGAATAGTGAATCAAGTCCTATAGCAATAATATAAAATCAAACTCTTACCACAACCACAAGTAAAGCTCTCTGGGACTACTTCGGAAGACGACGACCAAGTATATTGGTAATCTGGTTCATTAGAAGCATGGTTACACTCTTTGTCCTTTCGAATTGGTTTATGCTTGATCTTGATCGAACACGTGTATTCTGCTTGCACTTGAGCTGGTACGTTTGTCACACAGGTAACCATTCCATTGTATCGTGCAGTACAATTCGTCGGTCTCATGGTAGTATCATTTTTGTGCCTGCACAGCATTTCCGGCTCCCCATTTTCAGTGACGTTAACGCTACACCTTAGTTCCACCATTTCTTCTGTTTCATTGGTGCCTCTGTTCACCCCCTGAGCTTTACATTTTGGCTCAGAATCTAAATATACCACAAGAAACAATAATACAATATTACTGTCGCAGAGAAACACTAAACTTGACTTGACTTGCAAGGAAACGAAGCCAAGCTAAGCATTAGAAAACAGACAAGTTAAGAAAATACATAGGCCCTACCAATAACTTTGTTTATAAAGATTAAAATTAGTTATCTTTTAAGGTGAACAAACCATGAACCCACTGGTTTAAACTGCGGAAACAAATAAATTAATCTTTTCTCTTCAAATGAGTATTAGCATAAATGATGTAGGGCCTACTATAGCATGGAGTTGTGATAACAAAAAGCAGGTAGTCGACATTTCGGCGTCCAATAAAGTGTGGCAGTACAAACCTGAAGATAATAAATATAAATGATCAAAACCTTATTGTAAAAATAAAATGATATTTGCTATGACAACATCTGATCTTTGATTTGACTACTTATAATAGGCCTTGTTCCTAAGCAGTTTAGAAGCAAAGTATATTAGACTTGTGGCTACATGTACGTTATTTACTTGTCTAAAAAGTAGGCCTACTTAAAATTACTGTACTTACCCAAGACTATAAGTTCAGCACACTGTGCATCCTGTGGTTGCTTGCATTTGTACGTTCCAAAATGATTTGCTTGGACATCAGTTATTAGGAGGTCTAAGCGCTGATATGGGTGGTTTTGCGGTTCCTTCAGCACTCGAAACCGCTTGTCTATATTGTCAGCCATTCGTGACCCCATGAACAGAACTTTGTCATTACTTGGATCAGAAGGAAGGTATCTGTACCAGCGAAATGGTCCACCCTCGGCACAGTTCAACACCTTATCTGTTCCAGCCATAACAACCACATTCTTTGGAAGATCTGTACACAACATAGCAGAACGAACCACAAGTTTCACAAAGTAATCCAAAAATATTCATTTTGATAAATGATTGTATTCATTATTGCCCTTGACTTTTCGTTAATTGTCTTGTTTGTTTTTCCTTTGTTCTGTTTTACGTTAATTCATTCGTCATAACTTTTACGTAGCCCGCCTTCTATTACTCGAGATTGCATCTTGCCCAACTGTGATATGGGGCGAGTTATCGACCGTACTATCTAGAGGAAGATTATTCATGCAGTACCACGTACTACTGTAGTACTGGTACAGCCCAGTATCCATTAGTACCTAGGCTTGAGTATGAGTATATGCATTAACATGACACGTTTTCTAGCTGTGAACTTTAGACAGCCTTTGAAGGTTTCTGTCTTAAAATGCCCTACACAAATAAGCAGGTAGGCCATATGCAAATTTACGAGAATGAAAGTAATCCAACTAGGGTTGGATTTGTAATAAAGAGCCGAAATTTATACATTCAGAATTGTAAAGGGGAGAGCGAGAAGGGTTCGTGGGTGAAATGACGCAAAGTGCTGAAAGTTATCCGACTCCAGAGGGTCTAGAATGCGTCAGAAGAGATTTCCGAGATACAGTCTAATTACCATCGCTTTTTAATGGTTCATCTGCATAATTTCTTCCGTAAAGTAAACATTAAATGGCTACTTGTGCTTTACCCGACACCATTCGATAAGAAATTTTAAAGAAAACTGTTATTATTAACTTTTGAACTAGCTGTAAGCGGATTCTGGAGGGTTCGGGCAGACATTATTGACGAGGTCTCGACCACTATTAGGCCTAGGTTTCGATCGTAATTCCAAGTGGATGGCTCAGATCATGCACAAATTATACAGAAAATAAGCAGTCGATGCAGAATATGCTGATGTTTACTTTGCTCCAGATGCAGCTGCTCAGAATGTGTACATTGACTCAACATATCATGTGCAGAACAGCCAATGAAACCTCAAATAGACCTATGGATGACCAATTCTCGTCAGTCTGAGGCACTTATGAAGTTAATTCAGTCATGCAATAATGGAAGCTGCACGATTTTTTTAGTCTTATTATAAGCGAATGCTTATAGACCCTGTTACCTAAATGCAAACAATTCATCTGGTGAACTTGGTTAGCTCTGTCACGGATAATAGCCTAATGCCTAATAGTTAAAGTTGGCGGGTATTTGCTACAAGTTGCTGATACCAAGCCGCTAGTTTGTGTAAGAAGAATCTTTAGGCATATGAGAACTCTGACTGCTGTTTCAGGGCCTAGTATATAATAATAATAATAATAATAATAATAATAATAATAATAATAATAATAATAATAATAATTCCAAGCGCCGTGATAAAGGCCTGGCCTTTATCACGGCGCTTGGAAAGAGCCTAAGCACCATCTCCGGTGAAGCACGAGAAACCTCATACCTCTTCCAACGCCTGACACTGACAATCCAACGCTTCAATGCAGTAACTTTCCGCAGTACTTTCCCTCTCTCGAATCCTGAGGAATAGAGGCCGTTCCAGATTATTTGCTTATTTTAATTAATATTTAAGTCCCCAAGGGATCATATGTACCTTGGGGCAAAAAAAAGAAAAGAAAAAATAATAATAATAATAATAATAATAATAATAATAATAATAAATAATAATAATAATGATAATAATAATAATAATAATTATAATAATTATTATTATTATTATTATTATTATCATTATTTTTTATGCCCCAAAGTACATGTGATCCCTCAGGAACTTAAATATTAATTAAAGGAAGTAGATCATCTGGAATGGCCACTATTCCTCAGGTTCTGACAGAGGGAAAGTTTTAATTTTTTCCGGGATACATGTAATCCCTCAGGAGTCTAAAAAATTATGCTAGGAGCTGTTGTTGAATGTCTGAAAAATCAGGCCTCGTCCTCCGTAACATTAGTGAAAGTCCCACGAAATGCTATGGCGTTATTATTATTATTATTATTATTATTATTATTATTATTATTATTACTGTAATTGTTATTTTACTCGAGATAAGTATTATTCATGAAGAACAGAAATTATGCTAGGAGTTGTTAATCAGAATCCAGAAGATCAAACCCTCGTTCTCAGTGACGTCAAAAAAGTGCTCAGAATGGAGTGGCATTGTAGCACCTAATTCAGATTGAAAGGCGCTGAAAATGGAAGAGAGCTAGATTGCCTCTTGCAGCTCACCAGATATAGAATAAAGGCGACAATATCACACTTGAATTCGGTCCCAGAAGAGTTAAGCGGAACAGAGGTCTCCAAAGCAATGGGTATAATAGATGCACAGCTGGCAACCACTAGTAGGCCTACATGTTCTTGGCAGATTTGTGCGAAGCAGCTTGCTTAGCGACGGCACCAATACCAGCGTCTCAAGCCAAATACTTTGTTATTGCCACCCAAGGAATTATATAGTGACCTCATCTCCTGCTGTTATAAATCGTAGCAAACCTGCTGGATCTTTGGTAATAGCGCCACCAGCTTTCTGTACTTCGCCAGATGTTGATGGATAGCGTGTTGACGAAGGCCAATCTGAGAACACAAGGTCTTGTGCCCTTGGCCTTTGAAACTCTCTGCCCAAAGACCCAAGGCCTGGCCTTTTCAACAGCTTTGGCCATAGCTTTGCCCAGATAACTGGAGGCAACAGGGAAACTTCAGTTTTACAAGCGCTCACTATGACCATCCAGCGCTGCACTGCAGTTGCTTCCCACAGCACATTTGCTACAGAGAACGACGGCAACAAAGTCTAGCTATCCCATGAAATACTGTCCGCAAGTATTTTAATACTGAAGGGTATCGTATCGTAGGCCTATATCGCATCTAGTAATTTATTAGGCGCCTCTCGCAATATAAACTATTCAGAGGCGCCCTCAGTGCATGAGCCCCGTGGAAACAGAAACGTCTTGAGCGACCGAGTAGATGCCAGGGAGATTCCAGGGTACCGGTATCCTATGTAGGACTGTCTCCCTATAAATAATTCTTAAATATAAACAGTAATAATAATTACATCACTTTTGACAGGTATGCCTACTTATAAAAGTGCTTTAAGGCCTACGGTATATAAATGTATTGGTATGGTACCCATGTAACTGTAGGCCTATTATATGCCTCATGATATACAATAGTCTTTATTTGTTATCGAGGTATTCACGCTGCTTCTGATTAAAAATAAAACAACTTGCCGTCACACTTGAAACTGCAGACCAACATACAACAGACGAGTGCGAAGCGGCGTTCGTGGTACAATGACATTTCCAGCTGCGTCGATCAGTTCTCTTTAAATCGTCTCCATTTATCCTTCAATTCAATGGCAATTTATCCTTCAATTTAATACAGAAACGCCATTCCTGCCAGAATCCGCAAGCCTGAAACCCGACATCTAATAATCCGAAAACTCATGGGCTCGACTAGGTTTCAGAGTTTCACATGACTCAACGACTAACACGAATGTCCGCGTAAGTAAATAGACATGTTGTACTGGCATCGAGATGAGGCCACGCACTAAGCATGGTGCAGAATAATAATTACATGCTATAGCCGTGTCCTGTTGTTAATTACACGCTGATAGCTAGACAGATGTAGGGACTAAGTCAATATCCGAATTCGTTGACCTAATTAAGTTTCGTCTAGTTACCGTTCTGATAAAAAATTTAGCACCGATATTTTAGAAAAACATTTTTGTCAGAATTGTTAAGTCGGTTTTTGCACGCATTATATGGACTTGTGGCTTTCTTCGTCCACGACTCTAATTTTAAAAGAAATTGGGGTTAAAAGAAATTACTGCAATTAAATTGCATAGATAGGCCACAATGCGAATCTAATGAGCTTTATTTTGTCAAAAGAATCTGTACACATATCTATTTTGTCTTCATAAGAGTGTTTGTGGGTGGCTATAGAGTCCCAATGACTTTCAACGACTTCCATTTGAGATACGTGAAAAGTTGTGTGCGTTTGTGGATGCATCCACGTATAGGCCTATGCAGATGGATGGCACTAGAACTGGAGGCTTGAGTACTTTTTCAAAAATTTATTCAACCTCAAACTGTCTTTCAGCACGCCATCTTTTTCAGCGGACATTAAAGTCTTCACTGTCTCTGCGTCAAACTTCTAATACGAACTCTCAGTCTTATTAAAACTTCAACTTTTGTTGAAAATATGAGAAAATATCAGCAGCTACAGCTAATATAGATGAAGGCATCAACCAATTCGATATCAGTCATAAATGTCGGTCTACGAACTAAAACTCCCACATCTACCATAAACTTTACCACGCCCAACGCATCCATAAACTTTTTAGATGGGACCTACGTGGACCCTAGACCCTATAGGGCCTTAGGGTCAAATACGGAATTATGGAGTCTATGGGGCCCTATATATTTGTATTGTATTGTATTTACGAATTTATAAAGGCCTCTCACAGTCACAGTAGAACCTAATCAGAGTCCCAGTTTGCCATGCTGGCATGGTATATTCTGTAATCGCAGGAGTGGTCGAATATTCAAAACTTAACCACTCGCTATGTATAAACAAATTAACCTACATAGAGGTGCAACAATTGTGATGTCAATTAAGTGAACTTTAGCGTCTAATAATGTATACATGCCTATCTCATGTTATGTATTACATGTATTAGAGTCATTCTACGGAAAATATGCAATATGCTATAATGGAGTTTTCTCAGAAGCCATATAATTTTTTAGCCTAACTAGTTTACTAATTAATGCTTAACCAAGACGTTTAACTCAGCATGCTTGCTTTTACTGCTCACCAAAGTCATGGAGCTTCACAATAAAACCATGAGTTCTACGAATTGCCAACTCCGTAACGGTTTGCATGTTGCCAGATTTTTGCAAAGTTGATTTCTTCAACAAAGCAGTCTGTGCAACTTAACCAATTGTTTATCATTTAGAACAATTTTTTAAACATTCATCATTGTGTTAAACTGAAGTCTCTAGATTGTGATTAGCCAATAATCAGTTATTTCAGCGTAGGCCTACATGCATATAGCAGGTCAAGTCAAGACCGTAATGAAAGGATTCTACTATTCTCAGGCCCCCATTAAGGGGGTGCTAAAGGTGCTGCAGCGTCCGGGCCCGCAATTTGAGGGGCCGCAATTGCGGAAGTGCATTAATTTTTTTACTGTACTTGTAATTGGGCCCCGCGCTGATGGCCATATAGGTAATCACAGCACACGGACCCGCACTAGCCTTAATGCGGCCCTGACTATTCTATGTATTGAAATTGTCGTAGAATTTTGTACGTAGGCCTACATAAGAAGACTAAGACGATTTCTGCTTTGCTATTTGATTGATAAGCTAAGCGTTTTTAGGCCAAAAAACACGGAGTGAGATGGTTGTATTGCAAAACGTAGGCCTATAGTAATCGCACAGGTAGAGCAGCTCGTAATCGTAATCTCCAATTTTCTAAAGCGCCACTGTAAAGCCAAGCGCAGAGAATCAGCTTATTCACGAGCGCTGCGTCGTATCCGAGGGGTTGTCCAGAGATCGATACCGTTGGGTGGTCCGAGTCCGGTTGCCAGAGAGACCAGGGAGAGGCAGAGCAGCTGTTACGAAGGGTTTCGTTGAGGACGAGAAAGCTTGGAAGGCAGAGGATCAGATGGATTATGGTAGGAAAGGATCAGATGGATTAGGGTAGGAAAGGATCAGATGGATTAGGTGCGAGCTGTTCCACCTGTGAGATCGGCAATCGCAGGTAGGCAACAGATACTTTTGAGGAGGTTGTCGGAAGGATTCTCGGTCCAGTGACTTCGAAGTTTGGACTGCGATTTCCTTGATGAGCGGGCATAAATAGCCTACAGGAACGGAACGTTGCAGGGCATGTTTTAAGGAAAATTTATCACTGCAAGTGGCGAGCATTGGAGCGCATAAAATTCATAAATAATTATGAATTACAATTCATCATCATCATCATCATCATCATCATCATCATCATCATCATCATCATCATCATCATCATCATCATCATCATCACCATCACCATTATCATCATCATCACCATTATCATCATCATCATCATCATCATCGTTATCATTATTATTATTATTACTACTACTACAACTATTACCACTACTACTACTACTACTACTACTACTACTACTACTACTACTACTACTACTACTACTACTACTACTACTACTACTACTACTACTACTACTACTACTACTAGAGCAGCAGCAACAACTAAGCTTACTACTACTACCACTATCACCGCTACTACAATTTAATACCATTTTTATTCAAGAATAGCGAATCAAGTCCTACAACAATAATATCAAATCAAACTCTTACCACAACCACAAGTAACGCTCTCTGGGACTACTTCGGAAGACGACGACCAAGTGTATTGGTAATCTGGTTCATTAGAAGAATGGTTACACCCTTCGTCCTTTCGAATTGGTTTATGCTTGATCTTGATCGAACACGTGTATTCCTCTTGCATTTGAGTTGGTACGTCTGTCACACAGCTAACCATTCCATTGTATCGTGCAGTACAATTCGTCGGCCTCATGGTAGTATCATTTTTGTGCCTGCACAGCATTTCCGGCTTCCCATTTTCAGTGACGTTAACGCTACACCTTAGTTTCACCATTTCTTCTGTTTCATTGTTGCCTCTGTTCACCCTCTGAGCTTTACATTTTGGCTCGGAATCTAAATATACCACAAGAAACAATGATAGAATATTACTGTCGCAGAGAAACACTAAACTTGACATACAAGGAAACGAAGACAAGCTAAGCATTAGAAAACAGACAAGTTAAGAAAACACACAACCAATAAGTTTGTTTATGAAGATTAAAGTTAGCTATCTTTTAAGCTGAACAAGCCATTTACATGAGGCCACTGGTTTAAACCGCGGAAACAAATAAATTAATCTTTTCTCTTCAAATCAGTATTAGCATAAATGTTGTAGGGCCCCACTAGTATGGAGTTGTTATAACAGAAACAGAGGTGGTCGATATTTCGGCGTCCAGAAAAGTGTGGCAGTATAAACTTCAAGATAATAAAATAAATGCTCAAAACTGCATTATAAAAATAAAATAATTGTTATCACAACACCTGATCTTTGGTTTGACTACTTATAATAGGCATTGTTCCTAAACAGTTTAGAAGCAAAGTAGTAGATTGGATACGGGGCTTTGAACTCATGCGCTACAAAAAGCCGCTTGATATAAAGACTATCTCTACAGAAAAGGGTCCACAGAGGCCTACAGGATCCACTGACCCCTATCAAAGATCGGTTTCCAAGAAGTGTCTGTGGCTATCATGGCTTAGAAGTCTTTTGAATCATGGCGCTAAGTGGATCTTTGAAATCAGGCTGAATAGAAGTCCTTTGATATAAAGGCCGTCTCTAAGCCAACTCGGCCAAAGCCAAAAAATAAGGATCACGGATTGCCTTAACACATCAAACCGTGAAAGTGTCGTTTGCTGCCGGCCGAGACCCTCCCACGAGGCCGGCTCAAACTCGTGTGTGTGTGTGGTGGTAAACATTGTAGCCCACTAATCGTACGGCGGTGGTGCGCTAGGAATTACAGACTCACTACTCCAACCACCAAGGATGAAAATTTTTATATCGCGGTTCGCGGAGAAGACCCAGCGCTGGTTAGTTTCTTGATTAGTTCTGCCACCACCTGGTCTTTGCTTTGACTCGGCAACTCTTTTTTTCCATTCTTGCTTTGTATATCACGTTTCATCGTTCTATATTTCTCCTCCTCTCCTAGAATAAGCTTGTATTCTTCATCGCTAATAGCCGTGTCCTCCAACGCCTTAGAAATGTGGTCATGAACAGTGTTTAGCTTACTCTCCGCCAAAATACAAATTTCGTCGTGTTTTGAAGCTTTAGCAACAAAACTTCTACTAATAACATTCCCGATAATATCCAAGAAACTCGTAGCTATGGCTAAACTCTCTAGAACAATACCAGGAATAAAACCAATACCAGTGGCTAACATAGCTGCCCCACCCACCCCAGTTCCAAGACTCACCATAGCAAGGCCGGCCGAGGTCCCATTAGCCACATCTACAACCCTCTTATACTTCTTGCACAGTTGTCCTCGACTTATCGCCTCGGACCTCAGGAATGCTTCTATTTCGCCAATCTTCTGCAAACGAAATGTTTGCGACGTTGTGTCTGACAAAATTGTTGACTCCGTAAGCGTTGGGTACAAAGACATTGTTTTTATAGTTGCTCTATCAGTAACGTTATGTTTAAGTCGATAGATGAAGTACTTTCAATGCCTCTCTTTTTGCCTTCAATTCTAAAACTCGTTTGTCCTGGAATGAATATTGCCCTAGATGCATCAAATTGCCCACTTGAAATATCGACTGTACGATCGATGCTACCACCAACAGCTGCCGGTGCTATAACGCGAACTGTTGCATCACCACCGCAAACACCAAAGACTGTAAGCTTCCAGAACCCGCACTCTAACGAGACCCCCTCATTGGTGGTTTGCAAAGTTATACACGGAAAACGCGCAGCGGTCAATGGAAGAGTTTGCCACGCACTCGTGGTTACCGTTCCGGCCGCCGTGTAGATATCGCGGCTGTGGTAATCGTCAGACACGAAGTCGATGTGTTGTTGAGGCACCGCGGTCAATAGCTCTGCGGTGGGCTTCGGGATGTTGTACCCCCAGTGGCCTACATCACCTAGACTGTCTATGCTGTATTTGCACATGTCTATTTCTCCGTGTTGACGGAGATACCCCCGAATCTTGTAGTGCGTGTCAGTCATATTTTTCTATACTACTGACTGTCCCCCGTGTCTAAAATATGTATAGATCTGGAAGTGGGATATTCCAAAAGTAGGTTGTGGTGGGCTGGTGGCCAAGACCATCAGCCTGAATTTTTTGTATACTCTGTCATCAGTGAAGGTGAACTCTTGTGCAGAATTAGTCAAAGTGGCAGTGGAGGAAATGAGAGCATTGTATCTCGCCGAATCGGTGGATGGAGTCCCATAAATCTTCCAGGACGTGATACGTGGTGCAGTAGGACTAGATCCCCCAGCCAGGCTAACCTTCCATACTCGCACAGGCGTCGGGCATTCAATCTGTAACCAAGTCCCACTAACCTGAGCCAAAATATCGGCTCTCGATGTGGACGCCGTCTTCCACTCACCTCTCACACCCGAGTTGAAGGCCATATGAGGCGGGTTAGTGGGTAAAGATTCGTTGGCTGAGGCAATAAAACCCGTTTCGGAAACGTTTCTGGATAGGGGCGGAATATGGCCGCTGTAGTTGAGAACCTTGATGTCCGTCGCGTATCGCCTTTCATTAGCTATCTCACTGTCTACATACCGCTTGTTAGTCAGGTACCATGGTCCCGAGGGCGGCGTATCATTTTTCGTAGTGGCGTTGGTGATCAGCTGCGTCACTTGTTTAAAACTCACAGCGTCGCTATCGGATCCTGAAATTTCTGTTGGGCGTCCAGTCACTCTTTTACCACCCATAGCCAGATCACCGGTCATGGTACTGCCGGATTTGAGCACGCATGCGCTCCTAACGATAACATCTTGCTCGTTGGCGTACCTCTTAGCAGCATCAACTTTCTGGTCCGCATAGAGTCTAACGGAAGCTCCAATCTCAGCGTTTTTCACGTCAACGTATCGTTTATTTGTCACATGCAACGGTTCTGTTGGTACTCTATCACTCTTTGTCATGTTGTCGGCGATCAGCTTCGATACTTGTGCCATACTCGTCGCGTCGCTTTCGGACGTTGCTGCGCCCGTAGGGAGCCCAGTAACTCTTTTGCCGCCCATGATTAAATCACCAGTCATTGCATCACCAGCTTTAAGCACGCATGCGCTCCTAACGATAACATCTTGCTCGTTGGCGTACGTCTTAGCAGCTTCAGCTTTCTGGTCCGCATAGAGTCTAACTGAAGCTCCAATCTCAGCGTTTTTCGCGTCCACATACCGTTTGTTAGTCAAGTACTTTGGTCCAGCCGGCGCCGTATCATTATTCTTAGTGGCGTTGCTGATCAGCTGCGTCACCTGTTTCAAACTCGCGGCGTCGCTATCAGATCCTGGAATTTCTGTTGGGAGCCCAGTCACTCTTTTGCCACCCATGGTCAAATCACCAGTCATAGAATCGCCGCTTTTGAGCACATGCCCGCCTCTTACGATAGCATGCTTCTCGTCCACATATCTTCTAGCGGTGGTGACCTTCTCATCCACGTACTGTCTGTAAGAAGCGTCGCGGGAATCTACATACCGCTTATTCACCACATGCAAAGACTCCGTTGGTACTCTATCGAGTTTTACTAGAGCGCCAGCGACCGCTGTTGACACTTGTTTCCAACTCGCTGCGTCGCTATCGGATCCTGAAATTTCTGTTGGGAGCCCAGTAACTCGGTGGCCGCCCATAACTAAACTTCCAGTCATTACGCTGCCTGATTTCAGCACGCACGCGTTCCTGACGATAACATCTTGCTCGTTAACATAACTTTTAACAATAAGGTCCTTGTCATCTGCATACCGCCTAACGGAATCTCTCAGCCCCGCATTCTTCTCGTCCGTGTACTGCCTGGCATCGATAATCTTTTGGTCTGCATGATTTTCGGCTGCGGTCGCCTTCTGGTCCGCGTATCGTACCACTTGTGCCCAGCTCGCTGCGTCGCTTTCAGACGCTTCTGCGTCTGTGGGCAGCCCAGTAACTTTGTGACCACCCATTTTTAGAACGCCAGACATCGTTCCACCGGTGATTTGTAGGTTGTCCTGATCTACGATGTCTGCATAAGCCTTTGTCGCGGCGTCCGTGTCCATCGTGGGCGTTCCCACATTTGTCAGCCGAAAACCTCCAGCCGATAGAATTCCCAACATGGTATCACCAGCCTTGTGGACAAGCCCAGCGGCGCTTATCTGCCCCCCTCCCACCCCACCTCCACCGTCTCTTCCAAATTTATCAACCGGCATTTTTATATACAAAAATGGTGACGGAAGTCTAACATAGGTCAAGAATGATATCTTCAAAATTCTTTCCAGCAGTGAGCTCTCTTAGCACGGTCAGGCAGAGATGACCACAGACCACATCATCGGGACCCTGCAGCTGGAACGTCTGTGTTCTTATGGAACGGTTTAAATATCGAGCGATTTCGGTAGGCGGATCCAGCCCATAACTGTCAAAATAGACTGCTATAGGTCCATCTATCCAATAGGCGACCCAGTGAGTACCATCGCCGGAACCGGAATCTAAATTAACAACTCCACACTCCTTCTCACGAGCCACGGCTGGCAGACCATCTCGCATGAAAACACCGCGGAAATGCGGCAGACCTCGGGCGACTTTCTCTATGTCAAAGTTGCTCAACGGTTTTAGTTTTTTTGCCCGATGTAGTAGAGACCGGATCGTTTGCACTTTGAACAGCAACCACCATATGTCTGGCGCCCGAGATATAAACCGGTTCCACGGACCTGAGCTTCGAGTTCGCGATTGTGACGCGCGGCCTCTGCTAAAGCCGCGTCGTCGATCCGTTTTTTCTCGGCTTGGGCCGCATCGCTGGCCTGTTTCTTGCGCAGAGCCTCTGCATCGCTGGCCTGTTTGTTGTGCACGGCCTTTGCCACCTCGGCGGCCCCTCCAGCCGCGGCACCCACCGCGGTTAACCCGCCAAAAATCAGCGGGAGGAGAGCCAGTAGTGGAAGAAATCCGCCCGATTTTGTCATCTTTTTCAGTTGCGTTTTGGTGAATCTCAGCTCCATGCCAACGCCTTCCGAAATCTTCTTCACGATTCGGGCGGCTTGAACTTTTGTCAGCGCGAGCTTGTCGTCTCCGCGAAGCTGGCCATGAGTGAGCCGGATCGTGGCGCCAGTGCCGGCGCGCGCAGCTTTAGCCAATGTTTGCTTTTGCCCTTCGGTCAGTGAAAGACCGAACGCAACGTATTCAGTTTTCATTTTTGCAAAAAATATATCTAGAAGGGGGCCATTTTTCTAAATGTGATTATGGGAATCAGTAGACAACGTTGAATTTGCTGCCATCCGATTCAAAATTCAGGAGTCGGTCGCTGATCAGGACGGCATATGCTGTCGTATTATTTGGTACCACTTCGTTAAAGTCCACCTTGATTTGTATGTCCTGTACAGAGGTTTTTAGTCGTTCAGATTGCCTGCGCACGTCCAGGACGAAGATCGGAAACATATCTACAAATTCGACTGGTGTCAGTTGGCATGACGATTCACGCGCGTCTATACCGCAATATTCTTCCTTGAAGTCACGTAGGGCTTTGTAAGCGCGAGAGGTTGTCCTCTTAGTGAAGTCGAGATTCATGTCAACCACCGGGTATCGATCGCTGTTGAGCATAGCGAAAATGTTGCGAACCTGCACATGGTCAAACAGTGCCGGATTCTGGCCTTGATGTGCATTCTTTCCAGTTTGAAAAGCAACAAGAATCCAGCGTGGCTTTTCCGTGCCCGACTTAACGCTCAAACGCCAGGAAAAAGTAGTCGCTCGTGGCACCGCAATGTTGTCGCATTGCATGGCGCGGAATGCCACAGGTACCTTAACCTTGGCTTCAATCTGCTTCATAAGCATGCTTTTATACTCCAAAGCGGGTATTATATGCGGCATGAACCAGGAGAGTTTAGTCAGCGCGATCTGGCCATTGGCCGCAGCGGCTTCCTTGAAGATCGCGTCTGCATCTCCCTGCCGGCTCAGCAGTAAGGAGTGTTTAATCCCGTATACGACTTTGTGGTAATCATCGCAAAAGCCGAATAGATGTCTTAAGGGAACGATGAATGAAAATGTGCCAATAGGGACGGGTTTTCCAATGATCATCAGTCGACGGGCCTCGAAGCCGATATTCGCGGTCGCCGCCGCCGCACTCGTGTCCTTTTGCCAACACATGTTTAAACCTTCGCCTTTGGAAAAATCATCGCCGTAAACCAGCATGCCTTTCATCGTCGTGGCTTGCCCAGGAGACATGACATTCTCTATCTCGGTGTTGTTAGCCAGGTATCGAATCTGAGAAAACATGTACGGGATGGCGTTGTTGATAAATGACACCAACGAGTCTGCGATGTAAGCCGCGCCAGTTGTTGTAAGCCTGCCCTCCACAAGAAGGTAACTCTTAGAAGGCTGCGTGAAAATGTCTTGGTTCTGGATGTCTATCTGTATGGCCTGGCCATTGTTGATAGCCGCGGGATTTTGTGACTCATACTCGCGGTATTCAAACGATTCGATGCTATTGTCATCGGGCACCGCCGAAGCGATGTCCAACATTTCACTCGGCACGTCAAATGCCGCCATTATTATAAGTAAAAAAGTTCAAGCTTCAATTATTAATCATGCTGTAAATGAATTTCATGTGTGGTGGGTAAAGCTTTTTTACGTTTTATGAATTAGTCTGAAATTTTTTTAATTTTATTTCGCGAGAAACAGACCCCGCGCATGAATCCGCGAACGCGAATGAAATTCATTTGCGTTTGCGTTTGCGCCGCCACGACTCGGCTTTATAGTCTTGAAACCGGATCCAGCAATGCGGCTGTTTATGTCAGCCATTGTCGGAACAACGGGTGGCGGACTAACAGCCAGTTGTTTTAAGTACTCGATGCTCTTGTCGCTGAGCGCCTTCTCCAAAGGTGCGGGAACCGCTCGCGAATGAGTTTCATTAGCGTTTGCGCCGGCAACAGCACGTCTCGCTTTCACGGCATCAACGATCTGCCTGACGGCAGACGCTGTTGTGGCCCCAGCTTTCACCACATTACCAACTACATCGGCAACGTTTGTTATTACGCCTTTATTCGCCGAAATGAAGGAGCCTGCACGGCCAAGAAAGCCCGCGATTTTGGGTATCCAGTCGAAAAGTCCACCACCCACTACACGACGCCGCTTTTTAATTCCAAGAACCAACATTAGAATATTTAAGTGTGAACATTTACGCACTGCGGATGTGAAACCTTATAGTTACTGTCTCACCGCGGAGGTTTAATTGTTCACCATTCTGGTCAGTCAGCCAAACACGAATGCCCTGTACGTTGCCAGCCGGTGCTACTGGTAGGTACACTAGATTTTTCGGAGACTCGATTACCTTGTAGCCGGGCGACACATCCGGGAAAAAACTGTAGATTACTGGCAGCTGGCTACCATTTCGATATGATCCAGAGATAATGTCGCAATTTACCAGGATTGTGTCCACCCGGAGAATATCGACTGGATTTTCTCCCTCTTTATAACCAATACCAAGCCTCTGAGGGTTAAAACCAAGCATTTGCCTGATAGTAGATTGCATCATATTTACCTTATATAGGGCATTCGTAATTTTTACGAAGGCGCGTAGGGTAGATGCGTTAGCTCCTATGGTAATAGGAGAATTAAAGCCGAGTGGTGTCACACCCGTCGGAGAATTTTGCTTTTCTAACTGCCTGCCGATTTCATCATTAATCTGTGCGATCTCGTAGCTTCCGTCGGGCAAAATGATCGTCTTCCACGTCACACCATTGTCGGTGCTGTAGACGAACTTGTTATTTGTGCTATCGATGTTGGGAATCGAATTATAAGTTTCAAGATTGACCAAAGCAAGCTCATAGCGTCTTTTTGGATCCAGGTACAGCGGTGGTGAGAAAGCCGTGGTCCACCCTGTAGTATCTGAGGAAACAACAAAACAAAAAGTTTCCTTAGGCTGCAAAAGGTCTCGAATTTCTTCGAGCAGTTTCTCCGAGCGTTCCATCTGAGCCATGAATTTTGTTTTCTATTTCTATTTTATGAGCATGTTTCTATTCAATTCGAGTGCCAGCTCTTTGGAGATCGCACCGGAACGCAGTAACTCATCAAGAATGGCGGAGATTTCGTTGCCGAGACCAGTGTTTCCCGCGGCCCTAGAGGCCACCAAAAGCTGCAACCTCTCTACCAGGGCGTTTGGATCGTTATAAAATTGCACCGCGCCACCTCGAATCAGCTGGAACTTTTTACTTTTCCGGCCATGAATAGGCAGACCAGACATCTGTACGAGCTTTTTAAAAGTTTCAATTGCTTGAGGCGATTATTGTTTAGTCTTAACGAATCGTTTCGTTAGTAGATTGAACAACGACTCATCGGCCGGAGATTCGAGAACGAGGTTACCACCTTTAAACACTCAGTCTACCGGCAGACAACGCGACGGGGTCAACGGAGAGCTCACCCAAGGCGTTGCCTTGTAATTTCAGAGGAACGGCTGGAACACTGAAACCCTTTCCTTTTTTAGTGAGGGCGTGGCCTTTCAATAGCAAACGAATTCGATCTCTGTAGTCCTGTAGGACGCCGATATCTACGGCCAGCGCATGTACCTTTTCTTCGTCTCCGTTCTTATTGGCCTTCCTTTTCTCTTTGCCCAGGGTGTGGCGATTATAATAATTTACGCCTTCGATTATCTGTTTCACAGCTGCCGTGTCGTTCAGGTCGAGCTCGCTCGGAGGGGTAAAACCGTGCCGCCTGATTGCATCGACGTTGAGATGTCTGTTTGGGTGGACGAGCAATGCTTCCTGAGCGGGGTGTGCCGCAATCGCCGGAATAGCCGTTGGAGCAGTTGCTCCAACGGAATCACCGAACAACGCCGCTATCGGGTTAAAATTAGCAGACTCTGAAATCTGCGCCGGCAAATCCTGTAAAGCGCTGGTAACTTTCTGCAGCTCCTTGGACGTAGCCGCCTGGGATTCAGCCGTGGCTGTGGCTATTGGTTTGAAAAGCTTTGCCGCATCGTACTGAAGATTGGCTTCACCGAGCTTCTCATCTACGAAACGCTGTCTCAATCGATTTCTCCGAGCTAAATAATCCTGAGTCAACGCGTCTCGCTCCTGTTTAGACGAAACTTTTGTCCACATCGTGGTTGTATGTCGACTATATGTTGCCTATATCATGTCTTTAAATACTTGCCTTGGGCTTATAGAAACGATCGAACCCGCAACGATATTTTCCGTCGTACACTTTAGACGTCAAATCTATGACTGCGAATCCATATGGCTGAGCAGCACACTCGCTGAAGAACGTACGGAACTCATCGAAAGACATGTCGCCGCCCACGAACGTATCGTGAATGGCTCGCAAATTTTTACTGTCTTGGTTGAAGAGGACGATAAGATTGGCATTGTCACGGATCGCTTGCTTCGGAATTCGAAAATAATTCTGTGTTAAGTAGAAGCAGTCCGCGCCACCGTGTCGACCCATAGTGAAATACCTTTCAATGGGCGACTGTTTTTCAAGCATGACGTCATCGAACACTAGAAGGCTTCTGGCATTCTTATTTAATGATTCAACTGGAACTATTTCATCTGAGCAAGAGTGAAAGGAAGCCACTTCCTTACCGGCAACTTTTTCGAGTTCTGTTATCCAGTCCCGAAGAAATTGATATTTTTCCTGTCCCAGAGACTTTGAGTATAGATAGAGCCGGTCAAAACGTAGGTACCCCTTCTTCAACAGAAGGTTAAGCAGTAAGTTTGTTTTCCCACATCCGCTAGGCCCACAGATTATGCATCGTATGCTTGATGGCAACAACCAATGGTGGTGTTTTTTCCCATCGTCAGCTTCGAGATCGAAATTTGTTATTTCCATATAGAGACAACGAGTTATGATTGTATTCAACGAAAACAATGTATTGCCTACGATGTAAGAAACATACTGAGACTTCAAATGAAACAATCGTCGAGTTACGAAATGGTCGGCCAGCCAAGAAGGGAACATGTGCCGTCTGCGGTGCAAAGAAGAGCCAGATTTTGCCTTCTAAAGAGCGAAAGCATAAGTCTCGTGAGCGCGAGACTCATCAGTCTCGCGGAGGCTCGCTACTGAATAGGGCCCTCAACGCTCTTCCTCTGCCTGAGATGCATATGAGCCTTCCATCCGGCATGTCTTCGGAAGATAATCCGGGAGGTTCTTTTCAGAACACAGGAAAGTACTCTTACTGTGGACCATTCACAAAACTCGATAAACGGCTGTCACAGCGCTATCACGGTGTTAATCAGCTCGACCGTGCGTGCCTCCACCACGATGTGGCTTACGCAGTTCATAAAGATACTCCAGGGCGTAACCACGCAGATGACATCCTCGCTGCAGCCGCGTCGAAGATCGCACTCACCGATGAAACTCCGGATTATGAGAAGAAGGATGCCCGGCTCGTATCGGCCATTATGTCAGCGAAGTCGAGGCTAGGGATGGGTGTCAGAACGAGCCAGCGAAAACGCAAATGAAAATCATTTGTGTATGTGTTTACCTGTTTGTAATATATAGTATTACTGAAATGTCTAAGCACCTTTCAGCCGTCTATTACAGCCCTAGAGGTTACTGGCGAGGTAAGGCTGCGGTGAAGAAACTAGCCTCAGCCGCCAAAGTTTCCGAGGCGGAGGCTCGCGATTGGCTGAAGAAACAAGCTGTGTGGCAGATTTATCTACCCGTTCCTCGCCCCATACCGCATCCAAAGTTTGAGGAAAATAGACCAAACGCCGTACACCAAGCCGATCTCTTGTTTTTACCTCACGATAAGGTTGGCCGCAAGACTTATAAATACGCCTTGACTGTTGTCGATGTTGCTTCAAGATACAAAGAAGCTGAACCGTTGACTGATAAAAGTGCGGCTGAAGTCGCCGCCGCTTTAAGCCGGATCTATAAGAGGGGCCCATTAACTTGGCCTCGACTCTTTCAGGTCGATCCTGGACGCGAATTTATGGGTGATTTTACACCATTGCTAGCGAAGCACGACGTTCTTGTAAGACGCGGACAGGCCGGTAACCATCGTCAACAGGGCATCGTTGAACGCTTTAACCGTACTCTAGCTGAGCGACTTTTCGGTGCCCAGTACGCTCAGGAATTGCTCCTGGCTGCAAGGGGGTCATCCGAACGGTCAGTGGAATGGGTTCGCCGGTTGCCCGATGTTGTAGCTGCACTAAACGATGAGCCGACGCGTTTGCTCGACTTGAAGCCGGTTGAAGCGATGAAAGCTGCTAAAGTGACACAGAAGCCCTCTCATTCACAAACTAAAGGTCGTTTATGGGGCTTGGATGAGCCTGTTCTCGGGCACGACGTTCTCGTCCGATATTTATACGCTCCAGGCGAGCTCGAAGGTGGAAGCAAACGTGCCACCGATCCTAACTGGTCGCTCACCATCCACGCTATTTTGGATGTTGTTCGGCGGGCTGGCCAGCCGGCTTTATACCATCTGGTAGACGGTCCTGCCCGCGGATTTGTACGCGAGGAGCTGCTTCTGGTGCCTATGGGCACTGAGTTACCCCCCGATAGAATACTCAACCGTCGTTGATTTTGTAGTGCCCATATGCCAGCGTTGTTATCCCATCGGCCTCGATCCACTTTTTTGTGTCTAATGGAGAGAGGCTGATCTTATTCTGCTCGTACACTCCGATCTGGTGGTCGTGGCTTCTAATCACGACTTGTGTGTGCCGCATCTCTTCTCGTTCGAACAGGCACTCCTTGTATAGCTCGTGGTGCAGATCCTTCTTCACAACTGCTCTCTGAACGCCTTTAGCTTTCCTGATCTCTGAACCACCCGATTTTAAGATCGAGTACATCTTCGGACGCAGCCCTACGAATTCAGCGATGGCCACTCCGTTACATTCATCCTTGAACTTACCCACGACTTTCTTGTTCTCGACGTCGTAGTATGGGCTGTCTCTAGGAAACTCGGAGAGGTCGTATAGGTGTTTTTTGTTCCACATATCGACATAGGTGTTCGGAGTTTCCACCTGAAATAAGAGGCTGTCAGTGTCTGTGTACAAGAGTTGAGCATTGTTACCGTACTCGTTTTTCACATCGTTGTACCAGAAGTCGTACATCAGATGCTTGCTGAGGTCGAGGACCGCCTGGCCGACATATACAGGTCTGTTTAACTTGAGCTTGTTCTTCAAACTGTGAATCGCGGCGAGTTGGTCGTTGAAGATTTTGTGCGATATGTAGGCCGGGTCCGCAATTAGTTTACGAAGTTTGTCAACTTTTGAGGTCGGGACCAGGTTGACCCTGATTCTTTTTCTAAGATTTTCCATGGTCTTTCCAAAGACCGCATTATTAGCCAGCTTGAAGAAATCCTTCTCAAATTCCGACGTTGCCTTCGCCCTCAATTTTGTATTCATCCCGATGTATGGAGCCATCCACGCCTCCTGTCTAAACTTAATGGCACGATGAATTTTAGCAACTCGTAGGCCTAACGAGTGGTAGAGTTTAAGATTTCGGTAATGAACCACATACCGCTCCTTAGGTCGTAGGCTGGGTGCTAACTTCACATGCTTTGTGAACTTGCCTCCCAACTCGTTCATAAGCACATTCTGATAGTCACTCAACCACTCCCCTTGGACTGTCAGGGTCTACGGTGCTAGGGGATAGTCATTATGAGCAATGTGGAGGTGCTCCGGGTACCCGAGATCGACTTCAAGTAGGAAGCCTTCAGGCGCGTCGTCTGGAGTTTCCAACACTTCGTCGAGAGTTGGACTTTCCCAGCTGAATGCTCCAACTGGCAATGGCTGTTGCATCGCCCAGCCGTAGAGGTTATTAGCATCGAGATACATGATCCAGTTTTCTGGCTTCGTGGTATCGTAGTCGGGGCATTGTGGGTTGTTGGCTTTTGCGAAGCGCTTAGATACCATCGAGATTCCACCTCGGAGACCTTTCTCTACGAACAAATGCATGTCTATATCGGTGAGAAGTTCGAGCTCGATTTTCGTCTTTTTCAGCAAAGCGTCCCAGGCCATTCCTGGCAGGCTGAAGTAATTTGCCGGATCTAAACTGTAGTGTTTCATCGATGTGTTTCTGAAGGTCTCGAAGACATCTGCGAGTAGAAGTACATCCGTGCGGAGATACAGGTCGTGATAGTCGCCCAGAGTTTTACAGTCGAATTCATTCCATACTCTTTGGGCGTGTTGATAATCCTCATCAGAAATGTTCTCTCGGGACAGCCTGCTGTAGAACGCTTCTTTGGGTGGAAGTCGGTCTTCTTCGAAGCGGTGGTAATCGTCAATGTGCTCGTAACAATATACGCCCTTTCGCCTCAAAAGATCTAGTTTTGTCCTATCATTGTGAACGAAACTTTCCTTTATATATGCTGTTGTGACTTTCAGATCCTCTAGCGACAGATTTCCTGATAATTTATCCAACGAGCTGTTTAGAAACTGGAGACTATCGATGAACTGCAGTTGTCCTATGTTGAATGTCATGTATTTCTCCATATTGTTTGGGATGCAGTTAATATCAGTTTCCTCATCCTGTGCGGCCTCACAGCTGCCTATCGCTTGCATTATGAGGTGGCTGTCGTAACCTCGTAGATTGTGGAAGACCACTGGTACCTTGCACTTATCTGGATATATTCGAAGCTTGAGGTTGCAGGCGTTATGAGCAGCACCTCGGTACTTACCAGTAATGTGACAGTGGTCGCGAACTCTATCCCCTTCGAGCGCTTCTCCGCAGATATGACATTCGTTAGCCTCGCGGAATGATTGGCGATCGGCCGGTGACATAACCATCTTAGCTGGGGTGGCCAGCCTTTGCTTGATAGTGGCTAGCTCGCCTTGTAGTCGTTGCAGGAACTCTGGCACGGCGTTCTCTCCACGATATAGAACTGGTTTCTTGGTGCGGCCATCGCATCGAACTACTATATAACAAAAACTACATGGTTTCTGCTCAGCTATCTGTCTTGTATTGCTCTCGTTAGGGTTCATGGCCGCATTGATGACTGGCACGTTCAACGCCTCGAAGTCTGCGTAAACGATATACGGAGTGCGCATCTGTTTGTGGTGGTTCTGGAATTTGAGGATATTTTCATCCTCTTTTGGCATCTCAATCCGCTGAGGCTTCTGACTAATGCCCTGACAATCTTTGATATGGGCATCCAGCAAGTCTTGTCTACAGAATATGTGAAGGCAGCGACGGCATGGGTGCTTCCGCTCTTTATGATCGCTGTTTTTGTACAGCATTCGGGCCAAGTCCTTGATCCAGACATAGTGATAATTCTGTAAAGGAAAAGTCTGCAAATGAGCTTCATTTGCGTTTACGTCGCTGGCCAACAGTAGAAGATCAATATTGTGAACTCTAGTCTCGGTTGAGACATGGATTGGATACAGCCCTCCATTCCATCCGAAGACTGAGACGCTTATATTTTGGTTCTGGCGTTCGAACTTACCAATATCAGTGACCTTCACTGGAAATTCTACACCGTCGAAGTTTAGCTCGTGGAGGTGAGCCTGATACTTAGTTGGGCGATTCGGATTTTGATCTGCTGGGTACATTGCGCTTAGTATGGCCCACTCGAAGCAGCGATTATCGTTGTTTTGCACGTTAATAACTGAGCGGGGTGGCACATACTTCGGTGTGGGAAAGTAGCTCTTACCTCGGAAAGGCTTATATCTTGCAAAACTGAGGTCTAGCGACACGACCCGCTTCACTCTCCACCCCGATCCCTCATTGGTATACTCCTCGAGGAGTTGTAGTACTTCGGCCTTGGCCTTCCGTATAGCCCCTTGGACTTTACCTGCATTGGTAATTGGTGCTGCTGTGCTTCGAAAGTAGGCGGTATTGGTAATGATGCCGGGGGGCGCGTTGCCACCATACACATTATCAACGGTCGGTGCCAACTTTTCCAAATCAACAGTCAACACTTGAGAGTATTTAAAACCGCCATTTTTCAAGAGCTCTTCGTTGAGTTGCGCCTCAATATTCTGCTCCATTGCACTCAAGAAAGCCAACGCATCTCCTTCCAGCCTGTGGTTTAAAGGTACTTCTGCACGGAAGTCTCTCAGATGCTGATTGGCGAGCTCTCTGTACACTAGAAAGGGTGGTGGTCCACCTCTATCCTTCTTATTTAAGAGTGGGTCGAATTGTGCCAGAAGGGCCATACGTTTTAACCCTCTGCGCATACGCACTGGAGGAATTGGCCTTGGAAGCAGTGGCTGTAGTAAGCGCCTTTTGACCGCATCTGGGATAGCTTCGTCTAACAATTGTTCAATTTTTTCATTCGTAGACAATGCCATAGTTATAAATTGTTTGATACTAATCCATGGTAATATCAGTCTCATCCATTGTCAATAGTATACCTCAGAAGTTATTACTACTAATACTATAGTCGGAAGTTATTTATACTAATACATTTAAAAAATTTGTTAATTTTAATTATTTATTTATACCTGATATTAAATTATGGTCTGGCGTCTCCAACCGCAGATAATAATAGCCTATATTCAATTATGGCCAGGCGTCTTCAACAGCAGACAATACTATAGTCAGAAGTTATTTGTACTACTACTATAATCAGAAGTTATTTATACTAATACTTTAAAAATTTCGTGAATTTTAATTAATTATTTATTTTTTATGCCTGATATTCAATTACGGTCAGACGCTTACATTCGTCTTGAAAGATGCTTTCATCTCGCAACTTTTTCAGTCTAGCAGCCTTGTAGCCACAACCCAGGCAAAGACCTATTTTATTTTTCACCGCCTTTCCACAACCTATGCACGGCTGCGTACCACCACCCTTTCTCAGTCTTAATAAGTGAAGTTTGCAATAAACTCCTAGGCAGCTATTACCACATATGTCTCTTGTCCCAATTACCAACCACGCACAAAGATTTTTGCCCTTCATTTTCATAGATAATTATATATACCCAATATAAAACTTTATCTAATTGGTTTATCAAATAGTTAGTCAAAGCAATAGATTAATATCCAAAGGGTTTAGGTTGGCAGTAAAAACGGCCTACAGCGGCTCAGCTGGCTAGCCTTTATTTTTAAAGCATATATTTTTCATTTATGGATTGGCCAAAACGATGTCTCGATTTCGATTCTTCCTCTTCCCTTAAAACTGTCCGACTCATTGAAGCATTTGGATTTTTTGATCCCCACCTATCGATTATGATTTGACTGAGCGCTTGTGAATAGGCTGCACGACTTCGCCTTTTGTGCGCTATAGAAATCTCCAGAGTACTATTACATTGAACCGTATGACTGATTGAACTGATTTGACTAAGCACCTGTGAATAAGCTGGGGGGTTTTTTGCGATCACTTTTGGTGCTACAGAAGTTCAACAGAGCGGCTTGTCCAATGTATCCTTTATCTATAGAAAGCTGATAGCCATATAAAATTGACCATGGTGCTGTATAAATTCCCTCTAATAAAGACCGGCTCTAAAAACAGTCTTGGTTTAAAGGTAACGCGTTTCTGAAAACAGCTCCGAGATTCTCGTGGTCTGTTCCACGAAGCGCATTGAGAGCTCTCTTTAGAAAAGAGAATGGCATGTCAAGAATGTTATCCTGGCAACGCTAGTGGTATTTTTAGATATGATGTAATTGTGCTATAAATATTTTCCGTGGTCTTTGGTTTCGTTAAGCTGCATCGAGAGGTCTCGCCAGAAGAGAGAATGGCATGTCAAGAATGTTATCCTGGCAAGGCTAGTCCTATTCTTAGCTATGATGTAATTGTACTATAAATATTTTTCATGGTCTTTGTTTTCGTGAAGCCATATATTCGAGTCTGCCCAATAGTTAAACTTCAATGTCTGGGTCAAGACTCGCCCTGGTGCTAAATAAATTCTCTTTTGCATTTCTCAGTCTTAATTTAAAAAATTAACACGTTTGAAACACAGGCTTGATGTGTCCAGAACCTGGAAAACCTGAAAAAATCCAAAACACTGACTCAATACGCTTAATGAATGGTTGTGGGCTGAAGGCAGAGTTCGCAGCAGATGGTTATGCAAACGTTAGGGTGGCCTAAAAAATATCTGCTGCTTCGGGAGAAAAATCAGTTAAACAAAGCCAATAGGCTATATGAAAAATACGCAATATTTCTGGGCCACCCTATTCTGCGCAGAGCCGTAGGAAAACACAGCCTACAGCCCGAGGGCTGGCAGTCCGCACGCGTCGCCTGTAGACACGCCCTGTTTCCGGCTTCAGCTTGAATCAGCGGCCTTTGTCCCAGCTGGCGAACTTTGACCTGCTCAAGCAACAACAAAATTTATTCCTATCGGCGGTGATTTTAGCACCAAAAGCAAGCGATGATTGTAAAATAAGGAAAACAACATTGATTAACCAGTAAAAAAGACTATGTCGATACTAAAAGGCATTTACATTTTAAATATTTACACGGTTTCAATAAATCTATTCATTCGGTAAACATATAATTATAGGCCTAGGCATAAAGCGGATATAGAAAACAGAGCAGTCCCTTAAGCCAGCCTAAATATAGAGCGGTTTTTCCGCCAGAAACGCAAGCGCTGCTGTATAAATGAAACAACATTGGTTGCCTTGTAGAGACTATGTCATATATAATCCTAGTTTTAAAAACATTTAAATGGTTTCAATAAATCTACTCCAGAATATTTATTTTTCATAAACTGATTTTCATTCAGTAAAACATATAGGCCTAATCGGATAAATAAGAACAGTCCCTTAAGGTAGTCATGAATATTAAATATTAGCGACTTAATTTTCTTAGCCTCCGTATATGATGGTGGATGGCCAGTCGTCTCCCTCACCGTCTCATCTTCCCACCGACAGTTTACAACTAGTGGTAGAAATCTAAAAATAATTTTAAAAAATCTGACAGGGTTTTAAATCTCGACCTGTCGAGTCATCCATCCATCCATCAGTCCATCTATCAATTCTTCCATCCATCCATCCATCCATCCATCCATCCATCCATCCATCCATCCATCCATCCATCCATCCATCCATCCATCCATCCATCCATCCATCCATCCATCCATCCATCCATCCATCCATCCATCCATCCATCCATCCACACATTCATTAGTTCAAACTGTTTTCCTTTCATCCAACGCATAATGCCCTGTAGATAACTGAACAAAGACTTACCTTCACTATAGCTCTTTGCCACCGTCTCCTCTATCCTGAGAAAATCCTTTGCCTCTTACGAGAAAAACGTTGAAAATTTAATCTTTTACCGAAGCATTGTTGATAATGTTTCGAAGTAAATAAATGAAGCTATAAGCTATAAGCTATAAGCCATATTAGCCTCTGAACCAAAAGCCAGTCGAAACCGGATCTATAAACGAGGCATAGGCTAAGCCTAATGCAGCGTTAGCACAAACAGTATGGAAAGCTCTTGCCGTCATAAACCTGAATTATCCATGTAAATTATAGGACAGTTGTTTGGGCTACATAAATGCAGTTTTATCATTTATGTACTAGGCCGGTAGGCCGGCAGTAAACGACACTTTCACGGTTTGATGTGTTAAGGCAATCCGTGATCCTTATTTTTTGGCTTTGGCCGAGTTGGCTTAGAGACGGCCTTTATATCAAAGGACTTCTATTCAGCCTGATTTCAAAGATCCACTTAGCGCCATGATTCAAAAGACTTCTAAGCCATGATAGCCACAGACACTTCTTGGAAACCGATCTTTGATAGGGGTCAGTGGATCCTGTAGGCCTCTGTGGACCCTTTTCTGTAGAGATAGTCTTTATATCAAGCGGCTTTTTGTAGCGCATGAGTTCAAAGCCCCGTATCCAATCTACTAAAGTATATTATGGCTACATAGGTTATTACTTGACTAAAAAGTATTTGAAATTACTGTAGGCCTACTTACCCAAGACTATAAGTTCAGCACACTGTGCACTCTGTGATTGCTTGCATTTGTACGTTCCAGAATGATTTGCTTGGACATCGGTTATTAGGAGGTCTAAGCGCTGATATGGGTGTTTTTCTGGTTCCTTCAGCGCTCGAAACCGCTTGTCTATATTGTCAGCCATTCGTGAACCCATGAACAGAACTTTGTCATTACTTGGATCAGAAGGAAGGTATCTGTACCAGCGAAATGGTCCACCCTCGGCACAGTTCAACACCTTATCTGTTCCAGCCATAACAACTACATTCTTTGGAAGATCTGTACACAACATAGCAGAACGAACCACAAGTTTCATAAAACAATCTCAAACTACTCATTTTGATGAATGAATGTATTCATTATTGCACTTGATTTTTCGTTAATTGTCTTGATTGTTTTTCCTTTGTTCTTTTTTCGTTAATTTATTCGTCATAACTTTTACGTAGCCCGCCTTCTTTTACTCGCGGTTGCATTTTGCCCAACTGTGATATGGGGCGAGTTATCAACCCTAGGCCTACTATCTGAAGGAAGATTGCTCATACTGTAACACTACTGTTACAGCCCAGTATCCTTTAGTACATAGGCTTGAGTATGAGCATATGCATTAACATGACTTGTTTTCTGGCTGTGAACTTTAGACAGCCTTTGAAGGTTTCTTTCTTAAAATGCCCTACAGTGTAGGGCATTTTAAGAAAGAAACCTTCAAAGGCTGTCTAAAGTTCACAGCCAGTTAAAGTTTAACCGATACCATTCGATAAGAAATTTTTAAAGAAAACTGTTATTATTAACTTTTGAACTAGCTGTAAGGGCCTTCTGGAGGTTCGGGCAGACATTAGGCCCTATTGACGAGATCTCTACCACTATTCGGCCTAGTTTCGATCGTTATTCCAAGTGGATGGCTCAGATCATGCACAAATTATACAGAAAATTAGCAGTCGATGCAGAATATGCTGATGTTTATTTTGCTCCAGATGCAGCTGCTCAGAATGTGTACATTGACTCAACATATCATGTGCACAACAGCCAATGAAATCGCAAATAGACCTATGGATGACCAATTCTCTTCAGTCTGAGGCACTTATGAAGTTAATTCAGGCATGCAATAATGGAAGCTGCACGATTCCTTGAGTCTCATTATAAACGAATGTTTACAGATTTTGTTACCTAAATGTAAACAGTTCATCTGGTGAACTTGGTTAGCTCTGTCACGGATAATAATGCCTCATAGTTAAAGTTGGCGGGTATTTGCTACAAGTTGCTGATACCAAGCCGCTAGTTTGTGTAAGAAGAACATGAGAACTCTGACTGCTGTTTCAGGGCCTAGTATATAATAATAATAATAATAATAATAATAATAATAATAATAATAATAATAATAATAATGACTAGGTTTCAGAGTTTCACATGACTCAACGACTAACACGAATGTCCGCGTAAGTAAATAGACATGTTGTACTGGCATCGAGATGAGGCCACGCACTAAGCATGGTGCAGAATAATAATTACATGCTATAGCCGTGTCCTCTTGTTAATTACACGCTGATAGCTAGACAGATGTAGGGACTAAGTCAATATCCGAATTCGTTGACCTAATTAAGTTTCGTCTAGTTACCGTTCTGATAAAAAATTTAGCACCGATATTTTAGAAAAACATTTTTGTCAGAATTGTTAAGTCGGTTTTTGCACGCATTATATGGACTTGTGGCTTTCTTCGTCCACGACTCTAATTTTAAAAGAAATTGGGGTTAAAAGAAATTACTGCAATTAAATTGCATAGATAGGCCACAATGCGAATCTAATGAGCTTTATTTTGTCAAAAGAATCTGTACACATATCTATTTTGTCTTCATAAGAGTGTTTGTGGGTGGCTATAGAGTCCCAATGACTTTCAACGACTTCCATTTGAGATACGTGAAAAGTTGTGTGCGTTTGTGGATGCATCCACGTATAGGCCTATGCAGATGGATGGCACTAGAACTGGAGGCTTGAGTACTTTTTCAAAAATTTATTCAACCTCAAACTGTCTTTCAGCACGCCATCTTTTTCAGCGGACATTAAAGTCTTCACTGTCTCTGCGTCAAACTTCTAATACGAACTCTCAGTCTTATTAAAACTTCAACTTCTGTTGAAAATATAAGAAAATATCAGCGGCTACAGCTAATATAGATGAAGGCATCAACCAATTCGATATCAGTCATAAATGTCGGTCTACGAACTAAAACTCCCACATCTACCATAAACTTTACCACGCCCAACGCATCCATAAACTTTTTAGATGGGACCTACGTGGACCCTAGACCCTATAGGGCCTTAGGGTCAAATACGGAATTATGGAGTCTATAGGGCCCTATATATTTGTATTGTATTGTATTTACGAATTTATAAAGGCCTCTCACAGTCACAGTAGAACCTAATCAGAGTCCCAGTTTGCCATGCTGGCATGGTATATTCTGTAATCACAGGAGTGGTCGAATATTCAAAACTTAACCACTCGCTATGTATAAACAAATTAACCTACATAAAGGTGCAACAATTGTGATGTCAATTAAGTGAACTTTAGCGTCTAATAATGTATACATGCCTATCTCATGTTATGTATTACATGTATTAGAGTAATTCTACGGAAAATATGCAATATGCTATAATGGAGTTTTCTCAGAAGCCATATATATTAGTGGGGCGTGGTGGCTCAGTGGTAAGTTCGGCGCCTTGTGACCGGAGGGTTGCAGGTTCGAATCCCACTCTAGCCGCTGCGTACGGACCTTGGGCAAGTCCTTCACTCGCAATTGCTCGTGGCGCTTCGGCGTGAAAATTCCGGCACAGTATCAAATGCTGTAGTTGGGAGCGCCTCTGAGTAGTAGTTGACTTCGAGAGGCGCTATAGAAATATCCGGAATAAAAAAAAAATAAATAAAAATATAATTTTTTAGCCTAACTAGTTTACTAATTAATGCTTAACCAAGACGTTTAACTCAGCATGCTTGCTTTTACTGCTCACCAAAGTCATGGAGCTTCACAATAAAACCATGAGTTCTACGAATTGCCAACTCCGTAACGGTTTGCATGTTGCCAGATTTTTGCAAAGTTGATTTCTTCAACAAAGCAGTCTGTGCAACTTAACCAATTGTTTATCATTTAGAACAATTTTTTAAACATTCATCATTGTGTTAAACTGAAGTCTCTAGATTGTGATTAGCCAATAATCAGTTATTTCAGCGTAGGCCTACATGCATATAGCAGGTCAAGTCAAGACCGTAATGAAAGGATTCTACTATTCTCAGGCCCCCATTAAGGGGGTGCTAAAGGTGCTGCAGCATCCGGGCCCGCAATTTGAGGGGCCGCAATTGCGGAAGTGCATTAATTTTTTTACTGTACTTGTAATTGGGCCCCGCGCTGATGGCCATATAGGTAATCACAGCACACGGACCCGCACTAGCCTTAATGCGGCCCTGACTATTCTATGTATTGAAATTGTCGTAGAATTTTGTACGTAGGCCTACATAAGAAGACTAAGACGATTTCTGCTTTGCTATTTGATTGATAAGCTAAGCGTTTTTAGGCCAAAAAACACGGAGTGAGATGGTTGTATTGCAAAACGTAGGCCTATAGTAATCGCACAGGTAGAGCAGCTCGTAATCGTAATCTCCAATTTTCTAAAGCGCCACTGTAAAGCCAAGCGCAGAGAATCAGCTTATTCACGAGCGCTGCGTCGTATCCGAGGGGTTGTCCAGAGATCGATACCGTTGGGTGGTCCGAGTCCGGTTGCCAGAGAGACCAGGGAGAGGCAGAGCAGCTGTTACGAAGGGTTTCGTTGAGGACGAGAAAGCTTGGAAGGCAGAGGATCAGATGGATTATGGTAGGAAAGGATCAGATGGATTAGGGTAGGAAAGGATCAGATGGATTAGGTGCGAGCTGTTCCACCTGTGAGATCGGCAATCGCAGGTAGGCAACAGATACTTTTGAGGAGGTTGTCGGAAGGATTCTCGGTCCAGTGACTTCGAAGTTTGGACTGCGATTTCCTTGATGAGCGGGCATAAATAACCTACAGGAACGGAACGTTGCAGGGCATGTTTTAAGGAAAATTTATCACTGCAAGTGGCGAGCATTGGAGCGCATAAAATTCATAAATAATTATGAATTACAATTCTTTTCGTGCACAAACACTGCACATTTTGTGTATCATTGCACGTTAAAACAATCCCTGGAACGTTGTAGGCCTAAGTCAGCAGGCCGTAATAATTGGATATCATAATTTAGATGAAGGCGATTAATTATAATTATGGTGTGTGAATACCAAATCGTGACAGCAGCGTACGTCATACCGAAACTGTTGCTGAGCTGGTTCAGCTATTAGTTCCAATTAAGAGAAACCCGGATCCTCCGGTGGATGTTGAGGTCTCCATTCACGACCAACTGACTAGACTGTAGGCTTAGTTGATCGGGTTTGGACTGTAAAACTTCCGGATGAAAGTCGTGACTTCTGTTTTGCATAAGGCTGTCCATAGGACCTCAAACAAAGCTGTTAATTATTTAATAGCTGCATCAATGTCACAATTCATTCATTCATTCATTCATTCATTCATGAAATTTAAATAGCGCCTCTTCAAGACTCAAGAGACCCAGAGGCGCTCCCAGCCCAGCCACAGCTAGAGATAGGACTTGAGGTGTCGTAAGAAAGTAGGTGAATTATTCCGGGGGAAGCAGCGTAAGGGGATTGGAAGACCATTCCAAGTTCCCTCATCTGCCTCAGGTCCTCTATATATCGCCTCTGTCTTTCCATTCAAAATTAGTCTCACCTTTTCAATTATTCCTACGATGACTTAGGCCTATCTGATCACTTGCCTTACAATCTTTCTCGCCCTAAAAGTAAACCCGCATTAGCAGCTCGATCCTCTGCCTCCTCTGTCTGGTAACTGGACTTAGGGCTCGTGGGTTCCGTATTCATGATCTCTCTCAGACACCACTCAGCGCACGTGAATAAGCTGGTGCCACACGCTTAGAGTTTAAGTAGCGCACTAGAAATTTTGAGTTTACAATTATTGATATAAAAGCCAATAGGCCCTAGTTGAATTCCACACAGACAAGATAGAGAGCCTCCACGGCCTATATGAGCGTCACAGATCAACTTTCATCAGATATATTGGGCAGCAGCGCTGTTTAGGGACATTTCGGTTGCTTCAAGGACAATTACCTGGTTCATAGTTTAAATCTGCAGTGCATGCAGACAGTCTATATTTTTATGCAGCCTTTTATCAATTGATGCAACGGCTCTGATTGTAATAAATTTCTGTAGATTGATAATTGTGTTAAGAATTAAGCTGTGCTTTTGATTTTGATTTCCTTAAATGCTGTAATTAAAATTTGAATCGACATTTATATTGTTTTTGTATTATGTGGATAACTCGCTCGTATATTGCCAATATTGCAGCTCTCAAAATTATTTTCAAAATCCTAGAAAAAGTAGTTGCCAAGCGTCATAATAAAATTATATATATATATATGTGTGTGTGTGTGTGTGTGTGCGCGCGCGCGCGCGCGCGCGTGCGTGCGTGCGTGCGTGCGTGTGTGTGTGTGTGTGTGTTTAACTGTGTTATAAGATACCATTGATCATAAAATACTCCACCACCACCTCGAATACTTGGTTACTGGTTCGTTCTTTCTTGTCCTGCTCTTAGCTGGTTTGCTTCACCCATGTAGCCTACTCAATCAGTTCGTATTAATTAATGAACTCATTTTGGCGCCAACTGCTTTGAACCGCAGTGTTCCCCAGAGTTATGCGCTGGATCTCACTTCTTTTTACGCTACAGGACACGCAGTTGGTTCATTAACAACCAGTCTTGTTGTCAAAACCTTAAACCTCAAGACCAAGACCAAGATCTTGAACCTCAAGACCAAGACCAAGACCAAGACCTTGAACCTCAAGACCAAGACCAAGACCTTGAACACCAAGACCAAGACCTTGAACCTCAAGACCAAGACCGAGACCAAGACCCAAAGAAAATCACAGTTGTATCCAGACTTCTATTCCTTACTAAAAAATTGTCCAGTCGGACTACTCGTTATTTTAATGAAAACATGAGTTTTTTCTTTTATTCAAGCAAAACAACTCTAAATGGAGACTGCAGAGAATTCCGAATTCGTATTTACAAAAGTCCTTCATGCGAAATGTTATTCCAAATGCCTGTTGAATTTCATAAAAACCAATTTGCTCAGAATTTTCTGACCAAGACCTGTGGGGCCCAGTGGCGGCGCCAGGATTTCAGGTTTGGAGGGGCTGGAGCCGTACTCTGAATATTTAATCGCGCATGAGCGCGAAAATTTTTGTTGATCTCTTTTTTTGTTCACGAAAAATGCGTTTAAAAAGCAAGGGGCAAGCACTTTGTAACGGCATGTAGATTATGTATTTTCAAAAAATTGTATAATTACATTCAAACTAATTCAAATCTAAATTTAACTGATTTTTATTAGTTAGTTCCTTAACAATATAAACAGAATTATATGTAAAAAACTCATTAATTTTTGTTAGTTGCTGGTGTTGACGTGTCAGCTGCCTGGTCTCAGTTATCAAGTTTCCACTTGGCAGTTATTTAACAAAAGTAGCAATGAAAAAGTTTCTTTAAACATCGGGCGACAACTGTATACTGTGTCCCCCCTCACTGTTAAAGGTGGACCCCCTCCCCACTATCGCCGCCCTTGAATAAATCATCAAAATAATCGAGTTTTAGTGACTCCAGTGTTTGTACGATATAATCCTGCAGATGGTTTACTACACCTGTGATCTAGATCAACTCGCAACACGTTCATATATTAGCGAGTTCAACGTAGGCTATATTATTACCCCTATAGATGTACTCAATTGAAGTGTGTGCCACACAATGACTGGACAGCTCAGAGATAGAAGAGCAAGCAGAGCGATGACACGCACACACTCCTACACACGTCTACACAAACACACACACACGTGCAGGTTGCAGCGGAGAACTCTGCCAGTCTAGGCCGCCGTGTCATTAAAGAAGGAAACTCACGGTCCTCACCCCCGGGGCCCCCTCCCCAACTCTTTGGCCAGTAGATCACGTAAGCCGTTGGCCTGTTGGTCGTAGGCTCGTACAGCAGAAGAGATAATGTAGATATCACGGACTGCACGGCAGATGAGACGAGCTGCTGTGTTCTGTTGTACGAGTCGTTGGCTACAGTGTTATGGAAACATAAGAGGATTTCGATCCCATGTGGAACAAAAAGGCGTTAACCGATAATGGCTTAATGTAGGCTGTATTATCACACGGGACAAAAGAGATATCATGAAAAAAATGCAAACCCTTACTTTCGGCCAAAATATGTCAACCCCCCCCCCCACTTTTGAAGTTCGATGAAGATCGTTCTCCAAACCCCACCTTTGGTAGACGGCTAGACGCCTCTGGTTGTAGCCATAAGTTTTGTAAGGCTCCTTTCGCAGTCGTGCCATCCAACGTGTGTCTGGCTATTTAGTTTTGTAAATGTATGAAATGTTTGTAGTAATTAAGGACCTCTCTCTTTCTGTCTGTCTAATGTCAACTACAAAATATTTTTTTACACCTTAATGAAATCCCATATCCTGTAATTCAATAATTGTTAAATTCCAACTAGGCCTACCCATTCTTGTAAATGAGTTGTAAAAATTAAAATAAGCAAAAACTTCGGTATATATCTTGACAATTTCCTTATTTTGTTCAGACGTAGGCATATATAAAATATTATATATAAATTTATAAATAATATATATATTTATAAATAATATATTAAATATGCCATGTAATTAATATATATAAATTTATAAATAATATATATATAAATTTATAAATAATATATATATATATATATAAATTTATAAAATGGTCTTGGTCTTCTTGTATTGGTCTTATGTGCGTGGCCACCGACAAGTATTGGTTTACTAAATGCAGAGAGACAGACAGACAGATAGAGACAGAGAGATGGAGAGAGAGAGAGATGTGGAGAGAGTGGGGAGAGCGGGACGAAGGAGGCATATAGTGCAGACACTGCAGAGGCCAGCTACCTCGAGCGCAGGTCTTCTGGCCTTAAAACTTGCTATACAAGGTCATGTGTCAAGCGGCAGCAAGCCCTGAAGCTCATACATTGCGATGGCCTGTACATAGTGTACAACCCTAACTGGATGATGGATGAGTGCTAGGCTAGTCATCTATATCAGAGGGGCCAATACACAGTGGGCTAGCTAGCTACGTTTCTGACGCATCATTTCTTTGAGAATAATTGGGGAAATTCTTGTGCTATGGACTGCTATTTATAAGTGGGCATTCAAAAGCTTCAGAGATTTATCGCTTTTGCTTTGGGGGGGGGGCTGAACCACATTTTTGGGGGGCTAAGCACCCCTAGCCCACCCCTGGCGCCGCCACTGGTGGGGCCTCATGAAAATTCTGCCATGTGAAAAAACACGGTATACAAGTGTTGAAATCGCTAGCACACAAAGCAGCTTTTCAAGAACCGGATGTAAATGTACAAATTAATCATGAGTCTGGAAATCATTCCATGGTAAATAATTGGAAGTCAATATAATTGTCCAAAACAACAGTGAAGCCTCATTCACACCGTGTAAATACTAAAGCAATAACTGTATGAGTAATTACTGGATAAATTTTAAAAATTCTTGCCGTTTGTTAAAATTAATGACTGTTCATTTTGACAAAAGTCTTGGTCTTGGTCTTGCAAAACCAAGACCAAGACTTTGAACCTCAAGACCAAGACCAAGACCTTGAACATCAAGACCAAGACCTTTGGTCTTAAGACCAAGACCAAAACTTTTAAGAACGAACTCGGGTGCACTCGAGACCAAGACCTTGGTCTCGAGGACAAGACTGTTAACAACAGTACTGATAGCCATGGCTGTAGTCGAGGGTATACGCGGGTATACAGCGCGTTTACTCACCTCTAGAGACCGTATACTCACCTCACAAACTATTTGTACTCGCCTCTAATTAGTTTCGGAAAATTAACCGTTAGCGTATAGGCCTACTCACCTCTAATTAGTTTCGGTAAATTAACCGTTAGCGTATAGGCCTACTCACCTCTAATTAGTTTCGGTAAATTAACCGTTAGCGTATAGGCCTACTCACCTCTAATTAGTTTCGGTAAATTAACCGGTAGCGTATACTGCCCTCTAATTTTACCACTATACAGCCCTGCTGATAGCTCTTATATATTTGTATACATGTAGGGGCCCACTGTTACACTGTACATAGGCCTAGTTCAAAATTCTCTGGCCAAAGCCATAACAAAAACCTAAGTACCGGTACTGTATCAGCGTGTCACATATTGCACTGTTTCATGTCACCCACAGAATTTTTCTTTCCCCGACTATAGATCGCATTTCAAACCTTGCTTCTCTAACGGATTACGATCGTTGACTGACCTCATTTGAACCAACCATCGATTGATACCCATATATATATATATATATATATATATATATATATATATATATATATATATATATATATATATATATATATATATATATATATATATATATATAAGTCATCAGGGTGGGAATTAAGTAAGTAAGTAAGTAAGTAAGTAAGTATATCCTTTATTAATCCAACTGCTAACCGCATTTTGGTTTACACATGTATAGGCCTATCACGTCCAGATTAAAGTACTAAGGCCTATATTCCGGTGAAAATCATCCTTATTATGAAAGATTAACGAGCTAGACTGTCAGCAGTCGGGAGAACCCGATTATGAACACGGGGTCGCAAAGTATAACCCGTATGCTTAACAGGAGGTAATAGCACATGAAGCACATGTGTAGGACATGTAAGGACGGTCGTGAAAAGTTTAGAATCAGCAGTACGGATCAATTGTTCGAATCTAGGGTAGTCTACAGGAAGATAACCAGCTTTAATCAGTCTCCTAAAAATTGCCTGTAGTCTCTCACGTCCCCTCTGCCCCACATAACCCCACCAAGCGGACGCAGCGTACGTCATCCTCGTCACTGTGGTAGCTGTCACCACATCGTACATTGAGGGGCCAAGTAGTCCATGAGTAGTCAGGATCCGTAATGCATATATTGATTGTCTTGCACCAGTGCATAGATTGTCAACATGCACGTCAAAGCAGAAGTCATCGGAGAGCGTGACACCCAAGATCTTCATGATTCTGACTCTGGTGGAAAGACCAGGAATCTCCATCGGCTGGTTTTCATTCAGTTTTCTTCTCGGCTTACGGACAACCATTTCCTGGGTCTTTGCTTGGTTAAGCTTCAGATTAAATTGTCGGGGGTTGAAGCCCCCTAGTCTTTCTTGGAACCCCCACAGTCTTCATTGCACATCCAACCCCCTGAGTGTCCCCTCAGTTGCGCTAGTGTGATTTAGCATTATTTGAATCAGTCTCTTACAAAGAGAAGACATTTCCATGGTGTATCATGTATGCATTTTTGAATTTTCTTGATAAATAAATTGATTTTGATTCGAGTCTGACTTGCAAAACTGCTAGAGTTGAAATCAGCTGCTTTCAAATCTCGTTGACTTCAGTTTGCAAAATACACATAAAATGTTCAATGCCTGTCTTTCTTCTACAATTCTCACACTGCAAGTAATTGATTTGATTAAATACATATTGCATTAAGGAACACATCGGCTGTGAAGGGTGACGGTGTCTGTGTACGCCAACCACCCGACTGGCGACCAAGGAGGCCATTGAAGGCGGACCAAAGTTTCTTAGGATCATCCGATCGGCGGGTAATGACCGCCTCCCAGTAGTCCCACTCCAGATCCCGATAGAAGGAGTGCATATCGCGAACAAAGCGAATCCAGGCAGTCTTATCGCTCGCTGAATGCGTTCGCCTGTAAAGTCTCTCAAGGCACCGAGCTTGACGCCGGCGAGATCTACACTTTTGAGAGGAAAGCAAACAGGATCCCATTTATAAAATGGTTGGTTAAAACTCTGACAGAGTTATCTTCTGTTTGGATCAGAAACATGGACCAACTCTGACAGAGTGATGTTCTGTTTGGATCAGAAACATGGACCAATAAAAAGGAGGACATCAGAAGGCTCATAAGCTTCAAAGTTGTGTATTTAAGAAGCTAACCGCAAAGATCTCAACAATCCGAAGTGCAACCTCCACTGCTCCACCGCCTGATCATCAGTCAACCAGCTTCCGTCTTTCTGCCCTCCGTGAGATTACAAGCACTGAATTGAACTGCACCGAAAACGTGTGAACTTGATCATGCGCCTACGTCTTTGGTGCAGGAACACATCGACATAATTCTCCCATTCCTCACTATGTTGTGAAACTGTTCGATTCGTGAGGCGCAACTTCCGATATCGCAGAAACGCTCAATTCTACATCCGGTTCTAAAGCGTGAGGGCTTGGATCCAAGTGATCCAGCAAATTATCGCCCAACTGCCAATGTTACGTTTATCTGTAAGATTCTTGAACGTATTATTGCTAATCAGCTGATTGTTTATTTGGATGTGAATGATTTGCTCCCTTCTCATCAATCTGGGTTTCGAAAGAACCATTCCCACTGAGACCGTCCTAATCCGTCTTCTTTCTGACTTCTATGGTGCTATGGATGTTGGTCATATCTCTCTTTTGGCTCTCTTTGATGTTAGCTCTGCCTATGATTCTGTTGACCATCAAATACTCCTCCAGCGTCTTTCTATTTCTTTTGGTCTGACTAATAAACCTTTAGAGTGGGTTCGCTCCGTTCTTTCAGAGCGCACAACCTGTGTCGCCTTTGGTTCCTGCCCCATTTGGTGTCCCTCAGGGCTCTGTTCTTGGGCCACTGCTATACATTAATTACACGGCAGGTATTGGGGCCTTGTGGGTCTTTCACAGGGCTGTAGTGGTAAAATTTGAGGTGAGTATACGCTACCGACTAGTTTTCTGAAACAAATTAAAGGTGAGTATACGCTACATTATTTTTGGGAGTATAGGCTATAGTATTTTAATATAAATAAATATAATTTTTTTTAGGTGAGTATACGGCCTCTAGAGGTGAGTATACGCTGTATACCCTCGACTACAGCCCTGGTCTTTCATCAGCTATAATTATGCTGCTGACGTACAGGCCTATGTTCACTGTCCCCCCTGACTGTGCAGTGGTGGCTGTCCGACAGATGTGTCAGGCAATGGACGGTTCTAACTGGTCAGCCTCTAATCGTCTTGTTCTTAATTCGTCTAAGACCCAGTTTATCTGGCTTGGTGGTCGTAGGCGTCTGGCTGGTGTTGATCTGCCCTTGGTGGCTGATACATTTCCACATGTTACCTTCTTAGAATCTGTTCGAGACTTGGGAATTATTCTTGATAATGAACTTTGTTTCTCCCCTCATATAAATCAGCTTACTCGTAGCTACTACTATCAGCTGCGCCAGCTGCGGGTTATCTCTCGTTCCTTAAATCATGATGCTGCCGCTACCTATACATGCCTTTGTCCCCAGTCGACTTGACCATTGCTGTTCGATTCTAGTTGGCCCGACACTTTCTCTGACTGCTCGTCTTGATCGGGTTCTTCGATCTGCTGCGCGTCTCATTGGTCAGAGGTCGTCCATATAGGACGTCCGCAAAATACGACCCAATTTGGACCCTCCCTCACCCTTTTCCGCATTTGACCTTACCCTCCCTCCCTCCCCCTTTGCGGACGTCCGCACGCCTAAGCCAATTTTTAATGTCGTGTTCATTATTTTTACAATTATTCCACAGTGCCTGTGCACGTTTAAGTGACAGTTCAGGTTTCATATCGCAGGATGTGCAGTAATAAAAGCCTCTTTAAAGTCGCAGTAAAGGTTATACCATGCATGAAGTTTTAGGCAATCACTTCACTGACCTTTTTATCTTTCGGGTAAGGCACATCAAGGTGGTGTTTAAAAAACTATCAAATTTAAAAGTTTAGATGCGGACGTCCGCACTGGTCATAACCCTCCCTCCCCTTGTCCGCATTTCGATGGCCCCTCCTCCCCTTACTGAGGACGTCCTTTATGGATGACCTTCCTAAACGTGCCCCTTTCTCAGCCTATATTCGTGACACACTACACTGGCTTCCCATCTCGCAACGTGTAAACTATAGAATAGCTGTTTTGATCTGGCGATGCCTTCTTCGCTGTGCCCCGGGTTACTTACGTGAGCTCTGCTGTCCTGTCTCTCATTTGACTTGCCACCGAGCCCTTCGCTCTTCTTCGGGTGAGCTCTTGGTTCCTCGTTCTACCACCGCAACTAGGCAGCGCCGTGCTCTCTCTGTGGTTGGCCTCTCCATCTGGAATCAACTCCCATTGCAGATACGCCTCAGGGCTTATTCTAAGGAATTTTCTCAACTGCACATGAGGGACGAATTAGGGTGTTTGGGGGCTGTGTCCCCAGTAGGTTCCAGGGGCAAAGGCTTTGGTAAGGGGTATGCCTTCTGAAGCTGAAAAGATATGACATCTCAAATAGTGAATTCGCCTTATTTTTGCAATGTTTTAGTGCATAAAAGAATAATAATATTTCAATTTTATGGCTATGTAAGCGGTACAGCTTGCTGTAAGTTTCCAGATTTAGTAAAAAGATTTTCTATAAAAGTCAGGTGCCACCTATTGCTCTGGAGTCCGAAGTAATTTATCGAAATGAAACATTTCAGCAACACTTGCAACAGGCTTACCATTCTCAAAGCTTGAAAGCTCTTCCTATATGACAACCTTATCGCCGGTAAAAGCTGAGAAGATGTCTGACATGTCACATGGGTAAAGCAGTCTCAAGGTCAATGAAGAAATGGCAGACAACGTCGGCAGCCTCTTCGTGCATACATGTATATGGAGATGCAAAGAAATTAACTCCGAGAGCGTTTTTTATTTCCGGCAAGAGTTGTCAGCACTGTTGTCTGCTTTCTCATGGAACAGCAGCAAAAAATGGTAACTGACCAAGACTTAGACTTTCGGTACTTAACGTTAGCATCTCACATAGAATTCTTACAATGTAGGGCCTATTGTACAAAGACACCGAGAAATTCTTGCCAAAAAGCTGACAAGACTAGTGGTGTATTGGCATTATTCATACGATGTGATGGAACTGTAGACCGTACGCAGATTGATAAGATTTACTCAATTGCGAAAATGGTTACGAAAGTTGTTACAGTGGAACAGTACCTTTTAGGTGCCAGCGAACCTTGCAGCTGGGGTGCAAAGGGGAATTCTTGAAGCACTCGAAGAGGCCTGCAGTAAAGCAGTTTGAGAAGCTGCTGCAAAGCAAATACTCATGCACACATCCTCTATGGTGACTGACGGTGGTCCGGTCAACACTGGTGAGAGATCTGGTTTATAGGCTCTCTTTTGATCTAAAATAAGGGATCATCAGTCACCATGTTCTGTCCCTTTGTTGGCAATCTGATGCAGAGTTCACCGTTTTAACCTTGTTGGGAAATCTATAACAACTCAGTCAGTGAAATTGGTCAGATGTTTCAGAATCTGGTAGCCATAGCCACATATTTTCACACATCAGGCCTCAGATCTGGGAAACTTCGGGAAGTCGCAGATCTGAACAACTCTCACATCCTCGCGCTTCCTAGGCTTTTTTGCAGTCTTGTTGTCCTCGAGACCAAGGTCTTAGTCTCGAGTGCACTCGAGTTCGTTTTTAAAAGTCTTGGTCTTGGTCTTGGTCTTGAGGTTCAAGGTCTTGGTCTTGGTCTTGAGGTTCAAGGTCTTGGTCTTGGTCTTGAGGTTAAAAGTCTTGGTCTTGGTTTTTCAAGACCAAGACCAAGACCGACTGAATTTTAAATTTTACCGCAGCCATTGCGGTCAATAACGGTTTCAAAAAGGCTCACGATTTATACATTTAAATCCAGTGCTTGCAAAGCTACTGTGTGTGCCAGCGACTTCAGCACCTATGAAAAGTAGGTCAAGCCAAAATCGGTAGGAAGATAGATTTCCATACATCGAAATTGATTCAAATCTATCTATCTCCGGCTCATCATGGAAAGAAACATGACCACCACACACGATTTAGACATGTAAATGATCTCTTTTTTACATGGCGAAATTTTTATGAGGCCCCACAAGACACGTCTTGGTCTGAAAATTCTGAGCGAATTGGTTTTTATAAAATGCAACCGGCATTTGAAATAACATTTTGCATGAAGGACTTAATTTGTAAATTCGAATTCAGAAATTCTCTGCAGTCTGCATTTAGAGTTGGTTTGCTTCATTAAAGTAGCGAGTAGTCCGACTTGACTGTTTTTAGTAAGGAATAGTGTGGATATGATTGTGATTTTTGGGTCTTGGTCTTGAGGTTCAAGGTCTTGGTCTTGGTCTTGAGGTTCAAGGTCTTGGTCTTGAGGTTCAAGGTCTTGGTCTTGGTCTTGAGGTTCAAGGTCTTGGTCTTGAGGTTCAAGGTCTTGGTCTTGGTCTTGGTCTTGAGGTTTAAGGTCTTGATAACAAGACTGCTTTTTTGAGGTTAGGTGGTCTGAATTTTCAGTTGAATTGGTAAATTCAGCCCTGGTCAACAATCGGAGGATAAACCCTCAAATGGCTTTGTGCCATTTCTTCCCGATGAGGATAAATTCATACTTCTTTCATTTTTGGCTGATGTACTGTCTTCAGTAGGCCTAGATACCAGAAGCATACAACCTTGGAGATGGCATCACTATCCTCGACGTCGAAAAGATTACCTAGTAACGAAGACTGAAAGGTATTGAGCTAACGAAAAAGACAACGAAACGCCGCAAGGAACATGACCAATCCGTTTCCGATTGCGGAGATGTCATTGCTGTTGGTAAAGAAGTGGTTTCCTCTCTTGTTGAGTTCCCTGACCAAAGCTTTTATGTTGATGCTGAACTGATGGATAGGCTATATACGAAGTCTCTTGCCACTCTAGAACTCTTCGACAAATGACACTGACACAAGTAGTTCGCTCTCTCCATTATGCCAGTGGCGCAAACAGTCAATATAAGTTTAAATGTTATTTCACTGCACTTACACGTGTGTTATATTTTACCACTAGCTTAATTATAAGCTACTTTCGTTGGTTTATACAATTAGGTCTGCACAAAAGTAAAGAAGTGGGGCGTGGTGGCTCAGTGGTAAGTTCGACGCCTTGTGACCGGAGGGTTGGAGGTTCGAATCCCACTCTAGCCGCTGCGTACGGACCTTGGGCAAGTCCTTCACTCGCAATTGCTCGTGGCGCTTCGGCGTGAAAATTCCGGCACAGTATCAAATGCTGTAGTCGGGAGCGCCTCTGAATAGTAGTAGACTTCGAGAGGCGCTATAGAAATATCCGGAATAAAAAAAAAAAAAAAAGTAACTGCACAAAATCTGAATTTTAACTGCACAAATTTCATTCCCAACTACACACTTTGTGTCCAGCTGCACGTTAGAATAAGCCCTGATACGCCTGTTGCCCAAAATCAGTTCGCTTATGTTTTATAAGTTACTTAAGTCCAGTTTATATTGCCGTGGTTGGGCTGGGAGCGCTTCTGAGTAGGTAACTTGAGGGGCGCTATATTAATTTTCAAAATGAATGAATGAATCAATATGTAAACTCCTCTTTTTAACACTTTAACGACGAGAGTGTACTAAATGACTGGGAAATCAATGCAGTTTGTCGCTATAGTGTTAAACGTGTCGCCTGTTACTGCTCTTTTTACTTCCTTGTTGCACCTTGCATCTGGCAGAACTCCTCACATTTAAGTCAATTCGTCTTCCCGTCATGTTTCTAGTTCTCCTTAACTGATATTTTTATTCCTACGTCTACAAATATATTTCCCAGCGTTGCACATTCACCAACCTGCCTCCCACCTTTATACTTCGCCACTTCTTCCAGAAAAACCTCTTGGAACTTAGATTTAGATGAATAGCCATCTCCTTGTCCTCAATTCCTGTGAATGTGTTGCTTTTAGAGTATGACACAGTCCACAAGTTTAACAGATGAAATTAAGCACAACAGATAAAAATAATAATAATCTTTTCTTTATTTAAGCACCTGCCTTCCATACATGTATACAGTAGAAGCACATGACAACAGTTTTACAGGAGTCAAATATAACTGTTTATACGGCAGCCACCAGGGCGCCAATCACGGCCTACTATTCATTAAACCACCGCCGCCACCTAGCGAGTGGAAGGCTAAATAAACCTTACGGGGTCTACGGGATTCGATCTTGGTACCTACTGCTCTTCAGGCCAGTGTGTTATCCATTACACTACGGGCTCTAAAGACGAAACTTTAAAAAAAATTTAATTAAAAGCTCTGAGATATTGCAAGATCTTAATCTTACAGGTCACATGAAAATATTTACAATTACATGTACCAAAATTAAAGACCTGGAAAAGCAGATGGTGTTTTCATAGGTAAGACACCAAGATTCATACAGCAACACAAAAGCATCCTCAACACTACCAAGAACATCTGTAAGCTGGTCAACTTGCACAAAGTTCCCAGTAAATGGTCAGTAGGATTATGCTCAAACAGTAATGCAAACAAATGAAAATAAATGCTTTCATCACTCATTCCAAAAATACTCCTTACATTCTCATCATTTGTTAAGATGCACCTATTTAAATCTCTTAGACAGCCATATGCACATCACTTTAGAGAAGTTCTTACAAATGTGCTCTATAAAATACCCAATACATACATACCTGTATCTACACTTCTTTATGCAAAAATCCTTTACTCAGTCCTTAACACAGCCATAATATTGCGCATCACAATGTTTCCATATTCAATTAAATGTACTCTCAGAATATATAAATTATATGTGTGACCTCGGTGGAGAAAAGGGACCATTTGTTGGGAATGGGCTTACAGATATTTTTCATATGCTGATACACTAAAGAAATCAGACTAACATTTCAGGACATTTGGTCCAAACTTTATGCACTTTTAACGAAAGCATAAAATATCATTTGGTGAAAAATCACATATAAAAAGGTAATCTGTCTCTACTAGATACACTAAAAACATAAATTGGCCTAATATATTATGTGGCATAATACAATTTATAGCAGTGTGTCAGAGATGCAAATGCCTCAATTTAGATGCCAAATCAATATTCACGGACATATGAAAAGGTCATTTCCCAGCTGACCTAGTGAGGTACAAATGGTCCCAGATCTCAGCGAGATCATATACAGAAACTGAGAGTCTCGTACATTATTTTACAGTTCAACAAGTAATTTAATCATTTGTCTCCAAAGAACCTGCAGTCTTGCATGCATCTAGTATTAACTTCTTCCCGCAAATATGCAGGAAGTAGCTCTTTAAGTGTGGCTTTGTTGCATATACTGTAGTTTGCTGCATATACTGTAGTTTGTTTGACCGTTTAACTTGCCTTTATTCCTGAGGACTTTTGCACTGGAAGCACATCTGACTGGTGGGCACTGGGTACAGGCGCTTTTATAAGTTTTGAAATACAATACATGTTCTACATGCAGAATGTTTTACCTGTGTGGGTTGCAAACCCTCCACAGAACCCTCCTCGTTTTATCCTGGCTTGGGACAGGCTCAAAATCTCACCATGAAGATTTGAGGCAGAGTTCTACAGCTGGGTGTGTATCAGTATTCTCACGGTCACAGGTGCTAGCTGTCGAATTGCACTACATGATTTATGATAACTTCAGGACTACAGTATATGCCACACATTTTTGCTGCAAAACATAAAAATAAATTATAGCTCAGTGTGCAATCAAGTCAGAAGCTAGGTCTTTGTAATAACAGATTGAAAAGTTTCAATGTAAAACATCAACTTGTCGAGTTTACATTGGCAAGTTCAAATGGTACAATTTTATCTGAATTTCACCCATGGTGTAGCTGTGTTCTTAACTTTTGTTTCAAGTACTGGTAAATCATTGCATTGCTTGACACCACACACACATCATTTCTACTTCAACATATTTGGGGCCATCCATATATTACGTACACAAAAATCCGGGAAAATTTGACCCCCTCCCCCCCCTGTTCGCAAGCGTACTTTCTTCCACCACCCCCCCTGAGTACGTACGTTTGACGCACCCCCCCCCCCGATGACCAGCTGCAGAAAGTGTCTCCAGGCAGCCTGTCTGCACTTTAGGCCAGATTATTGAAGGGCCAATATAGACAAATTATAGGTGTCGTTCACAGCACAGAATAACTGCACATGGCTTTTATATAATGTAATAAAATGCCATGGGATGACTATAGGATAACACAGAGTTATAAATAGGCTAATGTGGACGTCATAATTAGAAATTTATTTTGGGTACGTACACATTTTGCAAGCAAGTCCTTGAAATTTTGAGGTCATAGAAATCAACATGAAAATTTCATAAAGCATCTAACAGCTTGTGTGGTAGCATTAATTCATTAGTTGCAATCTTTCGTCTTAAAATTAAACATGGTATTGTGAAAAGCAAGATTCTATCCATTTAGATGTTACAGATGCGTTTAAGATTTACTCTATAAATGCGCCACAACAGTACCAGTTTGATAAAAGATTTTTCCCTGCAAAATCAAAGCCCGATTATTATGTATGTACAAATTTATGGTACATCAGTACAAAAGGTGGTTTGGCACAAAAACTGTTTATGTGTGTTATGCTAAAGTACATTAGTGAGCGAGTATCTGTATACACAGTAGTGATATATCAGGCAATCACAGTCTAATAATAGTGCACCAAGCAAAATATGCAGCTATACAGCTAAGCCAGTTGTCAAACATCAATCTTTAGTGGTATGCAGCTACTTTCAGAATCCACATGTAAGCAATGTTTCATCTCATCTTGCCTTTCAGCAGTCAAAGATTCACAGTCAGAAGTCAGAGTCGCAACAGAACTTGTATCACTATCCTTCCCAGAAGAGTAACCTTAAACCAAATCCAAAACTTGAAATGTAATAGGAATTTATAAAAAGAAATGGAAAAGTACTAACCAGGCTCAAGTATTTATAAGAAATATGGCTCTTGCAAGATATTACATTAACACTTTAACAACAAGTGTGTACTAAAAGCTACTGGGAAAACAAAGCAGCTTGTCATTAAAATTTTAATTAAAATGTTACACTGCACCATTTGATCCATCTTCCAGCTTCAAATGGTATTTCCTGCTTCCTAAACTATTATTGTATGGCCCTGTTGTAATAAACTTGTCTCTGGAAAGCATGTCCAAAGGTGCTTTAGCTATACATCATTTTAATGACACGTCTTTAGCATACATCATTTAAACAATTCCTACAATGCATAAAAATGCGCTTACACGCATCATTGCTTGTGGCTGGAATGTATTCATGTTGACTTCAGCACTTTTCAAGTTTGTTGGAAGATGTCACTCAAATTTCCATTAACTAATCTTTTCAAAGAAGTTTGAAATGTCAAGCAATTAAACACTTATATAGCACCTTTCAAGCACCTCCCACAAACACTGCCTACAAGGAATTCCATTTTCTAGACTAGTGCAACTAAAGTAAACAGAAAACGTGTGTTGAAATGAATCAATTGAAACACTCCATCCATGTAAAGGAAATTTTGTTTAAGAAAACAGAAGTGTGTTGGGAAAAATCGATCCAAACAGTATGTACATTTAACAGAAGATTGTTCCAACAGAATGCACGAGAAAGCATGATAAGCAAGAGACCTGTTAATCTCCATGAGCAGCAGAGCACAATGATCGGCAACTAGGAAAACTTAAAACTGGAAAAGAAAGCTCTCAGATCAGGCAGAGGCAAACGCAGATGGTTCAACTATGTGGATCTTAAAATGAATCCACCCCTCTGTATGAAGCCAGTGCAATGTCATCGTGCATGTCTTATCGCATATATTCATACATGTGGGAGTACTTCAGCTACCTGGCTACTACTTCCAAGGACAACACAGTTGAGAACTGGCTTGAGCTGACAAGTTCTGAACTCCAGAGGCAATGCAGCTAGGTTGGAGTAACAGTAGACAATCCGCTTTAGCATGAATGATTGAACAAGGATTATGATGGCACTGAATGAGAGGTTATATCATATGTATCTAATGCAATTGACAGAAGCAGCTCCTGCATAATGAACCGACTTGGTCAGCCAATAAAAGTTCACCACACAATAGTACACCCAGGGCATGAACGATAAGTTGTATACTCCTCACATGGGCAATGTTCCCTCTAAGCTGCGCGCGTGCGCGCGCGCGCACGGCATTTCAAACTAGCGCGCACAGCATTTCTGCCTAGCGCACAAATTTCGTGAGCTCTAATTTTTATTTTCGATGTTAAAATTGGTTCCAGCTGATGACATATTTAGCCTACGATGTTGAAAAGACCACAGCAAGGCTTGTGTTAAGAAATGTTTTCCCGTGTAGATCTCGGCCTCTCTGCACTATGCCTGTATACGCTTCATGATAGGACCTATATGATACAGACGGCAACAGGTGTACGGATGTGTGGCGTCTGCCTAAGTCACCCGATGTGTCAGAGAAGAAGTGACACTCCGTTGTACACGAAGATACGTTTGTTCGGGTACACACCAATATGCAGCCAGGCATGATTCGGAAGCTTACAACAGCTGCATACCCTGTAACGGTAGATCACTCGTCTCTGACCCATGACCTTGGGTGTCCGAAATAATACCTGCCTTGTTCGTCTCTCTTTCGTTGTCTCATTCGCTCTCTCTGGTTTCTCTCGCGCTGTCTCTGTAGCAGTCTGTCTCTGTCTCTTTCTACAAAGCCATGTGACCTGTACACACTAGGCCCTACATATGACTGCAGATTTCCAGAAGATGAAATAGTCGAATGAAAAGTGTTTGAGCTACGTCTGTTGGCAGACACAGCAAAGTTATGATTTTGGGCAAACCGAGATTCATCATCATCATTAACCATGGGTTCATCGCCCGTAGGTGTCTCATCAAGTTTCTAGATTATATTTGTGGTGGAGTAATGTTAACTAGCCTACTTGAAAAAACTGGCGACGAATACGAGAAGCAGATTTGCAAGCAGTATCTGGTCAAAAAGAGGTAATTCTATACCATTTTATTACAATGTTGTCACATTCACATAAATGCAGCCTACTTCAACTTGACTTTAGCCTTTTTGGTTTTATATGATGCAATTTTTGAGGCTTTTAGTCTTGTGGTGAAAATGAAGCAGCAAGCCTTTCTAAACTCCTTTGCTACCCCAAATGCCCACCACGCCCATGCCAACTTCACGATGTAACCCCGCTAGGAACATAGAGCGCAGTGGACGACCGAGTCCTCAGCGGTATAATCGAGCCCACGAGATGAGTCTGAAAGAAGGACGTTGGAGGACATCGATGTAAGAGACGGTGTCTCAGCAAAAACACCGATGGCATGGGCGTCGATCTTGGGGGTCGACGGAGACAAGACCCCACCTTTAACAGTGGGGAACACAGTATACACAAAGATCTTAGAGTCACCCCAAATTTTGAAGAAACACCAAAAAAGTCACCTCTTTTTGACCAGATCAGTTCAAAAGTGTCTCTTGTCCCCCATCTGTCAAACAAGATCGCCGCAAGTGACCGATTGGAAGGCAACGGGAAAACCACCTCTTTAAACTTTCTGAGTAGGCATTTCGCCATTCGAAGAGCCTGCCCAGGGGCATAGAACTTGAACAGATGTATAACCTTGTGCGTACAATATATTTAGTAGGCCTTAAAGATCACAAAAAGTTACTGCTCACGCGGCAGACCAATGCGCGCACGGCGGAAAAAAATTAGAGGGAACATTGCACATGGGATCCTGAATCCTGATGCTAGCAATTGTTAATTGCCCTTTCATTGTGCATGGCATGTGCCCAACCACATGCACTGCATTTTGGCATTGTTCTGCCAAAGCCAATTTAGTGCTTATACTTCTGAAACATTAGCATTTTGACTATCGAGCACAGGAACACAAGTGTCAGATGGATGGCAGGTTGCATAAAGCTAAATTCGTGTACTGGTGACACCAAGCTCCGGTCAGAGACGTGTTTGGTCAGGTCAACCTGTAGAGCATATAAAGCAGTGGTCAGAGGACCAAGTCCTGTGGGATGCCAAATGGAACTGGTACCCAAGCCAATAAGTCAAAGCCATGGCAACCATCATACTCCACCTCTCCAGAAAACAGTGGAGTCTGTCCAATGGTGAGCCACCAATGTCATAAGAGACATTGAGGCATGCACGTAGGATGTCATGGTTCACTGAATCACTTTCACATATTGAGCTCACATCTCCAAGAGGTGACCAGCGTGACACATCCATTATCAATGCATCACATTGCCAGTATGTCAGAATAATAATAATAATATATTTTATAACTACTAGCTAGCAGAAGCGTTGTACATGCACACCCTTTGTGGGTGTTTCCAATGGTTTTTGCAAATTTCTGAACGTCACTTGAAGCTTTTAACAATATTTGGGGCATCAATGTACATCTAGCCATTTACACTTTAAATAACCACATCCTCTTCTTGATCATTGGCCACTTTGCTGTACATAGTAAAATTTGTTTTATTCATTGGCCAGTTCCAAAAACAATAAATTATATTGCTCATTCAAATGTTTCAAAGGCTCTCGAAACAAATACTTTTGATAATGAGTTTCAAAATTTCAAGACTGTGATGGTGGCAAACATTCTGAGGGCAGATGCCATCACCATTTAGAATAAACATAAGCTCATTTTGGAAAAACTTAAATATTTGTTAAGCTCTTCACCTGAAGCTACAAGTTTGCCTTAACACTGTCTAATTATAGCAGTGTTTAAGAATATTTTATTCTCTTCATGACTTTTGGATTTTCAAATTTATAATTCTGATTCATATTTTAAGAAATTTTTATATGTATACTTTGTCAACTTTCAAGTAACACACAAGCTGATAAACATTTTGTAACAGAAATGAAAGATGAACAAAATGATATATGACATCTATATCTCTAAAACTTTTCAAGCGTTTTCTTTCAAATGAACTAATAAGGGTTAAATTTATCAAAACCAATGTAGCTGCCAAAAATGTAATTCTTACAAGGCTACAGAAGAGTAAACATTCATTTTATTGTTAAAACATTTGGCACATACCATCAGTAAGCCAAGGACTTTCCTTGAGGAAGTCTTCTCCTAACCTAACTCACATGATCTCATGCATCTCACTGTGACAGAATATCGTCAATTGTAAAATAACAGAAAAGCATACCTTTTGTTTGTCTCTTTTGGCATTGGCAGACAACAAAAAGAATGATGTTCACAATAACAGAAGCACACAGTACAATGATGCAACTCAGCTCCGTGACAGTAAATCGACCGGAGACAGCCAACACTGTAACAGAGTGCATTTATGCACAAAACAAACAGTGATACATCAAGGAACCAATCAGATGGTATGATATTATTCAGAAGGTTGTTTTTGAGTGTGTATGTGGTGAATGGTTCAGCACATTTGTTCTTTAAACATCACACTGTCTACAATAACTACACAGTCAGCTTTAATGCTTAACTGTCACCAACACATAATGAATCTCTGACAACTGGCAATTTTGTCTAAAAACAGTCAAATGCACAAATCATGATTTGTAATCTTATACAAGTTTGCTATATTTATTTCACCCTTCAAGATGCATACAACCTGTAAAATTTCATAGAAATATTGGGATCCCCATCTTCCCCTTAATGCAAACCCTTTCAAATAGGGTAACTGTATGTTCCCAAATCTGTAGTGAAATATTTCTGCCATAACCCATCAACTGTCAGTGCACATGCTGTACACCTGTACTTAAAAGATGTACCTGTACTACATCCAATGGGGAGAGAATTTTTAGGAAAATTGATATTTGAATATTGTGTAACTGCAACCTGTCAAAGATGTTCGTGAATTTTGTAAGTTATCTGCAAATGCACAAATCATGGTTGTAACTGCTGAAAGTTTTTATTAATTTAGTTTGTATTTCTTGTCTTTTTGAAACTTATGGACTGTTCTTGACAGACCACTCTACTATAGTCATACTGCCCTCTGCTGATTCATAGGTGCCCCATAACCATGCATTATAGCCTAAGTGACATTACTTAAATTAAATTAAGTGCATGTTAGCTGACATGATGATGTACAACATGCCTTGCCTTGCTATCACTTCCACCCATCAGCATATTTATAAACTCGTGTGCAACTCATTTCCTGACAGCCTATATTTATCTGAAATAGAAGGCATTTGAAAACAAGACTTCTGAATGCTGCCTTGACATCAGTACAGTTGCTAGAGAGTGACTGGCAGAGGTAAATTACGCTTCACTACAGTCACTGGCAGTGACATAATAGAATTACTAAGTCATTAAAAGTTAAATAAAACAGGAACAGCTACCGAATGGACATTTACATTCATTTTAAATGCACTTCTCACAATATGAGTGATACAGTTTCATTCTACTATATAACAGACGATCCAAGTCAACATTGCATAGCCATAAGCAATATTGACTCAACTGTCCTGTTAAGTTTCAGTGTTAAAATTCAAATCCACTTCCTGATCTGCAAGAGAATAAAGAACTGCTATTCTCAAACCCAGCCACAATAAAAAGGATATAACCAAAACGTTAACACTGATGACCTTCGTAATTAAGCCCAGTAAACGCAGAAAATGCAAAAGCAATGTTTCTAAAAATACAGATCTTCCAGCTAGATCTTCCAGAGATTTAAACATTGTCTTAAAAATAGTTTTAAAATAAAAAAGGAATAAATTCAACTCCATACCATCATCACAGACTCCTGATGACGATTTCCAAGTATACTGATAATCTGGTTCATTTGAAGCATGGATGCACATTTTATTATTAAAAAGTGGCTTGTGCTTGATCTTAATCACACAAGTGTAGTCTGCCTTCATCTCAGCGGGTACTTTAGTCAAACAGATGAACATTCCATTTTCCCCTGCACTGCAAGATGTGTCTGTCAAGGTGGCTTTATTTTGGTGTTCACAAAGCATTTCTGGCTGTCCATTTCGAGTTACATTAATACTACACTTCAGTTCAACCATGTTCTTTGTTGTTGTATCTTTTCTCTCATAAATTTTGCAGTTTGGCTCAGAACCTTAAACAGGCAGAATTATAATGTTATTGACAAATGCCAAATACAAAGGAGGAAAAGTAGGTAAAATAACAAGTGACAATGAAAAACAGCTTATTTAAAAAAAACAGAATTAAAAAGTGAATATATTGGCAAATATCACAGCTACACAAAACACTTCATGCTGCAAACACTGATCAATGGACTATTAGCAGACACTAGGAAGCAGCTCTATCAGAATGCAACTCCATTTGGACTGACAATATTTAATTCTTTCTTGTTACGTTATGTAAATAAGAAGTGGCTCGTGCTTGACCTTAAACACACGTAGTCTGCTTTTATCTCAGCTGGTACTTTACTCAAACAGGTGATCATTCCATTGCACCTTGCACTTGCAAGATATGACTGCAAGGTAGTTTAATTTAGTCATAAACAAAGTCATTTCTGGCTCCATGATTTCTGTGACACTGACACTAAAGTCTATTCAGTTCAACTATTTTTGTTGTTGTGGAATCTTTGCTTGCATAAATTCTGCAGTTTGATACAGAACCTTGAGCAGAATACTACTGCTATTGACAAATGCCTAATACAAAGGAGAAAGAATAGGAATCACATCAGTCTTCTTCTCATATTTCTTTTCAAACTGAATTGGAAAATCATCACACTGAAGGCTGATCACATGGCAAACAAGTGCAGAATAAACAACAAAGACTCTAATATAATCTGAAATTTCCATAAAATCCACTGTAATAATGCTCAAAGTGTTAAGATATCAGTTGCTGCTAGTAGTATGTACACTGAAATCATGTTACTCATGTTAAAACCAGAATAGCAATCTTGAAAGACACAGAAAATGACCCATGGGAAACGTGCTCATGCCAAGACAAGTGTAGTCATGATCTAAAGCCAATGTGGACACTGCAACACAGGTTTGTGCCAGGAAAGAGTTCCAGAGTCCGGGGTCAGGTGAAGGACACTTCCATACGGTGAAAGATCTTCACGACTTATTCACATACACATATGTACCGGTCCTGTTAATCTCAAAAGCAGTTAGCCGATGCAGTAATATAAATTTCTTATGTACTGGTGCACTTTTAAATGCACAAGAAATATTGGAACAATGTTTCACACTCTAAAGAATAATGACGTTCTTCTTTGTTCAATTTATTTGTCAAAATTTTGAAGTTTCACCAATTCTCAAGAAATCTTTTGCCTTGATTACTTTCAAGTGAATTTTGAAGTCACAAGCTTCACAGAGATAAAGAAAATGATGTAGGTAGGTTGTAGACCTTGATCTTCATCTTCCATTCTGAAAGTTCAGCAACAGTAACAACATCTCAATCCACCTTTTAGCTTTCTAAATTCACAGACAGATGTCCAAGGTTACCTTTGTGATTTCCACAATAACTCAGAACTCTAGCTCAGCCAAATAGAATCACAGAAGTTGAGAAACTCAAACAGGAGAGGTAGTTCAGCACAGCTGTAATGTCATAACTTCAAAAACTGTGATGCCAGTCTGAAAAACAAGATTCACCACAAACCACTTCTTCTGTGATCATTTTGTCATCATTCTATCTTTGAAGACCTGATGAATTCAGTAACTTCTTCGATCTTTGCCACAACCATCACCATCATCAAGACAGCCCACTAAGTCAGACACAATCATTATTTTTTGTTTACAGTTGACAAGAATTTTGAACTCAATCAGATCTTCTCAGTAGAGTAGCTTTGTACATCTCTGAAAATTATGACAAGGACAGAACTTTCTGCACTTGATTACTGGTTCATTAAGATCATTCACCATACTTCCATTGCTGCTTTGACCATACTGTACGATAACTTCCAACAGAAACAAGTGTCCTCAACAAACACCTTTGGACTGAGAAGACCCTGGCACAGTCAGAAAGCTACAGACAAGCATGAAATGTAATGTCATGTAAATCTCCAAAATATCTCAGTGCCACAAAAAGTTGCATCAGGAAACAAGCTTACACAAACTGTTCACAGTAAAGTTTCCAAAAGTCTTTTAAGTACAGACTGTTTATCATTTTAAACAGTTTTTATAGGAATTTTTTTCTGTAATACAATAAGCCACTTTCACAGCACTGCTATTCTGACAAAAGGAAGAGGAATAAAATGGCACAATGGTTGGTTGTACACTTGTAAGGTAACAAACAGTATGATAGCAATAGAGTGAAATTAATCTCTGAGTTTTCGAATTTCTTGAAGTCATATACAATGTACAAATATTCTGATCCATGCTCATCAGGAATCATTTTGCTTGAGTGCCATCTCAGAACAGTGAATCAAGTTTGAAGACTGACCTGGTTCTAAACAATTCACAGAAAATACTTATTTGTTTAAACAATAAACATATATGAGCAGTCCGATATCTGAAATTCAACTACTCACCCATGACAATAAGTTCTGCGCAGAGAGCATTCTGTGGTTGTTTGCATTTGTACGTTCCAGAATGATTTGCTTGGACATCAGTTATTAGGAGGTCTAAGCGCTGATATGGGTAGTTTTCTGGTTCCTTCAGCACTCGAAACCGCTTGTCTGTATTGTCAGCCATTCGTGACCCCATGAACAGCACTTTGTCATTACTTGGATCAGAAGGAAGGTACCTGTACCAGCGAAAAGGTCCACCCTCGGCACAGTTCAACACCTTATCGGCTCCAGCCATAACAACCACATTCTTTGGAAGGTCTGCATACAAAAAGGTGTCACTTAATTGCTTCATTTCTATCAAATCACCAGCAAGCAGCTGCAGACACATGTATTACAAGGCCTACGACTCTCAAGTGTGTATTTGATATTGCGCAAGCTGCGATATTAGTATAATAGTTTCGCTACGTGGCATGTGTAATGATACATAGGAGCCCCTAAAGTGTATAGAAGGACTTCTTCTAATCTATCGAAATACCATATTAGGACAGGCAAACATCTTGTTCAAGTGCGTGTTACTTACTTACTTACTCAGCGAATTGCGTTCTGGGATGTGATTGGTAGGCAGCAGCGCTCTATTGAAGCAGTCAGTGGCGACCATATTGTTTATATACACAGGCACTCAGGGCAAAACATTTTGACGGCCATTATATTGCATATTTCTGTAAAAATTTTGAAAGAAAAGTAAGGTGTCATCCCGAACCCATTGATGGACTTGCACACAACTGTAGCATAAGGGGCTGTCCATTAATTATGTCAACAAAATAGGGGGCAGAGGGTTTGAAAAAGTTTGACAATTCTTGACAAGGGGAGGGGGTTCAAGACAAATTGACGTCAACAATAATTTTATCAAAAAGCAACCATAGGTTCGGAAAGTCTTTATGAGTGATCTATTTCTGTTCTTTTTTATTTAATCAAACGCGATATTTTCTTCGTTTCAAATTATCTTGTTTATTGTTCCCAGATTAAATGAGAAAATGTGCTACAAATCTCTTAAATGGAAAATCCTGGGTTCTTTTAGATATTTATTTTTGAAATCTAATATTTCAGTGAAAGCACATTTTTTCTTTGAATCAGTGGTTAATATTAAACGGTGAGAAACCGTGCAGGCTTATTTAAAAATTGTCCATTGAACATACTTATAGTAAATATAATATTCGAGATAATAAATTTAGTTGTTATTCGTTAAGCTGATCTTTGGGTGGGTGGATGCGCTATATTTACGCTTGGCACAGGGCTGTTTCAATGTGACTTCGTTTCTTGGTTACTTAGGAGACCCTCTGAAGCTCTGGCTCCGGAGTGAAACATTAAATGCGTTCTCTGTTTTCTTTCTTTCCGTGTCCTTTGGCTACCCATGTACCTGGCAACCCTTCACAGGGTACATTATAGCTTGCTACTTTCCTGAATTTAACTAATATTAAAGACTAGCTGTAACCCGTGAAAAATCACAGTATGTAAATTTAGTTCAGAAACTGGGCCGACTATAGGAGCTGCGCGACCTGTCTCTGCTTCCAAAGTTTCTTCTTCATTCTCTACTTACCGGAGTGTTTCATAAGCTGCAGCTACCGCCCTGACCAGCAGTCGATAGGTCAGCTCCTGTCAGGTTGGCTGATGGGAGCTGACCTATCGACTGGGCCGGCCTGAGTGTTTGAGGGAGGGCCGCTCCCTCACTGGTCGGCGTCAGAGGACTCGAGTAACGGGACGTACATTGGTAATTATTATTGTTTGATAAGTTTTAATGTAATATAATTTTGTTAATTTATTATTGTGCTATTTAAACTGAAACAAACTTTTTTTTATTTTAGTGGGGGGGTAAATTTTTTGACAATTTATTAGGGGGTTCTTGAATGTTTGACAGAGGGGAGGGGTCAAAAACTGCCTAAAATTTGTTGACATAATTAATGGACAACCCTTAAACATTAATCGCTATGCTGTGTTTTGAGCACTTTGCGCCACACGAGACGTCACCCAATTTCTGCCCTCAAATCCGGTTAGGCCTATCGATCCTGTTGCCTTCGCCTCACCCGCCATATTGTAAATGGTAAACGAAATTACTGTGTCCATCGATTTTCCTGATCAGAAATACACTCAGTCTGGTGAAAAAACTCAAGCAGAACTAAAAATGTACACTTGCCGTCGCATTTCACACGAAATAAGATCACAAGTATTGCGAATACGAGAGACTTTTTGTTTCCAACCCACATAACATGACACACTGCTGGATCATTCGATGGCATTTTCAGCTCTTTAACACTTAAAATTAACTTTAACAATTACAAACACTGGTAAGCTACTTCCGAAATCTATTAACCCAACAACACTGTTGGTTTAAAAAAACGACGGATACGCTACCGAAAGTCCTGGATAATTTACAAAACTCAAAACTTAGGATGGCTTAAACGCGCAATGGCCAGCGACGCAACCATACGTCGATGGTTAGCCATCGAGGCATATTAGACGTAGATGGATATAACCCGCACTGGGTTGGGTAAGATCCGTGTTATATAATTTCTATGTACAAGATGGGTAGTGTATTATCACAGAATAGATAAAGCGCTTTATCTGTGGTATTATTTTATAACATGATCGTAATCGGATATATGCGGAAATCATCAAGCTGACACGCAACACTTTGGCCAAACGGTCTCTATAGAAAGACGTATAAATTTTCATTTATTTTATGTAGGTTAACGCTAATCTATCGTCGCAGTCGTGATCTCCAAACTTCTAAAGCGCCATTCGAAAGCCAAGCGCAGGGCACCAGCTGCTATGTGTCACTAAATTTGTTATAGTAAGTAAGTAAGTAAGTAAGTAAGTAAGTAAGTAAGTAAGTAAGTAAGCAAGTAAGTAAGTAAGTAAGTAAGTAAGTATATCCTTTATTCAAAATCCAACTGTTAACCGCAAATTGGTGTACATAGTTCAGAAAATTAATTTAAGCATATAAAGGTTTTACGAGCTATAGAGTCAGCATTAGGTATAACGAGCTATAGAGTCAGCATTAGGCATAATTCTATTGTGTGCCCTGGGGCAGAGTGAGTATACGACAGGTTTCTCAGAACATGTGTTGGGTTGGTTATGATGGCTGAGAAAAGGTTAGAATCAGCTTTCTGGCAGAGTTGCTCGAAAGTACGCATGTTTTCCTTTTTGACCTCTGTATGCATATTGTGTTGTGTTGCAAAATTGTCTAATATCCTTTAATTTGTTTAAACACATTTAAACCAGTTTACACATAATAGATAAAGCCAAACAGTAACAAGAACACCGTAACTGTACTCGAATCAATGCATAATTTCCTACATCGACGTATAATTATACGTCGATGATTCCTATCGGAAGGTTGGATATGGCGTCTGTTTTTGTTGTTGTTGGGATGATAGTGTTTCTAACTTTTAGTTCAATTAGTTGTGATATTGTCTCTGGTAAGTAAGCGTGAACTAAGTCGTTGTACAAAATGTTCACTTTGGTTTCGTGATTTGTGAGTAATAGTTGTGAAACTGGTGTGATATACCGTAGGAATAAATCACGCGTGCGCGTAGCGAATCCCGAATCGCCGAAATGGTATTACCGCCGAATCGCCGAAACTATTTTCTGAAGAAAATCCGTATCACCGAAAATGCTGTTCGTAGCGAATCGCCGAATCCCGAATCGCCGAAACAATTTTGTGAAGAAAATCCGTGTCGCCGGCTATGTTTAATACGGCGATTCGGGTCAAACTAGTTTTCGGCAAATCGCACGCTTGGTAGAAAACTGCCTTCGGCGAACGCGCAGAAACCCTGCGGCATATTCGAGCCGCAGGTCCGGTATGTTCCGCCGCAGATTCGTTTGGTCCGTCAGCAGATCTCTGAGATCTGCCATCTCGCGATTGACTAAGTTAATAATTCGACGGACCGACAGCAATAGATTCGCGTTAGGATATATATATATATATATATATATATAT